>OU343216.1:147334192-147399015 GCA_910596185.1 Chrysanthemum makinoi | reverse complement strand
TGTAGAAAACTAGAAGGGGTTGAATAGTTTACCAATTAAAACTTTGTTTTGAAACTTATTGAAAGATCAATTGATATTGATCTTAGATATGTTAATGAAATATGCAAGCAATATGTAAGGAGTAAATAAGGAAAGAAATGATCAAACCACAACAAGTTGTTTATAGTGGTTTGGTCTACAAGGACTCTTTTTCCTTGCCCTACTCCACTCCTCGAGTCTCACACTCGAGAGTATAACTTCACTAGTCAAGCTCCTTTCACGGCGGAGAAAACCTTTACTTCAGCTTACACTATTTCGACACTAAGCTAGATGTCGATTTCTTTCAAGGGTACAACCACTCCCACACACAATGTATTTTGAGGACTAAAATACAAACCACTCACACTCACAAGATTATGATGGTTTAATACAACAATGAAGTATGAATCAACACTAGATCATACAACACTAAACAAACAAGACTTCCAACTTCTTGTTGAAGCTTGAATGTGACTTGATCTTCTTTGCTACAAAGAGATCACTAATATGATATGGCCCGAGTTAGAAAGGTTAGAGAGATATGTATGAGAGTATGTTAGAAAGGGATGAGAAACTACTTGGCTTGGCATTGTTATTTATAGCCAAAATGGGCGGAGGCGTCCGGACGGACGGAACCCTTAAAAGGTTCCGCCCGTGTACCAATTTGTACCGCTTGTCCGACGATCAAGATATCAAATCTTTGCTAAAGTCAACTCTATCTAAGTGAGATTGTGCAAGATATGAAGAGTACAAATCCACACAAAATATCTAATGAAATCTTCCAATGATTTCCATGATGCATCACATGATGTCATATGTTGTATTTCTATTTTTAGAAATATGCAAGTACTTAAGTAGTGTTTGGTTTTAAGAACCTAACACATTCTAAAACTACTATCATACATAATGATTAGAGTCATATCAAGATGTTACTAATCATAAATGTAAATGCTTGAATGATGAATATATTGTTTGAAAAGCTTGTTTTAATATCTATTAAACTTGACAAGCTTTAAGCTTTATAAAATTAAATTTACTTTTGTCGTTAACAAAACTTAGGTAAAGATCAAAAATATAAATAACGTTTAATGGCGATATTTGTATTAACAATCTCCCCCTTTTTGTTGAGGACAAAATATAAATTTTATTTTATAAAAGATACAAAGTTTGTACAAGAGTTATAAAAATATTAGTTTTAGAACTTGAAAAGATAATGTAAGTGTATGATGTTTGACTATTTATGAAAGTCAAAGTATTCACTAGTTGATGCATGATGTTGACTTTTTTAGAAAGTCAAAGTATGCAGTTGACTTTTTAAGAAAAGTCAAAATGTAATCAAGTTCTATATTTTTCTCCCCACTTTTGTCTCAACAAAAAGTAGAAGCGTCATGAATGTAATGAGCCGGAGCGTATCTCCCCACTGATCAAAGCTCCCCTAAATTGGGTGCATAATGGGAAGATACATGGATTGTGAAAGTAAAAGCTACAAACAAAAATGTTAGTAATAATGATCATTCACAAGCATTTCCAAACACTATGTAATGGCACCAACAATATAATAAAACAACATTCATTAGTTAAAATTTTCATGAATAAAGATCATGAAAGGAGAACACAATGATGTGTTTTAGTACAAGAAAAAAAGAAAAAAGAAAATATCAGAAGAAGAAAACTAGAAATGCTAAGCTATGACCATCCTAATTTGATGGTGGATGAGAAAAAGCGTTGAGGCGCTCAAGGATATGATTGAGGATGAACCTCATTTCTTCTTGAAAGTCAAGGACCATAACCCGGGTCCTATCAACGGTTTGGGCCGTTTGCTCACAAGTTGAGCAACCATGCCTATGGGGGTAGTATGTTTGGGGAGGTTGTGGTGGTGGAATGGTAGATGTGTTGGTGTTGGTGGAAATGTTTGGGTGGTCATGATGGAAGCAAGCAAAGCACTTTGCATTTGCATTGTCTCACTCAAGTGTGAGTCCACCATGCCTTTGAATTGGTGGAGGTTGTGGAGTTCCATTTGAATCTCCTCTCTAGTGGGATTGGCATCCCATATACACTCCTCAATGTCCTCAAGATGAGGGGACATTGATGTGGAAGTGAATGATCCCATCAAAGGACCATGAATGTCTTTGTGAATGGGGTGGAAGAGAAGAGGTTTAGGCCCTAATGGGCGTTTGGGTCAAAGGATGACCGAGGTGACTCATGAGCCATCCGCTCAATGGAGCCAAATGATGGCAATGGTGGTGGATGATTTGGCCTAGGAGGCAAGTCATCCAAGTCCTCCACGAAAGGATTTGGTGAAGTTGGTGGAGTGGAAAATAACTCCATAGGAATGAGAGTTGGAGACCTTGGTTGTGAAGGTGGTGAGGTGTTTTGGATGTTTGGATGGGTGCCGGTGGAGGTGAAGTTGGTGTTTTTTGTTGGTGGTGGAGTGGTGATCACAATGTGTGATTCAGTAGGTGTAGCTAAGGTAAGGTTTGTATCATCTCGGATGGGAGATGAGATTGTGAGTGGAGAAGACTCGGATGAGGAGCTAAAGTTAACGAAGCAACAAGGCCTCACACTAATTCTAGCGGTCTTCTTGCAAGGTTTTGGAGATGTTTTTGTCATTTTGACTTGGTTTTTCTTTGCTAGATGATAGTAAGAATGAAGAAGGTGTGAGGATGATCATGGTAAAACCTCTCAATTTATAGAAGTGAAAATTATGGAGAAATGTGTTTGATTTGATGTTAAACCATTGAAGAGATGAGGTTCCTAATGATTTGGAAGTGGGTTGAATGCTAGTCATATCACCCAAGTCAATCCATTCAAGAGAGATGGAGTGAAGAAGAAAAGATTTGCAATAAATGTGTTCTAGTGAGTAGAATTTCCTAATATTGAATCACCCGGATTTGAAGGTACCAAAAATTTGGTTCCTTCCTTTATGCAAAGGGGCTCCTTGGGTGGATTTTTCAAATTTTTGAATTTTGGTGGGAAATGGATTTCTTATATACCTAAGTGAATTATACTAGTTCTAATAAGAGTATAAGCAAGTTAGGATTGATTTATAAGCATTGGATGGTAATTTGGAATCACGAAATAGTCGAAATTGAGAAAGTTACTGAAGGATCCACCAAAACTTACAGCAGGAACCTAAAAGGGTCTTAATGGGTCCGCTTGTCTACAGAATGTGGTACGGTACCAATTACATAACGGACGGTACCAAAATTATGGTGCCGGTCGTCAGTCTTGAAATATATGGACGAGTTCGTTTTAGGTGTCGGGGACTTTTCAAAACACGAAATTTTTCTCAAAACATTATACTAAACATTTCTAGTTAGGAAAAGTAAATAACACATATATAAACATAGTGGAGGATGTATTTTGAGCAAGGCTTTTTGATTTTCACATTATAGTGAAAATGGGTAAAATTTGATAGCATACTTGTGCTATCCCCCTGCATAAGATTGTTAGCATTCACCATTGTTTTAGGTTATATTATCATCCTACATAATAAAAACAACTAAATTGTATCAAACATTAATGATAATGCATTGTTCCAAACACTCCTTAAAGTACCCTTATTTGTCCAACTTCTTGTAAATCTTGTTCATCATCCTACCAAGGCACTTGAACATTCCCTTAGTTTGCTTGAACTCGGCTGATTCATTCTCTATTTCGGGAAGAGACGCATAATACTCATGCGGCGGAAGACGAGAGCTTGGAAGACCATCCTCGGAGCTATTTGATGATGATGATGATGGAGTTGGAGGTTTTGCTCTCTTGCCTTTGTCTTAGCAACTCGTGCATCACTCAAAGGTACAAAGATGTGAGGATGAGCTCATAGTGAAGGTGCATCCCTTTTGGTGTTGGTGGAATTGGTGCAAAGTTTCGATAGAGACGGGTGAGGCATCCGTATGGAAGAGCAACCGATCCTTGAGTTGGAATATCAATCATTCTCCTAGCTATGTAGTAAGCTAAATTGAATGGTTGACGGGTGGACAAGTTGTAGAGCATATGACAAAGGCAAGCGTTAATGTGATCCCTATTTCCTATGGTGCTAATGGCGTTGGCTCTAAGTAGCTCCTCCCATTTCTTAAATTCGGGCTTAAGTTCATTTAGCTCCATTCCATATGGAGCTCGGTTTACCTCTTTCCTTCGGGGTAACTCGGGTTGTATCAATTTTTGGGTTAAAAAGGTGTTCACGGATGACATCCTTATCGGCCAAAGCGGGTTTGGTAGGGTAGAGAGCGGTCATTGATTGCATCAAGAGCCGTGAGTGACCATTTATCCGTGTAGACACAAGTTCCTCGGTTGGGAATTCCTAACACTTGAGCAAAGTTGGCTAAGGTGATGGTGTAGTCGTTTTGATTGATTCTAAACCTAAGACAAAATTCATCATTGTCTTCATCATTAAAGCGGTCACACTAGCATAGAATTCTAACACAAACCTAGGACAAATTGGTTCATCGATGTCAAGAAGACAATCGAATTGAATGGCGGCTAGTTCTTCTCGAAGATTGGTATTTTCAAGGAAGGATGAGTGAATGGTTCTACCCTCATGGAAATACCTTGATTCTAGACCCCTAAATATTTCTACTTGTTCCTTGGTAAGTCCTTTGGTTTTGTGGTGTTTGGGAATGTAGTTAAGGGTGTCTTTGTGATCATAGAATCTTGCGGCTACCATGGTTATTCCTAAGGACAAGAGTTAATATGTTAAAAATGAGAATAAGTTTTAACGTTTTGGTTCTAGTGTGTGCCTATATGAAAACAATTTGGAGTTGGGTTATCTCGACTCATTTTATGCACAAAAATGGTTTTAGTGGGGTGTTTGGCAAATACCATGAGATAACCCAAATGCTCCTAATTCAATGTGGCTTCATTTGAATATACCCGGGAAGGCATATTAGTTATGCAATACCTTTAGTATTCAAGAGCATGCAAGTGATGAAAATTTATCGTTTCTATTTGTATTAGCAATGAAAAAATTGTTTTCCTACAAGTGAGAAGCTTTTCAAAACTTTTGACATGGGGTGTTTGGTTGTTTGAATAGGGCCTTATATTCATTATCTATCAATTAGTGGGAAGCATGATTTGTTTATGCAATATGATAATGTAGTACCTAATTTCAATGACTAGTTATGCAATTTGCCAATTGAATTCATATTTGGTATAAAAGCATACATAAAACCCCATGTAATGATTTGTGATAGTTTTGTGCATAAATAAGAATCCTAGACTCAGAATTAAGAGATGAAATGTAGTTAGGATACTTACAATGATGTTATCTTCAATGATTAGTGAGTGGGAAGATGACAATAATGAGCTTGGTTTAAGTTTTACACGTTTTGGTAAAGTGGGTTTTGAGGAAGAGGATGATTTGTATATAGCGGTTTTGTTACTGTAGACACCACGGACGAGCGGCACCAAAAATTTGGTTCCGTCTTTGTTGTCGTTTGCCGTTCTGATGGCAGTACAAGACAAATTTGTTTTGTTTTGACTATTCTAATGTTTTGGGCTATGTTTATCCTACATGTTTGGTTCCATTAACCCTAAACCAAGTCTAAGAAGATTAAAAGGTTCTCATTTAAGAGGCTTAGTTAAGATGTCGGCAATGTTGTCTTAGGAGGATACTTTCTCGATTGAAATGTTTCCTTTTGAACATTGTCGCGAAGAAAGTGATGGCGGATTTCAATATGCTTTGTACGAGCATGTTGAGCGGGATTCTTCTGAGATCGATGGCTCCTTTGTTGTCGCAAAGTATCACAATGTCATTGAGATGAATTCCGTAATCTACTAGAGCTTGCTTCATCCAAAGAGCTTGTTGACATGCTTTTCCAGGTGAGACGTACTCGCTTCATGGTTGAGATGGCTAAGGCCGTTTGCTTCTTTGCAAACCATGAGGTGAGACAATGTCAACCAAAAGTGCAAATACCACTTGTACTTTTTCTATCGACATAATCACCGCATGATCGAGTCGGCATACACTATGGTTTCTATACCCGTTCCTTTGGGATACCATAATCCTAAACACGTTGTTCCCTTAATGTATCTAAAATCCTTTTTAAGGCTTCTAAGTGTGATGCCTTTGGGTTTTCTTGGAATCGAGCACATAGACAAACACTAAACATAATGTCGGGTCTACTAGTAGTAGATAGAGTAGGCTACCAATCATTCCTCTATATTTAGTGTTATCTACGGATTCACCTTCTTCATCCTTGGTGAGTTTAGTGTCCGAGGACATGGGTGTCTTAGTTGGTTTGGAATCTTCAAGACCAAATTTCTTAAGCATGTCTTTTATATATTTAGATTGGTTAAAGAATATGCCATCTTCTAGTTGTTTAATTTGAAGTCCTAGAAAGAAATTTAATTCACCCATCATACTCATTTCAAACTCGTCATGCATGATTTTAGAGAAATCATCACATAATTCTTGACAAGTTGATTCGAATATAATGTCATCAACGTATATTTGAACAATGATAATATGTGATTCCTTTTCTTGGTAAAAAGAGTATTATCTACTAATCCCATAGTATATTTGTTATCAATAAGAAAAGTCTTAAGTCGGTCGTACCAAGCTTTTGGTGCTTGCTTAAGACCATACAATGCTTTCTTGAGTTTGAAGACATGATGTGATTTCTCAAAGTCGGTTGAAACCGGAGGTTGAGCAACATACACTTCTTCGTTAATAAACCCATTAAGAAAAGCACTTTTAACATCCATTTGAAATAATTTAAAATCATAGGCACATGCATAAGCAAGTAATATTCTAATAGACTCAAGTCTAGCTACTGGTGCATAAATTTCATCATAATCAATCCCTTCTTTGATTATAACCTTGCTGCTAAAGCCTAGCTTTGTTTCTAGATACTATCCCATTTTCATCCATTTTATTTCCAAAAACCCATTTTGTTCCAATTATAGTTTGATCTTTAGGTTTTGGAACTAATTTCCAAACATCATTTCTAACGAATTGGTTTAATTCTTCTTGCATGGCAATAACCCATGATTCATCTTTTATTGCTTCATTTATGGGTTTTGGTTCAATGGTGGATACAAAACAAAAATAATTACTTTGATTTTGGGCTTGTGACCTTAAGGTTCTTTGATTAAGTTGTCCTATGACCTTTTCTAAGGATGACTTTTAGATTCTTTGATGTTGACAATTTCTTTATTTAATGGTTCATCTTCCTTGTTATTATTAATTATTTATTGACCTTCTATCATGACAACTAAGTCATCATCTACCAAAGGTGATGTCTTAGAGGGAGGTGGACTTTCGTCGAATGTTATGTTCAACGATTCCTCGACTATCATTGTTTCTTTGTTTAGGACAATGTAAGCTTTACTAGTTTGAGAGTAACCAAGAAATACACCTTCATAAGACTTTGGGTCAAACTTGGTGAGATAATCCTTAGTATTAAGAATAAAGCATTTACAACCAAAGACTCTAAAATATCCTAACGTTGGCTTTTTACCTTTATAGAGTTCATATGGTGTTTTGTTTAAGAAAGGAGGTATTAAGACTCTATTCAAAATATATGTAGAAGTGTCAACGGCGTTACACCAAAACTTTTGAGGAATGTTTTGTTCATTAAGCATTGTTCTATTCATTTCTTGAATTGTTCTATTTTTACGTTCTACTACTCCATTTGATTGAGGTGTTCGTGGGGCGGAAAAGTTATGTGTTATACCATTTGTATCACAAAAGTTTCCAAATTGAGTTTCGTTGTCAAATTCACGACCATGATCCGTTCGGATCGACACGAATTTGACACCTAGAAGATTTTGAATTTTCTTGCTAAGTATTTCAAATTTATCAAAAGCTTCATTTTTGGTTTTCAAAACAACGTCCAAGTAAACCTTGAGTAATCATCTACTATGACCAAAGTGTATAAGTTGCCTCCATAGCTTCTTATAGCGGATGGTCCAAACAAGTCCATATGTAATAATTCTAGACACTTAGATGTGGACACCATATTTTTAGATTTGTGACTACTATGTGTTTGTTTACCAATTTTGCAAGCGTCGCAAAAGTGTTGGTCATATTTAAGTTTTGGTAAATTCCTAACCAATTCTTTTGAAGATAGGTTTTGTATAAGTCTCATATTAGCGTGACCTAAACGTCTATGCCAAAGAGATGAGCTATCGTCTAATGTTGTTAGGCAAAGTTTGTCATTATATGTTTTATCTATTTTCATGACGTATATGTTATTTTTCCTAACTCCTTTAGCTATGGTGATACCATCTTTTAGTATTTTACTACCATTTTCATCAAATAGTACTTTATACTTTTTATCACATAGTTGGCTAATACTAAGTAGATTAAATCCTAACCTATCCACATGAGCAACATTTTCAATAGTTAGGGAGTTATGAGCAATCGTACCTTTGCCAATAATTTTGCTTTTGAGATTGCTACCAAAGGTGACATTACCTCCGTCATACTCTTGGTATGATGAGAAGAGACTTTTGTTGCCCGTCATGTGTGCGTGAAATCACTATCTTTTATCCATTCATCGTTCCAATCCAACTTTCAAGCATACCTAAGAAGCAAATAACTCAAGCATTTGGTCCCCAATATCTCATGGGTCCATTTGGGTTATACATACCATTTATTTGATTCATGTATGGAAATGATGGGTAAGAGTTCCATGGCATGTAATCCGGAGTTTGATATGGTCTAGGAAAGTTTTGATTCCAACCATTGTGTTGGTAGTTGGGTTGTACGTTGTGGTTGCTCTTAGGAAAGGGGCGTTTGGCAAAAGGGGTTTTATATCGTTGTTGAGTAGTTTTTGATCTAAATTCATTTTTGACAAGTCCTACTCCTGAAGTAACAATTGGTTTTAGTTTAATACTATTATTGGTTTTCTTTGTTATTTTAACAAATTGATGCGGTTCCGTATTCGAACATTCATTCTATTTGAAGTACCAGCGGCACCATTTTACAACGGACGGAACCCTTATTTTGGTTCCGTCGGTCCGTCTTTATCTTTACAGCAATTTTGACAGAATGTTCGTCCTTTTCGGCCGTTTTATTTTGACTCTTTGGAATTAATACTTCATTAAAACCTAGCCCATTCATGTCTCCTGGTGTTTTATGAATTTTAACTATTTCATCGGCAAGGGCGATGTTCTTGTTAAACCTTTTAAATTTAGAATTGTTTTCGATTAAAACATTTTGTGTGAGTTTTAGTTTTTCTATTTCAAGTTTAAGCTCTTGACATGATTTACAATCATCGTCATTTGCTTTTTCTTTTTCTAGTCGTTTTGCTTTTTCTTTTAACTCATAAACTTCATTTTCCAAAAATTCCTTTTTGGTTTTTTAAAATTTATTTTTAGTTATGATTTTTAGACTTAGCTCACACAATTGATTATATTGTTTTTGCAAAGTGTCATCATCAATAGAAGAATAAGAAGAGTCGGAAAGTACCTCATTTGACTCATGTGCCATTAGAGCGATCTCTTCCTTGCTTGATTCTTCATCGTCTTCACTATCACTCCAAGCACCACTTACAAAAGCTCGTTGAGTTTTGCTTTTAGGGGCTTGGGACATTCTCCTATGAGGTGACTTGCATCACCACATCTAAAACATTTTCTTTCACCTTTACCCTTCTTGTCATCCCGATCTTTTCCGAATGGCTTCTTTTCTTCTCGAGGTTGTCTTACGAACTTTCCTCTTCTTCTTAAGAACTTCTTAAAATCTCTAACGGCCATGGCATACTCCTCATCTTCACTCTGGAGCAAGATTCGTCATCATCACTTGATTCCGCTTTTGCTTTTAGAGCAACGGGTTTGATCTTCTCCCTTTTTCCTTTGATGATCTCCGAATCTTTCTCCATCACCATTTAGTGTACTTTGAGGTTACCGATCAACTCGTCTAGTGACATTATTGAGAGATCTTTTGATTCCTCAATGGCGGTCACTTTAGCTCTCCATTTGGGATGGAGTGCTCTAAGAAATTTCCCGACAAAGTTCTTACTACGAAAAGATTCATCAAGTGCTTTAAGTGATGTAATAATAGTGTTAAAGCGAGCAAAGCCACAATCAATGGTTTCATCTTCGGGAATAACAAATTGTTCATATTGTTGAACAAGAAGATCAATTTTGTTATCCTTGACTTGTGAATTACCTTGATGTGTAACAATTAAAGATTCCCAAATATCTTTGGCGGTTTCACACATAAAAATTCTTTCATATTCTTTTCTAGGTAAAGCATTATAAAGCATCATTTTAGCTTCATTATTTTTAGCAACTAGTTTCTTTTGTTCATCAACGGAAATATCCTTTGTTGTAGAACTAAAATATCCTTTAACAATAATAAACCAAAGATCTATATCTTTTGATTTTACATATGTTTCAAAACGGTTTTCCAATAGATAAATCCATTGGTTTCAAAGAGTGGTGGTCTTTGCATAGATTGCCCTTCTTTAAAGTTTTCGAATCCATGGATCGTTTCAAGTTTATAAAATACAAGTTATTTTAGAAATTCTTGAGCAACGAGGCTCTGATACCAATTGTAGAAAACTAGAAGGGTGGTTGAATAGTTTACAATTAAAACTTTGTTTTGAAACTTATTGTAAGATCAATTGATATTGATCTTAGATATGTTAATGAAATATGCAAGCAATATGTAAGGAGTAAATAAGGAAAGAAATGATCAAACCACAACAAGTTGTTTATAGTGGTTCGGTCTACAAGGACTCTTTTTCCTTGCCTACTCCACTCCTCGAGTCTCACACTCGAGAGTTTAACTTCACTAGTCAACAAGCTCCTTTCACCGGCCGAGAAAACCTTTACACTTAACTACACTATTTCCGACACTAAGCTAGATGTCGAGTTCTTTCCAAGGGTACAACCACTCCCACACACAACGTATTATGAGGACTAAAATACTAACACTCACTCAAGATTATGATGGTTTAATACAACAATGAAGTATGAATCAACACAAGATCATACAACACTAAACAAACAAGACTTCCAACTTCTCGTTTGAAGCTTGAATATGACTTGATCTTCTTTGCTACAAAAGAGATCACTAATATGATATGGCCGAGTTAGAAAGGTTAGAGAGAAGATATGTATGAGAGTATGTTAGAAAGGGATGAAAATCTACTTGGCTTGGCATTGCTATTTATAGCCAAAATGGACGAGGCGTCCACGGACCGCGAACCCTTAAAGGGTTCGCCCGTGTACCAATTTGGTACCTTGATCGACATCAAGATATCAAATCTTTGCTAAAGTCAACTCTATCTAAGTGAGATTGTGCAAGATATGAAGAGTACAAATCCACACAAAATATCTAATGAAATCTTCCAATGATTTCCATGATGCATCACATGATGTCATATGTTTGTATTTCTATTTTTAGAAATATGCAAGTACTTAAGTAGTGTTTGGTTTTAAGAACCTAACACATTCTAAAAACTACTATCATACATAATGATTAGAGTTATATCAAGATGTTACTAATCATAAATGTAAATGCTTGAATGATGAATATATTGTTTGAAAAGCTTGTTTTAATATCTATTAAACTTGACAAGCTTTAAGCTTTTATAAATTAAATTTACTTTTGTCGTTAACAAAACTTAGGTAAAGATCAAAAATATAAATAACGTTTAATAATTATATTTGTATTAACAAACAAATGAGCCGTCATATAGTAATTTTTTATCCAAAATTAATAAAAATCATTTTCCCTTTTTTAAAACAACATATCTTGCAAACGGTAAATCTTCAAACTACAAAATACACTATAGTGACGAAATTAAATTATCTTTCTATACATATGCATTGTTACATATACTTTGGTAGTTTTTTAATTTCATCTAGAAAAATCACATGTGATTTTTAAAAATCCATGTGATTAAGTAAAATCAAATCGAGATGTGATTTTTATAGTCACATGTGATTTTTACGGATGAAATTTAAAAACAAAAGTTCGTCGAAAGTATATAACAAATGTAACTCTATAAAAAGATAATTTAATTCCATCAATATTGCTTATAGGATCCACACGTAACGATTAACGGTTTGAAAGATATTTAATTTAAAAAAAAAAGTGAATATATTTTAATAAAGAAATGAGTGGCTATGATTGGTTGATTGGTTATATGACAAATATGAGTTATATATTGAACTTTTCTCTATATATATATCTTTTATATAATAAAACAAAACCCCTAGTGGGAATTCTTCATTTCAAAAAAATCAAACCATACCTTATTAAGTAATAATTTAATTATTTATTTTTTATTTTAAATATTTTTAATATAAAGAGCCTTAAATATTTCCTTATTTAACCAAAAGCTATACAAAAATCGTTTTTGGAAAAACTATATGTAAAAGATTGGTATAAAAATATACGTGTCAAAAATATAAAGAATTAAAACTTAAATAAAGCGGGGTGAACTTACAAAAGCATAGGGGTGAAAACTAAAATGTTAATAAACAAAACGAAGTTCTCCTCACTTCCAATATTCATTCGACACACCACCCACACAAAGAAACGACGATTGAAAGATAAAGCAACCAAACAGCTACTAAAAATACTTTCATTCAACATCGCTCAATATGATTAATCAAAGGTATGTTTTTGGGTTAATGGATTAAAGGTAGATTAATCTATTACTTATTAATTTATCTACTAATCTAGGGTTTTTGTTTTTCAGGTGATTAAGTTTTGGGTTTGTGTTATTGTGCTTTAATTTATGTGGTAAGGCTTATTTGTTGTGATAAATTTTGCTACAATTTCGTGTTAATTTGCTAGATCATTGATATTAGTGGTGGTCAGTTTGGCAGGAAAAGTATTGTAATTTATGGTAATTGATATTGTGCTTAATTTTGATTAAATTGATTTGGGTAGGTGTTCATCTTATATGAAAATTTGTTAAGAGTTATCTTGCAGCTTTTATTTCTACACTTTTTAACATAGTGTTTTGTCTATCATAGTGCTTTGGAGCTTGCGTCGGCAAGGCGGTTAGACATAAGCTGGAACGTGGAGTTTGGACCAGTGTCCACTTTGGGAATATAAAGGCTCTCTTTATGAAGTTTGTCGTACTTTTTTTCTACATTTGAATATATTGAATGCAAATATATGTGATTCTTATTTTGCATTCAAATTACTAGAGGGAGCATGATGAGTGAGTTGGTCTGGTTGTGCAATATAACAAAATAGGTCACGATCGGGTGGTTATTCAATGGGCCATGTTGGATTGGGTCGTAAACATTAAAATTTTAGTCGTACCATTTAGCATCTTCTTAATCGGTTAGTACTTATGGGTTTCATTTAGTCCAAAAAGTATGATGATAATGTTATGCGGGTGAAGAATATGAATGTGAGTTTAAACATTTTGTATTATTACAGATGGCATTAGGCGGGGATGATTAGGGATGAATTAAGTATGGGTCAAAACGGGTCCAAATCAAAACAGATCATGTTTTAGCACATGTTGAAATATGAAACTATTATTGGTAGCAAAAGGTTACGAACCATGAAAATGTATAAGATATACTTGAAAAATGATGTTTTGAGTCCGAACCAACAAAGGAAGTTGCTCCTATGAGGAACTTCCTTTGTTGGTTAGTCAAAAGCGATATGTTGATAATCTGTTTGCAAAATTATGGTTAAGCTGTTAAAAGGGTTAATCACTGTATAATGTAAAGTATAGTCTGTTAAAAGGGTTGATCACTGTATAATGTAAAGTATAAAAACTTTATCAAGATTTTAGAAGTTTTTATGTGGCCTTGCTTTGACCAAGCGGTTTTTGACACCTTGATGTCGTTGACGTAAGGATTTGAAATTGTATGTATCATGTATGTAGTGTTATTAAGTTCTCAGTCTCACTTAAATTTTAATTGTCGCTATTAGTTAACATTGATTCATTAACGATAGTAATGGTTAATGTTTAGTTGGATGAAAGCATGAAAAGACATTATGTAAGCTCACTTCATTGGCAACGAGATATCATATAAGATGGTAATGTATGAAGGAAAACTTTTGTTGTATAATCTGTGATTATTTTTCTTTGGAAATAAATTATGTTATCTGATGGATTAATCTTATTAATGTGTTTGATTTTATAGACTCAAGAATCTTATTTGCTTTTAACTTGACTTCAAAGGTAAATGTGACCCAGGTAATAACTTGAAGAACTTATATGCAAGAAAGGTATGTTCTAAAATCAAGGCATGATTTTGATGTGTTCGTCCGAGTGATATTTATTGTGCTAATGCATCATATACATCGTGCATTTTTATCCATTTGTGAGGATCTAAAGTACGAGTAAATGTTTGTCACATTTAACTAGGTTTGGTCGGAAGGATTGTACTAATGTAAGTATCAAGCTAAACCAAGCAAGTGGTCAAAACTTGCAAATGAGGAAAAACGTTGACCGTTGTTTTCAATCTTCAAACAAAAATCAAGAATAATCTTTATTTTTTTAATTGTTTTTGCATGGTCTTTCAAGGTGTGTTTGAACTCGAACCCTTGTTTGCCCAATTGCAATTGAGCACAACAAAATATTTGTTGATGCCCTATGAAATAGCAGAAAGTAAGAATTCTCCTTCAATAATTTTTTTTCTTTCTTAAGTGACAAATGTCTTAAAATGTGATTTCATTTGGCAGACAATCCTTCACAATTCACCTATTGCAGCTATAATGTGTCAATGGGCTGTAGTGTGTGATGTTTGGTACTTAACCCGAAAAGATAAAGCCTGGAAAAACAACCATTGAGTTTGCAGAGAGGTTTGATAGCTTAACTTTGTCTTTCATTTGTTCTACATCGAAAGAATTTACTTGAGAGTGTTTTAAGTCATTTTAATTTTTGTATACAAAAATTTAAATTTGTATCCTTTACATACAAAAGAACCCAATATGTGATATCTGTTACCAAACCCAAGTTTCTACAAGTTTTGATTTCAGTTCTTATCAATTGTATTGACCCAATGAGTCCTATACCTTTTAATCTATCTTTTATTAAGATTGTTTGACCCATTAGAGTTGAACATCTATGTGAGTCAACTTATTTATACATAACGGGTCAACATATCTAATTTTGTTTTTATGATATACATTAACTTAAAGTCTTATGGTGTTTAATTATGCGCCGAATTTGTGAACGACGTTATAATTTAATTTGATGTTGCATCCCATTTGTTATGGTTGGTTTTTGTAACATAGATGTGCCATTTTTAGCTTTTCATTTATGGAGTATTTTTTCAAGAATTGGCGATCTCAAGGTACGTATGATTTTAGATGTTTACATGTACACAAACCAATGAACCAATCAACCAATTAAAACTCTTCTTGATTAATCATGTGCTGTAATCCTCTTCATGAATCAATGATAAGCTTTCATGTATGGATTGTAGGTTTTGGAACAACGGAACAATTTTCATCATAAAATTACAGGTACTCTTGGGTTTTGGCCACTAACACTTTCAATGAATAATGCAAAACATCATCCCCGGTATGTTTTTATTTGCATGAGAGGTGTATGACTAGGGGTGTTATAGGGTCAAGTTATCGGGTCGGGTTGAATCGGGTTTTGAATTTTTAAAAAGTGCCCCGCAACCTGACCCAATTAAGAATCGGGTTGTCAGGTTCGATGAGATTCAAGTCGGGTGATACGAGTTATTGGGTGCAAACATCAACATATTAGATTAATTAATATAACTTTTTTTAAATGTGGATAATCATAAAAAAAAGTAAGTTGACTACACCAGATGTTTTATTAACCAAATGATCACTTTAAACAATGGTGAGCATTGGGTGAAAACCGGACCGGACTGAGACTATTTTAGCCCAAAACCACGGACAAAGGACCGGACCCAATGTATTTGGTCCGGGTCAGTCCAGTTCGGTCTTTCGGTTGGTCTGGTCCGAGAAGGAATTATTGGTCGGTTGTACGTAAGACCGGACCGGACCGAGGAGGAAATATGAGGTAAGTGTGGACCGAGGACCACACCAAAATAGGTTCGGTCTGGTCCAGTCGGTCCGATCCGGTCTGGTTTCTCAGTTCAATCCGGTTCACGGTCCGATATGCTCACCCCTACTTTAACCACACTCACAAAATAAATTGAATAACCATTTAACTTCTTAACATAATTGTACCAAGTTTACTGCACAAAAACTATTAAACGTATTGTAGTGTCAAAACTAGGTTATACAATGATTTAAAATTGATTTCTTGGATGATTATTGAGTAATGCACATGTTGATACTCATTTCAACTTTTTGCCATGCAACTAAGCAGTTATGTAGATAGTTATCTATTCAGTTTATTAGCAGCTCATTGATTATGGTCTCTATATACATTGTTTTTTACGTATGGGCTTATATAAGTTTACTATGTAATAATAAGCTTATATAAACCCACAAGTTTCAAAATAATCTGAAAAAATTACGCTTCTGAAATATAAGCCGGAAAAAGCATAAGTCTAAAATAATCTTAACAAACACCTTACAAAGGTTGATGAGGACACTTTCTCTGAATTACCTGATTGTATTAATTTTTTGAGTGCTTTAAATCTGATTCAGTTTGTTCTTTATAGTACCTTTTCTATAAAGCTTGATCTAAGAACAAATGCATTGCCATGGTCTGTTAATGTATAGTCTAATTGTTCACAAAAAATAATTTTCATTTTTTCAAGATCATATGTAGTGGAAAGTTGATCAAGATCTCATAATGTATTGATCTTCTTTTCTGATTTATAGTCGGATAACCTTAGGATTTGATTTTAAGTTTTCCATAGCTTTCAGCAAGGTAGATGAGAACACATTCTTGATGAGAATACATTCAATAAAAGTTTTAACTACATGCTTTTTTGAATTTTGATTGATTGCATTAAAGTTTGATTTCATATTTTCCTAATATTTTACATAAAACAATCAACTAAGTACAAATGCTTTGCTTTATTCTGTTAATGCATCTTCTAATTGTGTACATGAATAAGTTTCAGATTTTCCATTGATATACGAAAAAGCTGATAACATTTAGAATCCAATTCGAATTCTTTGATCTATAGCATGATTGCATGTGGATTTAATGGCAATTGTTAAAGAAATTCTAGGGAAATCATTATAAGAACATGCACCTGCTAGGCCCAATATTTTCATGGTCAATGTTGATTCAGATAAAGCTAGACCTTAATTAATGATAGATTTCATCCTCTTTAATGTATTTAATTTTGCTAATCAGGTATTGGATATGGTTAGAAGAGCCGATCCTCTAACTTTGATGCCTGGAGATGACCCGCAGAAGGAGGAACTGAGGAAGCTACAAGCAAAACTAGAAGAAATTGACGTGCTGGCACACAAGAAAGAATGGAACATCCTGTGGGGTGGGCTCAGGCTCTTGCTTGCACAAGCTTCCCCTCTTTTTACACTTCAAAGGACCCCTCTTACCAAGATCTTAAGAGGCTGTTTTTGTCACGTCAAATAAAGCTTATATAAAAACGCACAATTTTGATGCTGAAATATTTAAGGAACTTCAGAAAAAATGCATATTGCGGGTAGAGAATATCAGATTGCAGGGGTTGAAATAAATGTATGTCAACTACATCAAAGATTTTAGGTGGGATTGACATAATTGGTAGTATATGTTACAATATCAGTTTCTTAGCTTAAAAATTCAGAAGCTGAACTAAAAGATATAAGTTATTCTTACGAGTTAAATTTCATGCCCCCTAAAACTGCATTTTGAAGTGTTTTATAGTTCTTCCATCTCATTTGTCAAATCTATAAGCTCTTTGAATTTGTTTATTATGACCACTGACAAATTAAAGGCCAACATACAAATGGCTCATAATTCATGTGCGCATCTATGTTTCATTCTTATAACTCCTTTTTCTTATAAATTGCTAGGTATACTTAGTTGGATTTTTATACTTCCATGGTTTTAGTGTCCATAGACAAATTGTATACATACATAGATACATGCATGCATACTACACATACAAACACTTGCATAGACATGCACATCTTTATCTACAAAGTTTAGCCGACGCAAGTCCTTTTGTGGATCAATAATTTGGATTACCTAATAGTTAATCTTATCTTGAAATATTAATGGTCGGGTTACCATGTCAGTGTTGTAAGTTCGGCTATTATAACATTCTATAGATTTCTTTAGACAATAAGGAATACTAATATAAAACGTTTGTAAATTTATCAACTTTTGAAATAAAAATGAAAATACACAAGGTATATAAGAAAGACATTAATGCTTCAATGAAGATATGAATGGACAAAACAAATTACAAATTAATACTGAAAAATACACATGTGCAAACCCCGTGCGTGCACGGGTATTATAACTAGTATATATATATGACAAAAAAATTTCTCAAACTTTGGGGTATTAGCCAATGTAGCCTATAGGCTACTGCTGTTGTGGAGATGGAAGAGTTTCTGCGGATAAAGGTTTATCGTCCTAATGGAAGAGCTGTTTTTACTTCCCATGTTGTATTTCCATATTAAGGGCCCCTTTTGTTCAAACAGAGAGAAGGACACAAAATACTAATTTACAAAGAACAAAAACTAAATACAAAATACTAAAGAGAAAAATATTTTTTTTCGTTACAGAAAACCGTCTACGCCATATCAGATAAAATCTACTATGACGTATACACCTCTACGTCGTAACAGGAATTACTTGCTATGATTTATACTGTCTTTGGTAGTTTTTTTCAGATTAATAAAATTCAAACACTCGAATATTTAAAAGCATAACATAAAACATACAAATTTACTTAAAAGAAACAAAATTCAAACTTAACCCCGACAGCGATGCCAAAAAGTTGATGTGTGAAATCTCGTTTATATTCACACATAGATTTTAACAAGAAAGACCAATACTCCCGGGCAGTGTAGCCGTTCGTGTATAGTATAGACTTGGTAAGACCATGTCATTCGCACGGGCGATGAAAATGCTTGTGAAAGTAAATAAATATGATTATGTTAATACAAATAAGCTGTAAAAACGTTTATTTATATTTTACGATCTTCTAATGTTTTGTCGATAACAAACGTAAAATCATTTTAACGAAACAAATAAAATACGTAAACTGTTTGAGCCAATAGTTTTCTAACACACTTACGCTTTCACATAAAACACTAAAACAAATATAAGTGATTTTATGATTTAGTAATACATATGTACAACATCTAGTGTTTACATATTTTGGTAAATATACACTTAACTATTATATACTAAAATAGGTAAAAACTAATAAATGGTATTGACCCATAACCCATGGTATTATCCAAACCACTTGACTAGGAACATTGAACTCATGAGATACATTGTATCTAGTAAAAGACCCATGGATCAACCCATAACCCATGACCCATGACCCATGATCAAAATACCCATGGGTAAAGATGAGCGTCCCACAGATCCCTAGCTTTACGCTAGCCGGATCCCTTGTGGAAGGGATCTGTGGGATCAGGGGAACAGTAAACTTTCTCCTCTATAAATAGTGAGCCATTTCTTCCTTTTGGCTTACAACTTTCACACATACTTTCCCCAAGTATTGTACCTCTCTAACCACTGATCCTGAGGGATCTTTCTATGTAGTTTGTCTTTTGTTTTTGTGTGATTCTCTAGGTTCCTCTTAAAGGCGAGATCACCAATTCTTGAAGTCGAGCAAGCTCAAGTCCATGAGTTGCCATGCTTCATCATCATCAAGACAACTGAGGTTCTCTTGTTGATAGTTCTTTCTTCCTCCGTAGATGTGTTGTGTTGAAGGCATTAGTGAAGGATGCCGAAAGAGTCAAGACGAAAGCATTAGTGAAAGGTGCTTCACGTCCGTGTCAAAAGCATTAGTGAAGAATGCTAAAGGTGTCAAGACGAAGGCATTAGTGAAAGGTGCCAAGCGTTGTGTCAAAGGCATTAGTAAAGGATGCTTAGGAATCAAATCAAGTGGCATTAGGGAAGAGTGCCTAGGTCGTATAATCGATGAGGTGCATCGTTATACATATAGTATTAGTTTATTTCCAAGGATGGTGATATCTTTGATGGTGTTGTAATAAGGAGTATATCTCCTTGAGATTAGGTGTTGTGTTGTGTTGGGTAGTAGTTCCTCCATAGTAATGGAACTAGGTACTTAGCCTAGTACCTAATAAAGGGTAGGCGACTTTGTGATAGGTGTGGTTCACCTTGGAGTGAAATAACCCGGTGGTTAGCCTAAATCGGAAAAGAGGCGGCGTTGTGAAGCTTCTCCGCCATAAGGAGATTGATGTCGTGTAGTGTTTACGAACTCTCGAGTAGGTGACTCGGGGAGTGGAGTAAGGCAAGGAAGGTGTCCTTATAGCCGAACCACTATAAATACTCGTGTCGTGGTTATGTGCTTCTTACTCTTTATCTTTCATTATACTCTTATATATCTATCTATCAACGTCCAACATACACATATAAATAGATTGACATAAGTCGATCTAAATATTTAAAAGGAAGTTTTAAATTGGTAAAACTATTCAACTCCTCCTTCTAGTTTTCCACAAATTAAAATAAAGAAAACAATAAAATGGGAGGGGAGGGGAGGGGCGGAGAGGGGCGAGGGTTTGTTTCAGATCCAAGTGATCGTGATTTTAAGAAAATGTAAATAAACAAAATAAAAAAATAAATGACAAAGTAATTAAAACGGAGGTGAAATCAACATGAGAAAAGTAGTGTTCACTTAGTTATTCCTCTAATAAGCTAATGAAATGATCTATAAGTGCAATGTCTAACTAGTTCCCTATTCAGATCCAAGTGATCGTGACTTTAAGAAAATGTAAATAAACAAAACAAAAAATAAGAATAAATGACAAAGTAATTAAAACGGAGCTGAAATCAACATGAGACCAGTAGTATTCACCTAGTTATTCTTCTAATAATCTAACGACATGATCTATAAGTGCAATATCTGACTAGTTCCCTAATTAGTGGCTTGGATGTGGTGTAGGTCTAGTACTGGTCGCTAATGCTCTACACATATGTCCTATAACCTTCTACCTGGACGTTAGTGGATGATATCTATTTGTAGTCGGTGGCGGACCTAGCCATAAAACTAAGGTGGTTCCTTATAAAGGCGAACAAATCAACAGGTCAATCAATTAGATGGTCAACGGATTAGGACGGGTCCGGGTCGAGTCGAGACAAGTTCAGTTTAATACAACTATGTCAATAGAGGGAAAATCAAACATAAATATTAAATAACAAGTATTCAAACTGTTTACAATTAACTACATAATTATAAACGATCCGTGATTATATCGCTGATTGTTAATGCTGCTATAGTTTTTCACAAATATACGAAACTAAATATCATTTATGACGCCATCACCATACAGTAATATTCAAACTTTTTACCAAGTTAAACTAATACTTCCTCCGTCTCAAAATTATTGTCAGGAGACAAAAATCACCAAGTTTAATAAAAGTGGGACCACAACAATTTTCAACCACTCATATAGAATATTCTCCCACTAACTTTCCTATTTATTACTAAAAAAGGAAAGTGGACAATCTTTTTTAAACATCTCAAAAAAGAAATATGGACTATTAATTTGAGACGGAGGGAGTATTTAACTTCAGTTCGTATAGTTATAAAAAAGCACTATGTAACTAATCTGAATATGTTAAATTATGAGTGAAGTGGTATATTATAAAGTGTAAGGGTTAAAACAGACTTTAAAAAAGAATAACACTTTAAGAATAAAATAAAGAACCTTGGTTCTTGGGCCATCTTCTCTAACAAAGCCACACTAGCACAGAACCTCCATTAACGCATAACTTTAATATTTGTTTTCAGTCATTTCCTTAGTCTATTTTTGTCACTCTCTTCTCTTTTCTAGATGTAAGGTGGTTCCCGGCCTAAGTTTAAGGTAGGTCCCAGATTTTATGCATATATACCTTATACTCGGTGTTAATTTCTAAGGTGGTTCCTGGGAACCACCTTGATATACTGTAGGTCCGCCTCTGTTTGTAGTTCATGTATTAAGTCCGCCAACTAACTTATATGAGTTAACTGTGAAGTAATTTTACTAAAGACATTAATTTATATTGTAAGGGTTAATATACATTTATTAAACTTAAACCTTATATGCTACCACTTTCAATCTTGCTAGGTTAATGGTATTACCTCCAACCACAAGTACATATTAGTCGTATGCTATGAATCAAGCTTTTAACTTTCAGTTGTTATCCTACTAATTAATTACTATCAACAGATTGATTATGGTACACACAAAGACATAAGGATCTGAAAACAAGCATATAAACTATTCAATAAAAGAAATAATTAAACGGAATCATAACTAGGCAAACACTAAGATATTTAGCCAACAATCTCAGAAAACTTAGCAATAGAGATCGAAAAAGATACACAGATAGAGTTCATAATGAAATAGATATGCAAACCGAGTTAACTCCAATGTTTACGATGAATCCTCCTTGCTCCTATGATATTTTCAGCTCTAGAAGTGGTAGAAAAGACCTAAGGAATGTCTTGAAGTTGAATAGGGAAGTTGGAGTCAAATTTGAGTCGAGTTAGGGTTTGTATTTATAGACAAATTGCCTAACCGACCCTTGCTACGACGTAGAGGGTTAGATCCTCTATGCCGTAACACTCTCGAAATTTCATTATTTCAGTTGATTGTCAGGCTTAGCCCAGAACAAAAAAGTTGTAGATATCTCTTTTCTATTTCCAAGCCGCTTGAATCAGCGAAATAGGATATATTATGAAGGAGTTATGGCCAAAATACTACAACACTTTTTAGAGACATCACGTAAACTTGATTTCAATTTTCGTCTTTGTTTCTTCACTTGATTCTTTTACGAGCAATCCATAATCAAATTCTAATAACAATTTAATGCTTCCTTGAGTATTTCACCTTACGAATTATCCAGTGGACTTTCATTCTTCACGTTATTTTCTTCAAAAGTCATCATCCAATCTTGATTTCATCATTTTACATCATTACTTGCGTATTTCCGTGTCTTTTAGTCCAATGCTCCTTATAAACCTAAAATGCAAATACAAAGCAATTAAATTCAATGGAGAATTGCAAATATATCCACTAAAACTTATAAACTTGCATATTTCCTCATAATACAAGTTTTTATTGCACCATGTACAATGCATTTTAAGCATGTTTTATGTATATATGCAAATATGCAAGTTTTAGTGAGTATATATGCAATTGACCCTAAATTCAAAATCTTATGAAAACGTAGTAAATTAGAGCAATAAACACGTAATAATGATACCCAAAATATGTATATATTTAATGTTATCAATAAGCCATCTAGAAAGGCTTAGAGCACAGGTATAGAGATGAAATACACGTTATTGGTATCCACTCCAGCGCGTCATCTGTCTCCGAATAACACAAATAACTCAAACACATATCCCATATACACCAAATAACATGTTATTGGGTCCCACTTTACTCACTTTTCAATTTCCAAAAAATGTAAGTTGCTGCATTGAATATACAGACAAACAAAAAAAAAGAGGATAAAATGGTCCATTTTAACATTTGGCGTGAGCCACTCAAATAGCTCAACTTCTTTTGGCATGAGTTTAACGTATTGCATGGTATGGAGTTTAACATGTTATTGGTCCAAAAAGGTGGCAGTTGGCGTGTGAAGTTTACCCATACCGTATGCTCTTATAAGTTGTCTGAAAGGAAAAATGTTATTATACATAGAAGTTACTAAAGTTTGTCTGAAAATTGTCCTAAGTCATTAAAGTTTCAAAGTTGTCATTCAGGTTACTAAACTTATAAAAGTTGTCATCCAGGTTACTTAACTTATGAAAGTTGTCATCCATGTTACTTAACTTATGAAAGTTGTCATTCATGTTACTGAACTTGTTAAGACATGACATTTATCTATACTAACATAATGCATTTAAAATTAAAATGCTTAAAATTCAGATTTTTAAAGTTACTTATTATGGAAAGATATATGTGTATTGCTAAATTAATATTACACACACTCCCTCTCTCTTCTCTCTACCCTCGCCGGCCACCCTCTTCTCCGGCAACCACCGCTGTCGTCCGACCACCACCAGTGCCGGCAAATTTTCCGGCGAAATCTTTTTCTTGCCGATTCGATAGATCGGTTAACTACATCATTTCGGAGATTTTGAGCCTCGCTCCCACCACGGTGCGCCACCAGCGCCACCACCCGTATGCCCACCATCTCATCACATCACCACCTCAAAACGATAAATCTGACTCTCGTGGTCATTTCTATGCAATGCACGCGCTGTGAGAACCCTCACAGCGTGGTACATCTTGAATATAAAGATTCGGTACGGGTTGTTTTGAGGTGAACGTCTCCACGGCCACCATGCGTCTTCTCCTTCTCTTATTTTTCCATCTCGTTGTGGTAAGTGGTCACGTGAAATAAGTGAAAGATGTTGTGATGGTGGCTGATGAAAAAAATGTGTATTAGGGTTGTGAAATAAGTAATGTGAATATGGGATTAAGATGTATTATTGAAGGCATTAGAGTGTCTATCCGGTTTATGAGGGTTGGGCTGCTAATTCTAATGGGCTGGCTGATTTATTTGAGTCGCTGAATTGGTATATAAACTTTAAATGGTTATTCTTTGTAGTGGGAAGAAGCGAGAGTTGAAAAAGAAACTTACTGAATTAGACGTAAAATGAAAAACATTTGTTCGCTACAAAATATCAAAGACCCGCCGCAAATTCTTGTGTTACCCAACTAGTGTTACTTAACATATCAAAAAAATATACGTCAAAATCACTGAAATTATTGACGTGTTTGCTTTTTATAGTTTAGTAACTGGGATGACAACTTTAAAATTTTAGTGACTTAGGACAAATTTTGCGCAAATTTTGGTGATTTTTTTATATAATAACCCAAAGGAAAACTATATCAAGTCACGGTAGAATAACTTGTTTACACAAGAGAAACTACAATTGACCGTGCATAAAACTATTATAAAACATTACGTACACCACCTCTTAAATGACCAGGACATGTAAAATGACTAAAGAAAACTAGTGAGACATCCATGCACTTTAAGTCTTTAATTAACCTGCATTGGTGATACACTTTAGCTGCATTAGTAACCCAAATTGGCTATACGCTTTAATTAACTTCAAACTAAATAGTACAGTTTAATCAATTATTTAGAAAAGAGATTTCTCCCATCATAGCGTAAATTAATCGAATTGGTCATACGCTTAACTAAAATAGTTAAGTAACCAAGTGAACTCAATGTATACGCATTACCGCGTACAAGTACAACATATAAATTTATATTATATATCTTTTATATAATAAAACAAAACTTATAGTGAAAATTTTTCATTTCAAAAAAATCAATTCATACCTTATTTGGTAATATTTCATTTATTTATTATTATTTTTATTTTAAAATATTTACTAAAAA
The DNA here is from genome assembly GCA_910596185.1 of Chrysanthemum makinoi. Lineage (NCBI taxonomy): Eukaryota > Viridiplantae > Streptophyta > Magnoliopsida > Asterales > Asteraceae > Chrysanthemum > Chrysanthemum makinoi. The sequence continues at coordinate 147,373,594 of OU343216.1, read as the reverse complement.
AACTCAAATATTCCGGATTTAGCAATAGTTAAAAAAAACATTCTTATATATAGTCAAGAAAAAAAATAAACATAAAAGTTTAAGTGTCAAAAACAAAAAATAAAAATAAAAAAACTTGGTAAAAGGGGGAGTGATTTAAAAAATATTTGTGTTTAATGTAAAAAAATTAAAATTTTATACCATTCAAAATTCCCTATCCCTAATTAATATAATTAAATTAATTATAATAAATTATAAAGTTTCTATATCAACAATTTACAAATTTATATAAAATAGGCGAAGGGGATGGGGTGGCTAGCAGGTGCTAGGCCCCTCCCAACTAGCCCAATAGATACAATGTAATATTACTCTAAAGCCTACTATTTTGAGAATCTGAGCTGTCAGCCCCTCCCAATGTGCTATATGAAAAAGAAATGTAGAAAATAGGGAGTAACTTGTTAAGATATCAAATGCATTCATTGTTTCAACAATGATTACCCATAATAGCTAGGCACATAGCTCAATTTGTTTTGCATTCTTAAACTAGTCGCCTGCTTTAGTTAATGTTAGTTGTTAATTACTATTTTTTTTTTCCATATCCTTGTTTATATAATATACGACATTAGATAATTAATATATTTTTTCAGGGTTTTACAAATCATGCTTTATATAATATATATATATACTTTGTAGTAGAAGTTATTTAGCAATCAAAGTTTTTTTTCTTAAGAGATCATAGTTATCATTGTCAACTTTCGGTAAAAAAAATGAGTATTATTTTACATCATATAAATTAGTCGAACCGGCACCGAGCTTGTGATATTTTCATGAGCCGAGCTCAGCTCAAAATGTAAGGCTAAACGAGCTCGAGCCGAGCTCGAACTTTATATATAAACGGCCGAGCTCGACGTCTGCGAGCTCGGCTCGGCTCGGCTCGTTTTCACCCCTAATTCTCACTAAGATTGATTAAAGCTAGTGTATCAGCTCTAGACAACTAATTTCTGTTATTATATTTATACTAAGGTACTTACCTATTTATCATGCTTTGTTATGTTTTTCCGGACAATATAAGTATCATTTTACACTACGTTGTGCCTTTCTGAAATTGGCCCCACTGAAGTTACTCGTTACATTAAAAAAACACAATATATAAAACCACCCTGTGCACGAGAATTATAACTAGTATATACATAAAACAAAACTAAAATAAATAATAATTTTGTATGCATGTCAAATAAATGTATGTCTATAAAGTTTGTATAAATTTTATAATAATTTAGTATAAAAAGTGTGCAAGGTCAACCCAAGTATCCATTTAACCCAAGTTGAGCTAATTACCCACTGTGATCCAAACCTCCTTTAATACATCTACTTTTAAGCTAAAAAAAAGTTAATATTTACTCTAGAAATAAAATATAACCTAAAGGTATGTTTGGATAAGCTTACTTTGTGGGTTTTTGAAGTTATTTGAATGACCTCCCTCTCACAGTTAAGCTCATAAGCAAATCTTTTCGGGATTATAAGGTTATTTGGTTGAGGTTATGAGCTTATATAAGCAATTAGCTAAAGTTGATAGGCTCATAAGCCCACCAAAAAAAAAACAAAAACTTAGCTTATGAACTTTTCCAACTTCATATAAGCTCATAAGCCCGAAAAGAAAGCTAACCCAAACAACCTCTAAAGCAACCCATTCACAAGCAAATAGTTTGATATTTCCATTCAAATGGAAAAAAATGAAAATAATGCTAGTACGCATTTCTAGTTCCGGTTTTCCAGATTGCAAACATATTCGGTGCTTAAATATGTATAGTTCATCAAAAGAGTTTTCAGCTTCTCCACATTGTTTAATATGCACCCTCTCAAAAAAAAAAAAACTTTAATCATGTGTGGTTCTAAACCTCACATAATTAGCCCCACTGTAAATATCATAATCTGCATCAGCAAGGCATATAGCAAGGCATTTGACATATTTTTAACAAAGAATATAGCAGTCTTACTAAAAGGAAATAATACAACATATCATCAATGACCATTTTTTATGTTGTCAAAAGTTCATGCAATTGTAACTAATAGATTTTTTATGTGATATTAGGCCAGCTAACCACTATATGATATTATGTCTATCAATAAACATTTTCATAATTATTGAATCGTATGAGTCGTATATCTATCAAATAAATGAGGACTTATCATTAAAAACCATGAGTGTCTTGAAAATGAACTTGCAATCCAGAGTTACATCATGCTAGTATGGTCGGAAATATATTTTACAATCATATGGTCTTCATATAAATGACATTCAGATCGTAAACGTGTATAAACTTTTATACTACTATACGCTTGAGACAATCACACCTAATTGCTTAAATAATCATGACAAGAAAGATTGTATAAAAATGCAATATTTTGTCTTTTTTCTATTGAGGATGTTTATGTAAACTTATTAAAAACACCTAAGACATCAATAAACTCACAAATATCAGCTTTCTTAAAATATTGGTCCCTAAGTCCAAAGTTAATTACTTAAGTGACATACTTATAGATCATTAAGATGCTTGATGCGCCATTGGCTTCTATCACACGTGGAACAATACTCCATTACGGTGCATCTAAGGAAAACATGACTATTCTTTTAATCGTCAATGCAAGATTTGGCCAACATTATGCCCTAAGGGGTTACATACAACTCTAAACGAAGAATGCAATTTTATACGGTAAGAAGACAACTACGTAGAATACTGTTTCAGATACATTCAAACGAAGCTTGTGGAGCTTTTAGTTTTACTTTAGCTATACTAGCAGGGTACCCGCGCAACCCGCGCAATGTGGCGACGAGTACCCTGTGACTAATTTTTATGGCGAGCAAATGTTATTCATTTATATATATTTTTTCTAACAATAACATTATGAAAAATGATAATTTTTAATTAAAATAACTATAACCCATAACAATTCAAAATATTTCATATCCAAATGAACAGAAGGTCCAAACGAAAGAAAGAAACATAAGTAGCATATTTGAAACATAAGAAAAAATAGACGTCATTACCAAATGAAATATAATTTAGCATTAAACAGAAACATGCCAATTATTAATATGCATCATTAGCTGCAACGTCTTTATCTGTAAATAAATATCTTTTAACATTCATGAATCTTGAAAAAATATTTATCCCGATCTCGTCAATAAAATATAACCCTAAAAAATTTACTGAAATGTTTTAAATGCATTATCTATACTATCTATAATAGAAAAATGGTCAAAGTGAAAAGTGAAAAGTCAAGAAAGTGGAATGTGGAAAAAATTAAAAATGAAATGTTGAAATAATTAATTATGAGTAATTTCAACTATTATCTACATATATGTTTCAAAGAAACTATTATACACATAGAAACGGGTTGGCCGGGCCAACTGGCCGGCGGTTAACCCGGTTAATTTGACCGTTTTTCGACCCAACGTCGGGTTAACCCGTTTATATTGACTCGTTTTTAACCGAATGTTTCAACGGTTGAACCTCCCGGTCGACCAGGGTTTCAAAATATTATGTTAATCAATTTCTCAAATTTTACTATTTTTTTTATAACCCATAAACTTTTTTATCACTAAAACTATCTTACTAAAAAGTACAATAAAATTTTCACAATATACAATTTAAACAAGCTACAACATAATTCTAAATATAAAATAATTAAACATACTAATTAATATTATTTTTAAAACACCCTAAAATGAAAAGTACATGTTATTATATACATTATACAAATTAATAAAATACACAAAACATCATACAAACTAACAAGTTGATGGTACAAATAGTTTTGAAAATCGGATCGGACCAACGGGTACAACCGGAAACCGGTGTCGCCACCAGTTCGGCTAACCAATAACAGCCATCCGAAAACGAACTAGAGAGGACCCGTTGAGACCGATACAAACTGGTGAATCATGTCTCATCGAGATCTATTTCTCCGGTTAATCGTTACAGGGTACCCGTGCGCAACGCGCGGTACCTGTTACACTATATAAAGGAAAAACAAAAGTAAAAGTGAAGATTTGAAACTATTAATACATGAAAACCGGGTTGACCCTGGACGGCTTCAAAACGGTGGGTTGACTGTTGTTTATTTTGACCCAACCTGTCGGGTTGACTCGGTTTAATCGACCCGTTTTTCGACGGGAACGGTTCAACCGGTTGAACCACCCGGGTCGTACGGTTTCAAACATTATGATTTAATCCCCAAATCTTCAAACATTATGTCGCTATATAAATATATTATATACATAAGTTTTTTTCAAAACGATTATAATGTTTTTGATTAAGAGAAAATATGTGCCCGTTAGTGCACATTTAACTTTTCAATAGGCTAAATACACCCATTTCAAAAAAAAAATGGGGCTAAATGTGCCCAATTTTTTTATAAAATAGCCAAAATTAGCTTTTTTTTTTTTTTTTTTTTTTTGGGCTAATCACATTCATGCTAATTTTGGTACTTGCGTTCTTCTTAACAACACCCATTAATCCCATCCTTGTTAGTTTTCGCGACAAGGAGCGCGTGTTGTTAGTTTTTATCTCATAATTGATGTAATGTTTACTTTCATTTTCATTAAATGTTTTTATATGTTGTTTGATAGATGTTAAGAATTTTATCAGACTTTAGTTATCGTATAGGTATAACCGATTTGCAATTGCATTTTCATCGTTCCGTTCTATTTTAAACGCATACAAACACTCACCATAGTATCACAAATCATTAATTATCGGCCAATAGAAACCCTTACTTGCATAGGCGGGTCTTCGCTAGTAATATAAGTAGAGATAGAGATTCACTACCATTTTTCGTTATAGCTGGCCCAATGTAGTCCAGCCCATAACTCGGGTACAAGCCCAATGAGTCCTAACCAAATCACAACCGCTTACAAGTCCAAGCATATCAACCCTAATATAGCTTAGATATAAGTACTCACAACCCTAACTTTTCTCATTAGTTAACCCTAAACACACTCAGACACCTCACATACACCGACCCTCCATATGTTTCTCTTGTTTTCCAGATCAGCCACCAAACGAATACAAATCATTACAAAATCTTATCATTTCTTCTTGAATCGATTCTCATAATACTGAACATAAACAACCCCTTTAATATCTTTCATTATAACTTGAATAACAATAAGTATAACTTATTTAGTCACAACCGAAACTCAAACAAACACCTCTTTTTGGTTACCAAACAAATTTTGTTTGGTTTCTTTTTGCTAAAGTTCAAGATCCAAAAGAAGATCTCGGCTAGGTACTTGTTATGTTTTGGTGTTCATTTTGTGTGTTGTTCACTGGACGGAAGACAAAACATAACACATTTAAAGTTCTTGTATCATGATGGGTTGCTTTAGATCTTTAAAGTTCTTGTATCATGAATAAACAACCTGAGATCTTGTTCTTTCCCATTTATATTTTGTGAGATGGGTCGTTTGTTTGTTATGTTGTTTTTCGTAGTTAGGTAGTTCAAAGATGGGTTTAATTGGTTGTGGTTTTATTGTTGTTGATAAATAATATGGGTTGTTTGTTGTTGGCTATTTGATTTCGTACTGGAATAACACGGAGTGAGGGATTTTTTAAAGAGGGTGAGAGCGTGTTTCTATACAGAGTGAAGATCTTTGCTCAAAAAAAAAAAAAAAAAAAAACAGAGTGAAGATCAGAGGATTGAAGATGGTGTTGTTTTTTTATTTATTTTTTTTGAGAGTGGTATAATTTATATGAACATTAGAGGCTGTTACATTCTTATAAAATTTATGACATTTAATTTTCGTGGTTGTTACAAGTTTATGGAATTAAAGACAATTAATTTTCAGCCCAGTTACAGGTTTATAGAATTGATGACACTTCTTTCGATAATAAGTAACTTTAAAAATCTGAATTTTAAGCCTTCTAAAATTAGAAGGCCTAAATGTATTATAAGTATAGATAAAACTGTTATGGATTGTAGTTTTCAGTTTTCAAAATGAATGGATGTATATTCGTGACTGTTATTTGCTAATAAAACAGCTAATCCATTTAGCCAAAAATGAAACAAATAACTTTAACTCGATAGATTTAAAGTTGCTACGATATGGTATACCAAACAAAGCCTCAAATTTTAGCGCGTAAACTGTATATATGGAGAGGGTAGCCTTTTATCCTTTCCGTATTAATGCTACATTCCTTATTGTTTTGTTCCCTAATCTGCTTATGTGTTGGTAATAAACATCATCAAGAAAATAGTGAAAACATTATACTCCCTCCGTCCTAAAATTATAGTCCCCTTTTGATTTTTTCGGTCTTTTTTTATAACTTTGACCTTAGGTATCTTTGTTTGTGTTATATAATATCTGATACAAAATACATGAATGGATTGGGTTTTAAGGTATTTCATTTGGTATATTTTCACCAACTATTGTATAACATAAACAAAAATATTCAAGGTCAAAGTTGAAAAAAAAATACTAAAAAAATCAAACGGTGACTATAATTTTGAAACGGAGGTAGTAATAAACTTGTAAAATGCCTAAAATAATTTATTACCCAAACAACATAAGTAAACTTGTAAGCAGTCAAATGTCTTAAAGGGGCCATCCCAAATACGTGTATTGACTCAATAAATTAAATAAGCAGTCAAATGACTATATAACACAAAAAGGTAAATATCACAAATCAAAAGCACGTAACGGACCAACTTGAAACACAAATACAAACATGAAATATTGAAATCGAAACTGAATAAATACAAACCTGTAATTGAGTAGTAGAGGAATGAGGATTTAATCTAAGGTGTCATTTGTTTTTTGAGAGTTTACCTCTTCATCTGCAAACCATGTTTGCAGAAGAAGAGGTACATTTAGGTTGCATTTAGTTGAGGGAAAACACCTGTTTTACCTTGAAATGTTTTGTGTGGAAAACAGAGATCGTGATTCAAATCAACGTTTTCCAACAAAATATTTTGCAAAACACAAATTCCCCATTTCCTAACTTGAGGAAAATTACAAAACAAATTTTAGTTGTTTTTTGTTTTCCTTTGTAACCTCAACTCTCCTCACTTTCTTCAAAACAGAAAATGAAAACATCAACTTCAAGCGTTTCTATATTTTGAGTGTTTTGTGGAGATTATTCTCCTTCAAATTTTTACAAAACTAGAGATATAGAAAATAAGAGATTTGTTCTCCCATTAAGCACCATAAGCTCTTCATCTGCAAGAAGAAGGCCGTTTGTTTTTTGTACTTATGATCTTCTTTCTTTCTCCTAGTAGAAGTGGAAAAAGAGGAAATTTATATGCTGCATAGTAGAAGAGGAAATAAGTGATTTTACCCTCTTATGTCTGAAAAAAAAAATCCGTCTTCAACGAAATTGTCTGCGCGCCTGCAGACATAAGAGGCAAATAAGAGCTTCTTTGAAAAAACGAAGTTGTCCAGCCGCTTGCAACAATTCCATTTATAGAGATTGGGGATGAAAGAAAATGGATCAGAGCAAAGCTTCATATAAAGAAGATTGTGATTGTGGTAATAGAATAAAGATGTAACACATTAAGATTAAATACCTCAGTGAGCTCTGATAGGTGGCGGGATCTGAATTCGTTGATAGTGGCAGCTATCTCTGATATTTGTAATTTAGCCTATAAAACAAACCAAGTTAAAAACAAAGCTTCAAGATATTTCTCAACTCTTTTTATATTTGTAATAAAAATACAGATAATACGTGAGATGCGGTGGAAGTATCTATAATCTGGTTCAAGGGGTATATCGGAAACTCATTTTAACCTCTAATTACCAGTCAAAACTATTTGGCCCCTATATAATCAGTTCCAAAACGCAAATCCAAACACCGTGTTAGTAGCTATATTGATAAATTAAACATAAGTTTGTGTGCATGTCATTTTACTTTGGTTGCTTCTGAAATAAATTTAACAGTAGTTAGAGTCCCCTGTTTCGATGTTGTTTCTATTAACTGTGAATTATTGTATATCGTATTCCATAAGTCAAGATACAAATATATAGGATACATGAGATCATTCTAGGGTAGATACATATGGGCTAGGCCTAAGTACAATAAGAAAGCTATCGGGCCTAAGTACAAGAGTCGGTTAATAGTTTCTATGCACATCCACTAACATTTATACACCTGAAATAGAGTGACTCATGCATTCAAACTATTTGGTGGCTCCGACATCATTAAAGAAGTTATCTAATGATCCATTATGATAAATTCGTAGGTACAGATCCAAACAGCCCCTAAAAGAACCTTATGTGGATATAATGTTGCATCTTGTTACCAGAAATATCACCACCTATGTTATAAATATAAAAAACATGTCGAGCAAAACTCATAACTGCTCCCGATGTAAGAATCATCCACAATTTTCATGTATGACCTTCCGGCCCTCCGTTTTGCAACCTGCTTAAGCACAATAAAAGTTTGAAAAATATGCGTTACATGTGGCAGAACTTACAGGAAAATATATATGCCGAAAGAAAAAAACTTTTCAACTCATTAGCATGCCAAAAGTAGCCCGACAACTGATGACAAAATACATAACATACTACTATTAGAGACCGTACTTAAAGTTTTTGTGGGGAACATATTGATATTCTACTTCAATCTTAAGAGCAATAACTAACTTCCCTATTATCTATGGCTTATTGTCTGCATCTGAACCCTCTATGATCTTACAAACAAAGACCCGCCATATATCTATATAAAGAAGTTTCTTTAAAGCTTGAAACTAACAAATAAAAGTGAAAAAAACAGCAACAAAAAAATATCTTACACTACTAAAAATATCTTACACTACTAAAAGAGCAGCCTCCTCAGAAAAGAAAGCCATATCCGTATCTATATGAGAATCACAGATAATCAACTAAATCAATGAGCATAATTGGAGTAAAATTAACTAAAAATAATGATAACTTTTAACAAACATGGGCTTAAATAATCATTCGATTATTAGGCTGGCATGGTAACTAACTGGATAGAGCCAAGTTAAACAACTATTCACCGAACATGGCTTTGGTAACTGGACCGGTCTCAATGATTCCTAAAGCTACAAAGAAAGAATCAGTAGAGTAACCTGGCGGTCCTCTTTATGTATACTTTCTCAAAACAATTAATTTGCTAAGTGACACATAATAATAATATAATGCACAACTTAACGACGTACCGGGTGTGCCATGTTCATAAGTTTTCTTATGGATTAGCTGACTAATCTCTCTACCCAGACGCATATTCATTAATCGAGCAACGTTCCTTGCTTCAAAAAAAAGTATCTGATCTTATGTGCCAAGAACGCAATGTACACCTGGTCAATTTTACTGTCCAACCACAAAAAAAAATCTTTTTAGTCACAAAAAAATAAAGCTTCAAAATGATAAAAAAGATTGCTTATACATGCCTAAATGCTATCTTGCGGTCAAAAAGATAAAAAGATGGTTTCCCAACGTTTAAAAAAAAATTCAATATATTTAACAGAGGGAACCTTGCGGTCACACAAGAGGAATGGTACCAGCTGTTAATAAGAAAGCCAATTTACGAACACCAAAGAATAAAAATTCTACTCCATATTTAATATGTAGGATAGGATTCTATAATAAATTTAAATATTATGAGCTAAACTCTTCATATGATTTTATGTACTTAGCATAAATAACGATGGTTTAAAAGAACTTTAGTACCTTTGTCACTGGAAATCATTTATAAATTACATCTTTCTTGTATGATTACACTCATTCTAAAATGATGAAAGTTGATTTAAAACTACACTTTCATGATTAATTCTTTATATATTTCATGACTATTTTCCCCAGAACCATTAATAATATCTAGTTCTTAACTTACTTGTTTGCAAGTGAATATAGAGGATTTTTTAAAATAACAATAGCTAAAGAGAGCAAACAACCACGGCTTTAAATTATTAGAACTTAACTTACGTAAACAATAAGATTATGGTTCTTATTAGTAGTTATTCCCTTTCACCATATACATACATATTGTTTTAACTTTATAAGTTATCACCCGTCTTAATTTATTTGTATTATTTTAACTTTTTAAAGTTTTTCTTTTTTAACTTTTACATCAACTATTTATTTTTGTGTTATATAACATTTGATGCAAAATATATAAATGTATTTGATTTTAAATATTTTTTAATTAGTATACTTTTCATCAATTGTTATATAAAACAAACAAAAATATTTAAAGTAAAAGTTAAAAAAAAAACTTCGAAAAGTCAAAACAATACGAATAAATTGGGACGGAAGAAGTACATGTTATGCCAAAAACCCACAGACTTAAATGAAAAAATTTTAGTAATTTTGTTTACATCTATAGCAATGGTGGAGCTACGACTAGAGAGGGTGGTGACCCTCGTAGAACTTCTTGTAGTACATGTACTTTCCATGTTTTTTATATGTAAAAAAAATATAATTTAGCTTTTGGCCCATTATACAAGGATTGCATCGATGACCCTCCCATATTATTTGGTGTAACTCCACCACTTATCTTTAGTACAAATTGTTTAAGCACTAAAGTGTCATCACTAAAATAAAATGTTAAAAAGATCAGTGGAAAACTCTAAAAAGATCGGTTATGAATCACTCTATACAAGGGTGATCTATTTGAGGGAAACACATATAGATCGGTGCAAACCGATCTTATTGATACAACGACTAGATCAGTTGATACCTAAGAATCGATCTATTATGTTAATTTTCAGGAAAAAATAATAAAAAATAAAAATTGTTGTAACCATATTTTCTTGAAATATTTGTTCCATTGTGTGGAAAACTAGAAGGGGGGGTTGAATAGTTTTGCAAATTAAAACTTTCTTTTAAACTATTTAGATCGACTTATGTCAATCTATTTGGATGTGTGTTGGATGTTGATAAACAAACATATAGAAGTATGTAATGAAAAGATAAGAGTAAGAAACACAAAACCACAACGCAAGTATTTATAGTGGTTCGGCTACAAGGACACCTTCCTTGCCCTACTCCACTCCCCGAGTCACTTAATCGAGAGTTCGTAATCACTACACGACACCAACTCTTATGGCGGAGAAGCCTTCACAACGTCGCTTACTCTTTTTCCGTTACTAGGCTAACCAGGGTTCTTTTACACCAAGGTGAACCACACCTACCACAACGTCGCCTACCCTTTATCCGGTACTAGGCTAAGTACCGAGTTCCATTACAATGGAGGAACTACTACCCAACACTACACCAACGACTAATCCCAAAGGAGACCAACTCCTTATTACAACATTGTTAATACAAATAAGCCGTAAAAACGTTTATTTATATTTTACGATCTTCTAATGTTTTGTCGATAACAAACGTAAAATCATGTTAATGATGTACGATATAGGATTTCACAAACACACTAAACCATAATCACTATGGGGCATACAAAAGTGTTTAGAGAGAGAAAGTTCTAGTGAGAGAAAGGAAGAGTTAGAACTATGTGAAACAAAGAAAAATGGTATTGAAGCTCCCATACTCTACTGGGTGGTAGAGGTATTTATAATTATCTTACAAATAAACGCCACCTACGGGCGTGGATCGGGCATACAGATGGGTAATGACCCGCGTCGATCCTCCCGGTGTTACTAAACTACTACTTAATCATAAAATAACTATGACTACGGAGCCTCTAACGATTACATATACTTGAGGAGGCTGATCGCTCAATACTTGGAATTTCTAATTCCTAACAATCTCTAAGGGAGGTCACCTCAAACACATTAAACACATTGAAAACAAAGCGATATTACATTATAAATTGTTCTTGCACTCTTGATGAATTACTTTGCTCTGAACTCGTAGTCATTGATTCTTCACAATGCATGTTTGGTTAAACCGAGGTGGAGGTCTTTTCTTGATCCACGTGATAATGAGTTTTGAGCGACTTTGAGATCATCGGCCACATTAAATCTCTGACTCTTCCTATGTGGTGTTGATAATATGTGATGTTGTGACATTTGGACCGACATGCTCACATTCTTGATCATGATATCTTCTTATCAGAGTAGCGGAAGCTTTGTTGATTCATGATATTGGCGTGCGGAAGCGGCTATGGAGTGAAATATCGAGTCATTGATGCACCAGTCATGATTTCTTTAGATATGAATGTGTTGTGTGAGCATGCGGCTATGGATTGACCGCCATTACGATCATTTGCAACGTCGGGGTGTACTGCATAAGACGGTTAGCAATAAAGTGCCGCGAAAGTGTCTTTGATCACTTTCGATAAATTGAGTACACGGCCCACGGTTCCCGTTGATCGTTACAAGTCTTTGTGATCGGTATAATTCCAAAGAATTTCCTTGAAAGGGTTTGCATTTGCTCTAGCCGTTCTCTCAAACCGGAGCGTCTCAAAGAAGACAACATGGAGTAAGTGAACCGGCGAATAGAGATTCAGCGATTGATGAAAAGAGATTTGAAAAACAATCGTGTATTGCTCAATAGAAATTGTTTTTGCAATACAATGAAGTTTTAGTGAAAAATCATTTATCAATCATAAACACCTTTTGATTTGAAATAATTGTACACAGTTGAAGTGCTTAGAGAAAGAGTTTTAAACACAACAACCGGTTTTTCAAAGGCATCCGTCAATCCATTTTCTTGGACATGGATTGATTCAAATTTGAATCGCTCAGCGATGAGGTCCATATGATACAATCAAGTCTTGGCAATACCACAAGGATAGTGCGTAGGACTCATAAGATATAATCTCACATTCCTCATTGTGTGAAATAGTGAGTCTTCAAGAAATAAGTGTCCTAAAGAGATTAATTGATGATCTCGTGGCTCTAGACTCAATTAGTTCTCTTTTGGTTTCTTTAGGAGACTAGGAGAGGGTCTCCTTCTTCAATATCAACTATCTCTAAGAGAAAGTAGATAGATTATGTAGGTTCCCGTGAGAATGAAACAAGCCCTTTTAAGAGGAACTTGAGTAGCTTTGGGAAGTTTAGTGCGGTCGTCACTTTGGGTATGGCGTCTTGTCTTCAATACGGTGTTACCTTAGTAACCACCGAGCATATGAATTGAACCCGGTTTCCGCCCTAAGGTTGAATTATTGGAGGGCTATTTCTTTTCACCCTTTTCACATTAATTTCTTTTTCATTCTTCAACCCCTACAGTGCTTACCAAGACTTCATAACTAGAACCTTGTTGGGTTTATTCCGATTACTAGCTCAATCTCAGTATCCACTCTTCCCATATCTCATTTTTCTCCTTTTATCATCATACCTAAGGACTCTACACTATCTAGTGGATTGTCCCTAGGTAGATCCCTCAGTTACTGGCGGATCATGGGAACTAATACCTAACCTTATCATCCTTATATCACCATACATAATGTAAAGTTGGTTGGTCTTTTTGGTATTGTTCATCCGCCATTGGAACCAATTGAAAACCATTTGAAAATCAATCAAGATACTTGTGATATATTATCAAAGCATTTTGTACCTGACTTGTTTTGATATTTTTAGAAAAGGAAAAAAAAAGCTCCCTCTCAACATGTGCATCATGTATTTGAAATCGTTTGGCACACAGAGGCAAGAGAAAGAGTTAACTTCTTTGATTTCCAATTTCTAAAAAGATATCATCATCACTTCCCAATCCATTTGATTAGATACATCATTTTGAGGAAGGATGAGGTTTTCAAAATTTTTGCTCCCCCTCAATATGTGCCTCGAAGTTTGAAAGAGTTTTGCACCTATTAGGAGGAACCTACACTTAGTGACAATTCAATCACGTTTCAATAATTTCAGGTTTAAAGTAGATGCTACCCCTCAACATGTGCATGAGAAATTTGAAATCGTTTGTCACATGCGGGGAGGATAGCTTGTACATCCTTATAAAACCATTTATCGAATTATCAATATAAATCCAATTTAAATTACAAATTCTCTCCGATCACAATTATCAATCATTTGAGAATGTGATCTCATAGATTTAAATTGTTTTTGAAAGCTTTTTAAGGAGAATTGTGACTTGATTTTGAAAATGTTTTAACTGATAAGGATCGAATTTTGAGACTTTAGACTCCAAAGATTTAAACATGCTTGAATATATTTTGAAAACAAACCATTGTTTTAAAAAATACTCTTTTTAATTAAAAATCATTCTCCCCCTCAATCAATGACATAAGTTGTTGATTGAGAGATAAATATTTTAACAACCGTTTAGTACAAATGATTTTTAAAAATTGAGCCCGAGTAATTTTTCAAAGCAATTCGTTTTCATTGGATAGTGAGAATTTTTTATAGAATAAGAGCATGAGATTTGAAAAAACAAGATAAAGTATGGCTCTGTTGTTTCTTTTAAACAGGTTCTTGCACAAATGACAATAAACCATCATTTTTCTTCGCCTCATTTAAAAAAACTATGTACATTCGATGAACATCTAAAGATCCGTGACATTCTTTGAATATCAACACAAAGTCCGTAGATGATATCGAAAAGAGAAAAGCATGACAAAATGACAATATTTTTGAGGATTTTTCGAATTTTTCACATTTTTATGGATTTTGAAAGTTTTATGATTTTCTATTTGATTTTTGAAGGTTTTGTAATTTTGTATTTTGCTTTTTTAAAAAAATATATACAAAGAGATAGATGAAGAAAGACCTTCACTCCTCGTCTTCCTCCTCGAAGGCGTTTGAGTGTTACGGTTGAAGGCTTTTCAAGCCAAGTCGTGGAAGAATAAACTCAAAAGGTTCTCTTGGAAGAGCTTTGGTGAAGATGTCGCTAGCGGTATTAGTCCTCACAAAATAGAGTTCCACCACACCTTTTTCCACTTGTTCCCTGATGAAATGATGTCTAATGTCGATATGCTTTGCTCTTGAGTGTTGAGCGTTATTGCAAGAGAAAGAGCAATAGCACTTTTATTATCACAGATGCGAGAGGATTTTGTTGAATACAAAGCCATAGTCAATTAATTGAGATCTCATCCATAGGATTTGAGCACAACAAGATGACATGGCTATGTATTCAACCTCTGTAGAGGAAATAGAAGTACTCATTTGCTTCTTTGAAGACCAACTCACAAGCTTATCACCAAAAAGCCGAGCACCTCGGGCGTGCTTCGAGCGCAGTATCTTGACACCACTGCATGATCTGCATCTGCATATCTTTGTTAGTGACATACCGTGTCCCGGTACCAAAGTCCCATGTTGATGGTTCCTTGGAGTGCCGAAAGACCCGTTTAACGCTTCAAGGTGCTTTTGGTAGGCTTAGCACGGTATCTAGCACACATGCATCACGGCGAACAAAATATCGGGTCTACTGTGAGGTACATCGAGGGATCCGATCATGCTACGATATTTTGTTTGGTCTACCATGATCCACGAGTGGTCCTCATCATTTTGTAGCAGCTCAATCATGGGGTGTCAGCAGGTCACTAGAATCAAATCCAAATTTCTTTAAAATCTCATTAGCATATTTAGATTGATTAATGAAAATGCCTCCGGGACTTTGTGAAATTTGTAATCCCAAGAAAAATGACATTTGTCCCATCATTGACATTTGAAATTTAGAACCAATTTCATTTGAAAAACGGTCACACTCATTGGGGCTTGCTTTGAACCCAAGAAAAATGACATTTGTCCCATCATTGACATTTGAAATTTAGAACCCATTTCATTTGAACCCAAGAAAAATGCTTAACATAAATTTGAACGTGAATTAAGTGTTTGCGACTTCTCGGTGAACAATGTTGGATCAATGCTCCTTTGAAGCCGGTAGAGAAGAAACTTTGATAGCGTATCATACCATGCCCTTGGAGCTTGCTTTAAAACGTAAAGAGCCTTCTTCAAGCGATAAGCGTGAGTAGGATGCTCTGGATTCACAAATGACGGTTGGCGGCGTAAGCGACTTCTTTAAGATCTCCGTTCAGAAATGCCGTCTTTACATCCATTTGATAGACTATCATATTCTTACTTGCAGCATTAGCCAAGAATATTATGATTGCCTCGATTCGAGCCACAGGAGAAAATGATTCTTCAAAGTCTATACCCTCCTCTTGACGGTATCCTTTAGCAACCAATCGAGCCTTGTTCTTTAACACATCACCATGTTCATCAAGTTTCACTTTGAAGATCCATTTTAGGTAATGATCATAGCACAATGGGAGCGGTACTAATTCCCATACATCAAGTCGATCAAACTCATGAATTTCTTCTTGCATGGCATTGAACCAACTATCTTCATTCATGGCGGTTTTAACATCTTTTGGTTCGATCTTTGAGAGTACGGAGTTGAAAAAGCACCATAAGGCATCGGTTTCAAGTTGTTTCCGTGTGAATCTTGGATGAAGAGATTTCCAATGATGTTGTCTAATGGATGATCGTGAGTCCATTTTATGAGGTGTTCATGCGGTAGTTGTTGAGGGGGTGTAAGTAGAGTCGATGTCTCTGTAAAAGATGGTTCGATGATGATTCAGGAGCAAATATGTTTTCAAATGGAGCATCTTGGGGTAGCAAAGGATTAACTTCATCATTGATGCGAAAGCAGTTCCATGATGTACATTGAAGATTGATGATTTGTTGATGAGGCGGAAGGTGATCGGCCAGCGCTCTTGACTTAATGATATTGAAACCTAAGGATTGACTTTATTCACGGGGATATGAGCGACCTCTGTAGGGATCGACAGTTCATTAGCACTTGGCTCATAATGTTCATCAAACATAGGATCAAACAATTTCTTTAAATCATCTTCGGATGGAGGTACATATGGAGTTGTTTGAGAAGAGTTTGGTACAAGGGATGAACCAATGGGACTGTTTTGAAGTGCGGGTCATGAACTAGATTGTTCAGAGCCATTTGACCGTGACTCATCAAAGCGTGGCGTGAATTGTTTCCATGATATTTCGGGTTCTCTTGTTGTAGATTCGGTAGCCTTTTACGTTTGGTGCATATCCTACAAAACTCAATGTGCCTTTAGCTCTCGGTTTTCCTAAATCTTGACCATCATTAGTTGGATAACATAAAGCACCAAACACACGAAGGAATGAAAGATTAGGTTTTCGATTGTGGACAAGTTCATATTGAGTTTTTCCATGAGCGATGTGAATCGAGGATCGATTTTGGGTGTAGCATGCAAGTGGCAATGGCTTCACCCGGAGTTGGAACTTTGAGTAAATCGGCATAGTCCTTGCGGCTTCCACAAGAGTTCGATTTAGATCTTTCAACCACACCGTTCGTTGAGTTTGAGTTCGAGAACACTTCTTTGATGACCGATTCCAATACTTTCATAAAACTACAAGTTTTTGTTAACAAACTTCGGCCCATTGCATTACGCTCGATGATTCTCGACCATTTTGTTAAGTCGAACTGCCTTGGTGTTTGATGAGTTTGATGATGATATCTGAGTTTCATCCTTTGTCTTTAAGAACTTTACCCAGGTGAATCTAGAGTAATCATCAACCACAACTAACACATATTTCTTCCCAAAGATATTTGCACTCTACTTATGGGTCCATAAAGTCTATGTGAATTGTATGAAGAACTTATGTGATTGAGTTTGTAGGTTTGGGTTTATGGGCATACTTCTTGCTTTTTCCCAATTGGCATCTTTGAACAAAGATGATCCTTTTCATACTTAGTCTAGGTAAGACCTACAACTAAGTCCTACGGAGAGATCATTGATGGTGCGAAGTTCAAGTGATTGAGGCAGCGATGCCATAACCATGACTTTTTTTTTAGAAGCCTTTGACAACAAGCAAATTGGAGAAGACTTCATCATATCTTCAATAGAGATGGTGTATAGATTTGAACCACGCTTGGGCCTCTTAAAGTTCACCATCAAGTTCTCTAGCGAAACAAGTATGTTTTTCTAATGGCTACTTCAGTCGTAATCCTTGAGGGTAACCGCTTGAGGGAAGCAGGGTTATGACTAAGACCTTCCACATAATATACCACGGAGATAACACTTTTACCAACAACATAATATCCATAACCCATAATTGCACCAAAACGATCATTCCCGAATCTAAGCTGTCACGATGAATTTGCTCACGAAGTTCATGAGCGCGACGGTCTCGGTCATATGCTTAACGAAATGCTCGAGTCCAGTACCACGTAAGCGATTTGATCGACCTGCGGTTGAACACAGAGACAAGAATGGATAAGCTGGATAATTGGGATCCCCATGCAGAATGGGTTCCACTTGGTTAATGCTTGATAGTGGAACATCCACATCAAATAGAAACATCCATATCGGAAGTAGAAGCAATGGAATCATTGGGGAATAGATGCGATCTTTGGTGTCTAAATTTGACCTATTCAAAGTATGTTCACTTCTTAAGGGAATAGTTCTACCAGTAGGCATCCATTTTCTAGTGGGCATATTTGTTAGGTCACAAGGTTTACCACACAAGCTTATAAGAAAGATAGAGAGGCGATTGAACAAAATATCACACACACACCACGATATAATAAGACGGTTATGCGTAGAGTGTTTGTGAAAAGAAATAACTTGAACAACCAACCTTCAAATGAAGGTTTACATAAGGTATTTATAGGCAAGGAGCTAGGGCAACACTCCTACTCCTTCCTTTCTCCTATGGGCTTGGGCCTAAGCTCATGGGCCTTCTACATAAGCTTAAGGCTAATAACAAACATAAAGGCCATAATAAGCTAACTATTACATATGAGTAACTAACACTTGAATAAGGTTTAGGAGTGATTCCAACAATCTCCCCTCAAGTGTTATTACATATGAGTAACAAACACTCAAGTGTTGGTGATGAAAAACGGTGAAGGCGTTGATGTAAAAGTAGCTTTGGCGTCTTGACATTCTTCTTTCTTGTGAGAAGAATTGCCTTGATTTGAACAATCTCCCAGTGTAGAGAGATAGTTTACTTTGAACGGTTATGCTTTGGCGTCATCTTTAACTTTGTTCTTTGATCATTGTTCTTTGTGATGAAAGTGTTAGTATGTTGTTGTTGCGCATCAAATGCCTCAGTGCCCTTTGCTACGGTGTCTCCACGTCATTCTTCAACATGCTCACACGCTCTTTGGCGTTGGAATTCATCTTGATGGAGTTCTTTAAGTCTTTAACTTTGTAGATTCTCTGTATTGACGAAGAATCATTATGATTGTTGTGTTGCTTTTGGATAGAACTTCCATTAGTGATGATGTTGGCGTGAGCATGAGAAGAATCTGCACGATCATTCCGCTCCAGAGCTTCCATAAGAAGAAAACATTTATACGGTTAGTAATAAGCGGATTCCGGCACTTACAAGTTTGAACCGAGAGTGTTAAAGCATAGTGTGAAAACACAACTCTAATTCTTACAAAGGCCGGTTCTGAATCGGAGTCCCACAAGTGAGATAACACGATGTACCGAAGTACACCTACGATTGAGATGAGTCGCTGAGGTACACGAAGCATCACCTCACGACTGTAGACCGTTTGAGACACACTAAGCGTAATCCACGGGGAGTTGCGGCGACCTGCTGTCGAGGTGTTTGATGTTGACCCGGCAGGAGTTTCCATTCAATCACTGAGGATCACAAATGTGAACCTCTCATAAATGTTCTCGACAGGTTGCTAAGATCTGTGAAGGACTCGATAATGTACCACTGAAATTCTTATTGTTGAATATCAAGTGATGAAATGTCAAGTGTACCTAAGAGATCTTTTGATGAATCTCGTGGCTCTAGACTCAATAGTGCGTTTTGGTTTTCTGGAGCGGAGACTAGGGAGAGGGTCTCCTTCTTCAATACCAGCAATCTCTAAGAAAGCCGATAGTTTACGTAGGGTTCCCTGTGAGAATGAAACAAGCTTTTGCTGAGAGAAACTTGAGTGGATAAGAAGGTTTAGTGCATGCGTCCTTTGGGTCCATGACGACTTTTAATCTTCAATACCGGCGTCACTAAGTGACAACCAGTAGTTTATGAATTGAACCCGATTATGCGCCTAAGTTGAATAATCTGGAGGGCTATTTCTTTTCACCCTTTTCTTTGCATTTCTTTTAATTCTTCAACTCCTTCTTTCTCCGATTCTCATTTTCTCCTTTTTACAATCATACCTAAGGACTTCTAAATACTAACTATTTGTGGTGTCCTTGGGTAGATCCATCCGACTCTGGCGGATCATAGGACGGTTATTCCTAACCTTAGTCACCTTATAACTCCATGACTAACCTATGTTGCCATAAAACCACTGATGTGAAAAATCTCTCACAGTGTTTATGAATGAAAAACATTTTAGTACCCTTTGTTGAGATAAGATTTTGCATAAATACTCCCCTCCACATGTGCTTAAGAGTTTTAACGGTTAAAATGCACAGTGAGGAAAGAGCGCACATTTTGAATTGATTCACTCAAGATAGACATTCCCCCGCGAGACACGGTTTCGTGGCATAGTTAAAGAGTTGCATTGTCAGCTTTTAGGTGACAACTAGCTCTAATAACTACCTTGAAGGTGTAGACAATCCTCGAAGGTTGTCAAACCCGTCAGAGTTCATGTTTATCAAGAGTTTCTCGAATGGTACATTCTACTCGGACAAGTCCTTTGCGAGACACGTTTACATCACTAGCGAACTAGCTTGAAATTATTACCCGTCCGGACAAGTCTTTTCGAGTTACTAACAGTTAAGCATCGTCAATTCGTTGGTTAAGTCTGAAGCACAAAGATTCATTTGCATTTTACACAACATATTTCTTATCACATATTTTCTCCCCCTCAAAAATGGCATATTAAAGTGTTATTTTTGAAAAGTTGAGAATAAATATGACCATTTCGAGTGGTGCGGGAAGAATGACCCTTGTGAACAATTTTGAACAAAGTTTTAATTCAAGTACTCCCCCTCAACGAGTGATATAAGCGGTTGAGGTTTTGAAAATCATAAGGGAAAGTACTTGTTCTTTTGAGCAAAACCTTGAAAAATGAAAGGTTTGATAGGTTTTACTCAAAAGTAAGAAGCTTTCGCTCCTTTTATAAGGATTGTGGCACTGAGGCGTACCACGGGGTCCTTTATTTACAAGTACGGGTTGTACACTGTAATGTGTGCACAAGCCATTTACATAATTAATCAAACATCCAAAATTATATGAAGAAAACAATTCAAGGGGTACCAGGAAGTGCAGTGATATTCCCAGGAGTGTGCAGGCGTTGAAATCGGTTATGTTTCTCTGGGTCGACCACCGACATAACTCTCCAATCGTCGGCTGATCCCTTGAAACAACCGTTCATCAATCATTGTGATGATCCGTCTCACATCCCTCCTTTCACGAGAATTCCAGCTTAGGAGACCCAATTTTCTGGCGTATATCCTTCAACCTGTATGCCAATCCATCCCTAACCAGCTTCAAAGTATGATCCCGAACTTGTGGAGTTCGCTACACGCCATTAAGCAGTTTCTTTGAAGTTCACTACGGTAAACAACGCCGAAAGGTTTCCTGATGAGTGTATATTGAGATAGGCTGGTTGATATCGGAAGATCAAGCTTTGGAGGAGTGAAGTTGACAGCGTCGATAAGATTCAACAGCCAGGTGGAGATCTTCTACACGTTCCTTGATGACAATGCGTCTTATGAAGATGAGAAGTGACTTGATAAATTCGCGTTGTACTGCGTTTGAGAATTGTCTCATGCGACCACGTACTTTGGCAAGGTACATGTCTTTGATGTCATTGAGAGACAAATTCTCAAAGTCAGCCTCAGAGAAAGCATAGTTCCGTTCATCTTGTCGTTTGACTACGATCTTCTTTAGGAATGTGTAGTCCCACTTAGACGAAAGGTCAACGTGTATGATGGCAACGATATCTTTAGAACTATGCATAGCATGTTGAGACTTCGAACTGGCGGCTTACGTAGTAGATTCGTCGGCGTTCGGCATGATGAATCCCATACAATGCATCTCGGTGGTATGCTTCCACTGTGTTGGAGAACAAGTGATTGGCACGTTCCTCAATGGCTATGCGGTTTGAGTAGGCAGTGCTGGGAATGGAAGTGTCAACGATGTAGCATATTTTCTTGAATCATCGCCACCGTGTAGAAGAAAATCCAGGTCTTTGTTGAAGAAGTATCTGAAAGGAATCCTTGGTTCATTTGGTTGGCCAAGTGTTGGTAGAGGTTTGGTCCAATCGGTGTAGTATGGAGGGTTGTCCCTTTGTTTGAAGTCAATGTTTGCTTTCGGGTTGAGCCAATCCATGTTGTTAGACATAGCTCGAGCAATGTTTTCAAGGTGATATTCGACCTCGAGGGCACTTTCAGAGCTGTCTTTTAGAAGTTGAAATGCTTCATTCTTGATTCGCTTCAACTCAGATTTCGTCATTTTCTTCACATGGAACTTTTCTTGCAGAAGTTTAGCATGCTCCAATGTAGAACCGTCTACCAAATCGACCTTCTTCGAGGGTAGGGAGTGTTGTTAACAAGATTAGCAAACCATTCAAATTCCTCTGTTTTATCGTCATCTAGCCATGATACGACGTCGGTCTGAGGCGTCTTCTTCTTCTTCTTTTTCGAAGGCCTAGATGATGATTGGTTTTGAACTTGTTTGGGAGAGGTGGGTTGTTGTAGGGGCTCAAGGACCTCTTCATCGTCACCACCCGTATACTTAAAGTGATCATCGGTTTTCGAGTGGGGGTGGTAACTTCGGAATCGTCCGAGGTTTTTCAGTAGAAGAGCGAGGAGGAGATTTTTGTTGAACAGGAGGCCGTTGTGGAGGAGGTTCCATCAAAGAAGATTCACCGACGCTTCGGCGTTTAGGTGCGAGTCTTTATCCTTATCCTTGTCTTCATCGTCTCTAGGGCGTTTAGACTTTTCGCTTGAATCTACAAGCTTCTTGAAGTTGGTAGTCCGGCAATGCTTGAAACAACTTTCCTTCATCAGAAGTAAATGTCCCGGATCGTGCAGACATTTGTGTGACAAGCTTGGCCACCAATTCATTATCGAAAACTACGGATCGGTTGGATTGATTGTGACGGTTAAAGGCGTTGATCGAATAGTTTGCTTGGCGATCTGCATAAGATTTGGATAAAGTTGTTTGGTGAACAACTCCTTTGTGAATTTAGGAACGTACTCGAAGGTACTTTTAGTGTAGCCTTGATCATTTCGTTCAGTTCCTCTTGACGGTGATTTTTCATGAATTTCTGAACAAACTTCCTTTCTCCTTTCATCTTTTCATGCTCGTCATACATATCTTTGTATGTGATCGGCAAAGAAATTCAGCTTTTGTTGAGCACGTTTTCTTTCTGACTTGTTTGACAGCTTTGGTAATCCGTTCATGAGCTTGTGAAATCCAAGATTTAGATGGTTTCTTCACGGATTTGGATGATGATTTGGTTGACTTCTTTGATGGTGGTGGCGAGGTGTGAGAAGACGAATCTGATGATGAAGAGATATGAGGAGACTCTGGATCCTTGGAGGTTGAGAGGTTTCTTCCTTTGATCGTGAGGACTATCTAGAAGAAACGTATCATAATCAACATCTTTATCTTTTTCGGACTTCTCGGTTTCCGGTTCCTCAAACTCATATTCGATAGTATCCTCCACAAGCTTTTGTTGTTGCACAAGAGTGGTGGCACCAGCTCCCTTATCGGGTTGATTAACCGCATCGGGAGATGGTTCAGAGTGGGCAGCACCACTTGATCCTCCGGACCACCCATTTGGTCTTTAGCAAATTCTTGACTTTGTGTTGGTGTCTAAGGAATTTGATCATCTTCTTGTATACATTTTCCGGTGGCTCTTCATCACTTTCAGAGCTTTCATCATAAGGTACAAGTACAGAGTCTTTCCTTTTCCATGTTGGCTATTGGACTTGGAGGTTTTGCTGATGGAGAGTCATCCTTTGCGGTTTGAGTAGTGGACCTCTTCATCGATTGTGTTTCTTGAGCTTTCGTCCACAAGCTTTCTTTGCGGTTCAGGTGTGGGAATAGGTTCAGCTTCCCTTACGGGAACAATCCTTTTACGAGGAGGATTCCTTTTGGGAAGCTTCCTATAGATATCTGTGCTTGTGACACTTCCAGCCTTGCCTCTTACGGTCCTCCGGTAGGTGTACGGAAGATTTTTCATCAAGATGACCAACTTTGCCTTCTTTTACGGCTAACCGATACCTTTTATATGTTTCAAGCTTTTTGATTTCGGTGGTTAGAAGGTGATTAGGTAATACCGTACCCTGTTTCTTTGTTGACGATTCTTTGATTCGGCGGATAATATGGGTTCGATCAATATGTCGTGATTATCTGGGTCATTGAGCCTCATGGGGATGTCAGGATGAAGTCCAAGTGCTCTCCGGATCAACAGTTTGGTGTATCTGACATAGGGAATCTTGGAGCCAAGCTTCTTGTGAAATAACATCATGTCCTCCCATATCAGTGCTTCGATTTCAATGTCCTTCTTGTTGATCAAGACCGAGAAAATTTGCAGTTCCATGAGCTTGGGATGCTCATAGCCCTTGTCACGACCGAGACCGATTTGGTGATGATCATGTAGAGTGTTCTCCATGGTTGAGGAATATACTTGAGCTCACGTGAGAGTGCTTAGTAATGATTCCTGAAGCTTCATCATAACCAATATCTATCAAGAATTTCGGTGTCTCTTCATAGGGGTAGCAAAGAAGTCGGTTGGGCGATGTCGGGAATGATGAGAACAGCCCGTAAGTCGGCAGGAGTGATAGTGACTTGTTTGTGATTAAGTGTCACATTCACTGCACTTTGACCAGTGATCCTCTGCATAGAATCCCTGAATTGTTGAATGTAGACCTCTGGGCTGTGGCGAGTGTGAGAGCATGTTCCGGTAGGGATGATTCCTGAGAATATCCACTGCAATGAGACAAGAAGATTCCGAGCATGTGAGGGTGTCAAAGTCAACCCTAAGGTTGTTCTTTCCAATCTTTCTCGGATAACCCTCTGGAAAGATATCGGCAATTGTAAGAACTTCTGATGCATCCACATTCATTTGTTCAACCATGTCGTGATCTGAAATAACATTAGCCAAAAGAACCAACATATCGAAAGACATAGTGTTAGTCAACCGAAGGTCTTATTGTCTAGTTATTGAATGTACAGTGTCAATGATTGTTACGAGTCCTAAGTCACTTGTTTGTCCAATAGTCCAATGACGTCGTGAAATGTTTCGTGAGTTAGTTAACTTTAAGTTTTAAAGTTTATGTTATCACTTATTGTTCACAACATATCAAGCGATTAAGTTTATTAGTGACATTATTGGATTCGTGACGTTATGATTAGTTTATTTACAAGTTTGTACACGTAACAATTCATTATGAAGGTCAATCTAGGCTTAAGCGTAGTTATGGCAAAGTTAAGCGTGCATGATGATATACGCGTAGAGCGAAAGCTTACGCGTAGGATCTAACTACGGCGTAAGAAATGTTACGCGTAGGAAAAAGGGACCTTATGCGTGGAGCTTACGCGTGGCGTATATATATACCTTACGCGTAAGGCTTACTCGTAGAGTAGACCTTATGCGTAGAGGTCCTTGTTTCGCATATCCTTCACGGGATACGCGTAGTCCCATTGTAGAACCTTACGCGTAATAGTTATGCGTAGAATTATTCTTACGCATAACTTGACTACGCGTAGGGTAATCCTTATGCGTAGAGTTGCAAATGACCTTGATTCTGAATATATAAGCGTAGCAAAGCACGAAATAAGTTCATCAAATCATCAATATTAACACAAAACATTCATTTTATCAACAATTTATGGCATGAACATTCGTTAATAGTTCTGCGTAGAAAGTCATACGCGTAGGTCAAAACCCTAAGGGTTTAAGATTTACGCGTATGAATTTAACCATGGGATTTGCACCAAACAAATTCTGGTAGGTCTAGAGTGTTGTTAGAGTCTTTAGGCCAAGTATTAACATCTAATTCGTTGTGAATCAAAATTACCCAAAGTTATGAACTTTAAACCCTAATTCAAATTGTTAAACAATTAGTGTTTCCGGGTGGTTAACAACCATGGAAATCATCAATTCAACAACATATGACCATAACCCAACAATCTTTTTGACCAAAACACTTCACATTTGAAAAACCCAAATCGACTCATAAACCCTAATTTTCAAAAATCATTAATAAGTGTTTATGGGTAGGTTTTGATGGTTAAAATGTATCATTGATGTATAAAAACGTTTTGACACTATCCATTTAACCAAAAACACACAAAATGATTGTGTGTTCATACGCTTATGCGTAGAACACATAATCACGCGTAACACAATTTTTAGCCGTTGGATTTGCATGAAATTAAAACCTTAGCTTAAAACATGTTAAGATCATTAAAACACTTACAAAATGATGATCAAAACAACGGATTTCTTGAATGAATCTTAGGCGTAGGATGTTATAGGTTGTGTGTAATTAAATGTGAAGTAAAAGTAGGTGGGAGGTGTTTTTATTAAAATAACTTTAACATTTTGACAGTTTTGGTCCCTCCACCTTTTCCTTTTTCAAACAAAGCCATTTAACTTCCATTTTGGTTACCAAACAAAGATTTTAAGAAAGAAACTTTGACGACACTCCCCTCGACTTAAGAAATAATGAAAGGTTATAAATTTAGTCCGAGGAGTGTCATTTAACCAGAAAAATTTACCACCATTGATAAAAGAAACAACCGGGATATGATAACATGCAAGTACACGGATGATTTGAAACGGTTAAGTATTAATTTTCTCCCCCTCAACACTTGATCGAAAAAATATTGAATTTTGAAAGATTATAGTGTTGACGGAAAAAATGTACTTGCAATGTTGAAAGAAAAATAGATAGAAGAATATTTTTGTTGTTTTATCGGGTTTTATATTTTTGTATTTTGTTTTTGAAAAATTATTTACAAAAGAGATTTTGGTGTTTGACAGGTTTTAAGACTGTTTTAGGAGGTCATCCAATTCCTCTTGAGTCAAACACCTCATACCAATCCGGTGGACCAACTCAGTAAACCTAGCGGGAGGCAAGGCTTTGGTGAGAAGATCTGCCAATTGGTATTCTGTACCCACAAAATATAATTCAACAGTACCTGTTCCACGTGATCCTTGATGAAATGATATCGAAGATCGATGTGCTTTGATTTCGAGTCTTTGGAACGAGTTGCGAGATTGCAATGGCACTCCGATTGTCGCAGATACATCGGGATTACGTCAAATACGTAACCATAGTCTTTGAGTTGTGTTCTCATCCAGATGACTTGAGCACAACACGTAGACATGGCTACATATTACTGCCGGTTGAGGACAGCGATGTACAATCCTGCTTCTTCGATTGCCATGACACCGGTTTATCACCAAGAAATTGTAAAGCTCCTGAAGTACTTTTCCGTGAGTCTAAGCATCCTGCGTGGTCGGCGTCTGAAAAAGCGATTAGTTCAAAACCAGAATCCTTCGGATACGAGATCCCCAAGTTAATGGTTCCCTTTATGTATCGGAGGATTCTTTTAGGCTCAGAGAGGTGGGTTTCATTGGTCGCGGCCGATAAGCGGGAGCATAGATAAACGGCAAAGACAATATCAGTCGCTGCTGTTAGATACATGAGAGACCCAATAATACTACGGTATTTTGTAGGGTCCACCAATTTCCCATGTAAATCAGCGTCTAGCTTCTTGGTATGAGCCATTGGTGTGGCATAGGTGTCCCAGGTTTTCATTCCAAATTTGTTTAACAATTCAAGGGCATATTTGGAGTGACTCAAGAAAATACCACGGGGTGATTGATGAACTTGTAGTCCTAGAAAGAGCGTGAGTTCACCCATCATGGACATTTCAAAATTTTTCTTCATTAGTTTTGCAAAAGCGATTGAAAACTTTTATGTGTAGACCCAAAAATGATGTCATCCACGTAAATTTGAACAATTAAGATATGTGTCCCGTGATATTGTATAAAAGAGTTGGGTCAACCGAACCTTTGGTGAAATTATTAGCAATGAGGAAGGATGATAGCTTATCGTACCATGCCCGAGGAACTTGTTTGAGACCATCTGAGCTTTGTTCGGTTTGTAGACGTGATTCGGAACTTCGGGATCAACGAATCCATCGGTTGGTGACATAAACCGTTTCTTTAAGTTGTCCATTGAGAAGCGCAGTTTTGACATCCATCTGATAGACCGTCATATTCATATGAGCGCGACGCTAGAAATATCGAACGACCTCAAGACGAGCAAGCGAGCAAAAGATTCTTCAAAGTCAATACCCTCTTCGGCGATAACCCTTAGCCACCGGGCGTGACTTATTTCGGATAACATTTCCTTGACATCAATTTGTTTTTCCAAATCCATTTTAGACCAATGGCGTAGACTCTGTTGGTCTTTCAACCAGTTCCCATACTTCAAGACGTTTGAATTGGTTGAGTTCTTCTTGCATGGATTCAATCCGGTTGTCTTTTGTCATTGCGTCTTTGATGTTTTTAGGTTCAGATTGGCGAGCGGTGAGTGCATAAATGCAATGTTCACCGTCGTGTGAAGACGTTGTCTTGTAACGGACCGGTTGATTCGGGTTGCCAATAATGTTTTCAGAGGATGGTCTTTAGTCCATCTATGTGTGGAGGGTTGATGTTGGTATACATTGTGCGATTCTGAGGATTCAAATGGTTTGTTGAAGATTCCGCGACATCTGGTGCAGCGATCTCATTAGCAAACGGGTTGAAGAACGCATTTGGATCAAAATCTGCAGGTGGGGGTACTACATTCAGAATATCATCAGCAGCTTCATCATTGTTGGAAGCGGTTTGTTCAACTGTTGTGGTGGAGTCAAGTGGTGTAGGTGCATCTGCAACAGTAGTTGTTGTAGCGGTGTATCGGTATAAGAGTATTATCGGGTTGAGCAGCGGAAACAGCGGATACACCTGGAGCACGTTCATCAATATCGTCACTAAACAGGGGAGCAAATAACCTTTCCATTTGTTGACGAGTAAGTGGGGGCTTTGTTCGGTGATGATGGGGTTTGGGGGAAGTTTAAGCGGTTGTGTCCGGGTTCCAAGCTGTTATACTCCGAAGCCATTTCCGTAAGTTCATCAAAATGAGCATGAATCGTTTCCATCACCTGTTTTGTACGACGATTCAGATTCGGAAACCTTTTGAATTATCACAGTATCCGATAAAGACTCCAATGTCAACTTTGGCTTTGAGCTTTCCAAAGTCATCACGATCATTATTCGGATAGCAAAGAGATCCAAATACATGAAAGTGTTTTAGATTCGGTTTTCTGTTATGGACGAGCTCGGAAGGTGTTTTGTTGTGGCGTTTTGTAATCATAGAACGGTTTTGAGTATAGCATGCATAGATACGCTTACGCCCATAAGTAATCTGGAAGTTTAGCATTGATTAACATTGTTCTTGCGGCTTCCACTAACGTTCGGTTTCGTCTTTCAACAACTCCGTTTTGTTCGGTGTATGCGTGCAATAGATGTCGATCTTTGAATTCCCACTTTCTCATAAAATTCACGAAGAGTTTGATTAACAAATTCAGTGCCTCTATCTGTTCTGATTAGTCGAACGGTGTTTAGTAGCTGAACTTGTATTTTCGTGAGAAAGGTGATGATCATTTGTGGAGCTTGGTCTTTGCTTGAAGAAAGTAGACCCAAGTCCAGCGTGAATAGTCATCAACAATTACTAAGATGTAGCGTTTGCCATTGATCGTTTGCACGCGCATCGGGCCACACAAATCCATGTGAAGAAGATGAAGCACATCTTGAGAGCTGTGTTCCACCTTTGAAGGAAAATGAGCACGAGTGCTTTTGCCTTGTTCACAAGCTGAGCAAAGGTGATCTTTAGAATACCGAAACCGTGGAGTCCTTCAACTAGTTTGTGTCGAGCAAGGTTGGTGATGGTTTGAAAGTTTAGATGTGATAGATGACGGTGCCATAGCGAGGATTTTGTTGATGTTGCCTTTGAAAGTAAACATATGGGAGATGAAGCAACCATGTCTTTCATAGAGATAGTGTAGAGACTAGAATTACGCGATCGAGACATAAGGTCATTTCCTTGTAGATCACGAATGAAACAAGTTTTCTCCGGAAAGCAACCTCCAAATCTCCATCACAAAACGACCTCTTGAAAGCAGTTATGACCGAGGCCTTCCACATAGTAAACCCTGCTAATTTCGATGTTCCCATTGACATAGTCTCCGTAGCCCATGATAGTTGCGAAGTGATCATTCGAACTGGCGGTGCCAATGAACTTTGCAATAAAGTTTGATAACAGTTTAAGATTGCTGTCATGTGTCGGGAACATCCGCTATCAACAATCCAGAGAATGATCTGTATCACCTGCATTACACACAGGCGACACAGATGGAATAGAAGTAGATTTGGAACCCGAAATGTTAGAGGGTTCCGTAGCCGTTATAGTAGATATACACACATCAATAGCTTTAGGTATCCACTTAAATCCTAGTGTGTTATATATCCATTTCCGCCATCTCCAACTAGTATTTGCTTTAGTCTTAGTGAATGCACTAGGTGGTACTACAATCCTAGGAGGTGACACGGAGCTACTGAGGGACACAATGCGTTTCTTAGAATCTAAAGATGGCGGTCTACCAAGCACAGACTTAGAAAGATTAGTGGGCCTAGAGGTATTCGGTTCTTAGGATTCCTTAAACGAGAGATGATAGCTTTAGCAACACATTTATCATGGCAATCGGAATTCATACTTTTACCACAAATAACACAAGGTGCATCGGTGAATATCAAAAGTACTTAACGGTTTAGCATTCGTTACATCACTATTTCTATTACATTTGCCAGACGCAATATCTATAGTGGGAGCAACGTGAGTCTTATTCATAGTCCTAGGGTGTTCTTCTACTTTAGCATTCTTGATTGATCTTTTCTTAGGTCGCAACTTCCTATTTTTCGATTGAGTGCTCTAGGCGTGAAGTGCGGACGTTTGGAAAAGGCTCAACTATTCTGTTTCATAGAAGGAAGCACGTTAGCTACTTGTGATTTGGCAGTAGAGATTCTAGGTTCATGAGTACTAAGTGTTATTGGGGCTAATCTCTTAATGATGGTTGGTGGAAGTTGTTCATACTTTCCTAACATTTCTCTTAACTTGAGGATAGTGTGAATCAGATCTTGATTTTCAGACCGAACATTTCCCGCAAAATGCATAACTTCTTTAGTGTGTGCAAGATAATGATCAAGTTCATTTGATGCTTCATCACGAGTCTTTTTGAGTAAATCAAATATGACACCATATTCCTTTTTAACTTTTTAAAGTTCTTGTTCATATTTTGAGATTTGACACTTAAAAGACACGTTTTGATCATCCAGTCGCTCAATTTTAGGATCAGAAGATTTTGCACGCAGCTGGCGATTTTGTGTTGAAAAACAAGTTGTTGATCGTGAATATCTTTTTGACACCAATTAAGGCGACGAATTGCATTTGAAAGTTCGTTTGACAATCGTTTGTTTTCAACTTTTAAGGACTCGATCTGAAGCACATTATAAGTGTTCTCAACATTTATCCACAGATTCAACAGATATCAGCAGAGGTATGATCAAATGCATATGACAAAGAATTCAATAGCACAACATTATGGACATCAGCACAGATGACATCTTCCAAGAGTCGATCAACATCTTTTCTCAACAGTTTCTTTTTACGTTTAGTATTAGAAATAGATGTTTCTGTTTTCTCGAAGACGACCTTCATCACTCCAAGTTCCTTATGAAAATCCTTTTCCCAGGCTAATGCACAATTTTTCAAATTTTTAACATTAGGTAAAAGATTTTTCCGAAAAATGTCTCTTTGTTCTCGCGCCAGAGGCGATTGAAAATGATCAATTTTGATTTCAGAGCGATATTCTATCTCATGTTGTAAAATTTTGAGGTCAGCCATGAAAATGTCAAAATATCTAAGAATTTTTCGATTTTCAGGTTTTGAATTTACTTCACCGATGGAAGGTAAAGGACCATAAATTTGTGCATAATCTGGTTGGGGATTAACATTAGAAGACTCCGGTGTTTTGATGATAACCCTTGGTGTGTTAGAAGAATCCGTTGGTGTGACGAAAGTGACCGCTTTTGAATAGTTAAAAGGTTTGTTGTAAACAACTTTTTCTAATTTTGATCGACTCTCGTCTTCCGCATCTAATTCCTCTTGACGATGATATTCAACAACATTCATAATAGAATTATCAACTTTATATTCTGCCTTTGGAAACTTCAGGATTTGGTTTGAATGCTTTTGTTGAAAGCTTAGGTTTGTAATCGGCAAGATTCGGTCCATATCCATTTGGATTGGGTTTTAAAGTAAACTTTTCAATGGCCGTGACCGACTCGCCATGTTTGTAAACAACAGTTTTAAACTCTTTAAGTTTGTTTTGCAAGCCGATGATTTCTTCAAGATGATCATCTATTCGTTTCGTTGAATGCTTTTTGTATGCAGAGAACTGTTTTTGACAAGTTAACAACTCAGCCTTAGCTTTTTGATTTTCCAAGGTGAGAGCGTTAATTTGCTTTTTATGTTCATGTTGCGGTTGTTCTATTTCAGACAACAAAGCATTCTTGGCGGCTAGATCACATCTGTCTTTCTAAATATTTTTCGTTTTGATAAGATTTGGCAAAGGCTGCTTCAAAACCGTTTTCACGTTTTCTTGAGTTTTGAAAAAGTTGAGTTGCTTTTGTAAACATTCAAAATCCTTGGTTAACAGTGCATTTTGCATTTCAAGTCCTGATTAATGGCATGACATTCTTCCACTATGGTTTGTTGGTCTTGTATTAAACGAGCAAAATCCGGATGAGGCAAAAGTTCGGCGTGTTCAACGTGAGTCTCAACATGATCATTACTGAGATCCTCAAGTATAACCACGGAGTCAATTTGATTATCAAGGGAAACCGTTTGGTCATCTTGATCGTCAAATATAACTACGGGGTCTAGTTGAAAATCGTCGGAATGAGATGTGGACATCGCATTTTGAACATTCGAGCCTTGCGGATTCGGATGTTGGCGGAGATATAGATCGAGAGATAAATATGGTTTGTTCGGGTACACGAGACAAGCCATCAGTGTCATACACTGGGCTGTGTCACTCATGTGTAACTCATGCATATTAGCCATCAACATAACAGGTGCATTGGCCTGCAAGTCCTCCATATCATCATCTGAGTCTGCATTTGCCATAAAACTCTGTTCTTTTTTTGTGAGAGATCCACCAGCTTCATCCTTAAGAGCCAAAGAAGAGCCTCTTTGAAATAAGCACTGCCCCTAGTCCTTGGCTTTGGGCATGCATTAGCCAGTGTCCCTTCTCATTGCAGTTGTAGCATCGAAGACCATTCAACCCATTCGAGCATTTCCTGTTCCACCACTTGAGCTCGATTGTTATTCCTACCCACAGCATTAAACCCTTGACCACCGCCCATCTGACGACCATAACCACGATTCCGAACTTCAACTCGTCCATTGTTCACAACAGCTTGATTCCTTGTATTAGATGAGGAGCGAATACGGTTGTTGGATTTGTTGGTATAACGGCTAAAGGCATTAGCAATCATAGCAAATCCTTGTTGCAATGCTTCGAACGGATCAGATTCCTCATTAGCTTCAGCTTGAGCATTGTTGTTGTTGTATGGAACCAATTGAGTTTGTTGAGATGGAGGTTGTGAAGGATCATTTGGTGTGATTGTAGCATTGGTTGAGTTCTTTGGTTGAGGAGAATAACTGTTTTGAGCATATAAGGCAAGTTGTTGATTTTCGGATGTGTCGGTGGAGCAATTTGAGCACGGAGAATCCTTTCCTATCAACTTCCTTTTCATGAGGCTTCAAGTAATCGTACAACAATCCGTAGGTCGACTGATGCATGTTTTTAAACTTGGCGGAGAAAAATGACATACTTCTCCCATTCAGGACCAAGACTACTTAGGAACTTAGTATTCACTGCAATTCTTGGCATGTGGATGTTGTGTTTATCCAAATCATTGATGATGTCTGAAAATCGGTGATGATAGGACTCGAGTGTCTCTCCCGGTTCAATCATGAAGTGTTCATAAGCCAAGTAAATTTTGGATTCCAAATCTTCCCGATTGAGTACAGATCCTTCCATAAGAAGACGAATATGATCCCACATTTTCTTTGCAGTCTTTTGAGCATCAACACTACGAAGAATTAGGTTTGGTAATCCTAGGAGGATATATTCCATTGCAAGCTCATCTGCTTCATAGTGTAGAAGTTCTTTAGGATTCAAGTCTGCAGATAGCAATGTTCGTTTGTTCATCTCTTGGTGGAATGGCATTTGGATCTCCGGGTACAATGACAGTAGGCATCTCAAATGGACCTTTCAAGATAACCTTCTTTAAGAACTTTCCATGTGGCTTCTTTAGATCACAAAACCTAAAGAACCTTATCACCCATTGATCGTAGTTTCCTGGAGTGAGCATTGGAGGTCTATCAAGTGATCCAGCCTCATGAATTGATTGTTGGTTGCTTAAAGTTTCAAACATCTTTGCAAACCAAGTGGGTTCCCTCATAGTGATCCTTGATGGATGTTGATTGAAGTCATTTGTGCGGTTGAGCTTGAAGACTTGGTGGTGGTTGAACCATTTGAGGTTGTGGATTTGCAGCAAGTTGTGGAGTATGTTGTTGGTTAAATTGTTGTTGATAAATTGCTTGTTGTTGATTCCATTGTTGATGTTGTGGAGTTAGTTGTTGTTGACGTTGAGGATGAGGATAAGTGTAAGGGAAATAGTTAGAGTATGGTGGTTGTGACATGTTGATAAACTTGTGTTGGTAAAATGGATCTTTGTAGTCGAATGAACCTTTGTTGATGAAGTGTCCTTAGGCGTAGAAAAGACAAGAACCAAGTAGCACTTATGCGTAAAAACACCAAAGTTACGCGTAACAATAAGGAGTTACGCGTAGGATTTAGCTTACGCGTAAGTAGGAAAAACACTAAAGTTAGGCGTAGACAAAAGTTAGGCGTAGAAAGTTAGGCGTAGGATTTTCTTATGCGTAAGACTAGGCTTAGGCGTAGGAAAGATCTTAGGCGTAGGATTTCTACGCGTAAGCTTATGCTTATCGTAATTTTAGGGTTTTGCCCAAATGATCTTTTACACTATCACAGTGCAAAAGATATCCAAAGTCGACGTATTTTCAGACTTATCCAAGTAAGAAAACACGGAATAAACCACGAAAATGAAGATCAAACCAAGGAGGCACTTACGCGTAGTTTTAGGGTTTTACTACGCGTAGGTTTACTCGTATCTTTGATTTTGCCCAAAAGTGTTTCTAAACCAGTTTTTGTGTGATGAAATAGCTTCAATAACACCAAAAGACACAAAAGTGTGAATCTTGATGAATTAAAACCCTTAAAACAGTTATGCGTAGAACTACACCCACGAATAAAAACTAGCTCAAAAACAATGATCCACGCATAAAGTTTGAAACTTTTTGCCAAAAACAAGTATTTTAACACCTTAAAACGTTGAAAGTACAAGAATCTTGGATTAAAAAGTGTAAAAACAAGTTTTTAAGCGAACCAAAGTATCAACCTTTACGCGTAAGACCAAAACAAAACTTCAAAAACAAACTTGTTCACCCAACTATTTGGCGATTGATACCATTGTTAGGTCACAAGGTTTACCACACAAGCTTATAAGAAAGATAGAGAGACGATTGAACAAGTATCACACACACACACACGATATAAATGACGGTTATGCGTAGAGTGTTTGTGAAAAGAAAACTTGAACAACCAACCATCAAATGAAGGTTTACATAAGGTATTTATAGGCAAGGAGCTAGGGCAACACTCCTACTCCTTCCCTTTCACCTATGGGCTTGGGCCTAAGCTCATGGGCCTTCTACATAAGCTTAAGGCTAATTACAAACATAAAGGCCATAATAAGCTAGCTATTACATATGAGTAACTAACACTTGAATAAGGTTTAGGAGTGATTCCAACAATATTCTTAGCAGTTTGAGGGCAAAACTGATTATTCTTATGGCCAAAAGGTATCCAATAATAACCTATCTTTATAAATTTTCTTCTGTGGGTTTCCCTTTGATTTCTAACAATCATTCGTCTTTGCCTTTTAGCCTTCTTTACACGATTATTAGCATTAACAATTTTAACCGGGCATTTGACAGCATTAGACAAAGCATTCACACCACATTCATGATTAGCAAATGCCTTGAGAATTGAGACATCATTACAAGGTTTTCAAATAGTACCGAAGTTAATTAATTTTTACAAGACTATGGCCATACTAGAATCAACACGATTCATTTTATTTGACCCAAACTTAAAGTTCCTAGATTGGTCTTCTACTCTCTTCCAATGCACACTCTTAGCTTTGCAAGGTCTTATCATTCCTTGTATTGTCTTGAGACTTGATCTCGCTTTAAAAATGTCACTTATTATCCTATAGAGGGAATGGGAACATTAGTTGGTTGATCTAATTTTTGCATTCCTGAACTTGATGTGCAAGGATCAGAACTACTAGAAGGCACATTAGTGTTTACTTTCTTAAGGACCGTGATTGGAGCTATTTGCAGCACACT
Source organism: Chrysanthemum makinoi (assembly GCA_910596185.1). Taxonomy (NCBI): domain Eukaryota; kingdom Viridiplantae; phylum Streptophyta; class Magnoliopsida; order Asterales; family Asteraceae; genus Chrysanthemum; species Chrysanthemum makinoi. Next base: position 147,337,136 of record OU343216.1, on the reverse strand, counting down.
AAAAATTCACTTTCTTAGCACTAACATATGGAATCGAACTACTTGAAGGCACCCTAAGGTTGACATTCATAACATTGGGCATAGAACGGATTCCATGCTTGGCACTAGGCATAGAACAAGGCATCACAACTTTGCCTTTTGCACCTAAGAATTTTGGACATGTTGCAATTACACATTCAAGCAGCTCTTGAGATCGTTTGGCTTGGAGGCAAGCAAACCTAATTTCTCTATCAAGAGGTTTATTAATGAAATCCTCTTCACCAATCTCATGGAGACATTCAAGAGTATCCTTAAGGTGAGCACAATAGTCATGAAACACAGGTTCATTATTCCTAAGACGAGGAGGAATATATTAACCGCACATGTGTATTTATTTGCGAAGGGTGACTTTGAAACAACATTCTTATTAAAAACAAGTGGCAGCTTTCCCATTTTCCCTCGACTTCTCCAGATTCTCAATTTCCTTTTGTAAAGACGTTATTTTTTCGTTGTTTTGGTCACGAGTGACTTTCATTGAATCATATAACTCTTGATAAGATCGTTTAAAAGCTCAGCTAGGGATCAATAACAAAGATTAATAACATGCACAGCGGAATAAACAAATCGTTACTTTATTATTGAACAAGGTTTTTCATTCACTAACACTAACTAATCTTAGACGTTTATAGGAACACGTCTACTAACTAAACTAATAACCTAGGCGTTTACATGATCATACTCCTAGGAAACACACACACCTTTTAGTCGACTACATTATGGAAGACTTAATTAAAAACCTACACCTATGTCCTCTTTATATACTAGAGGATAAGGACTAAATAATAAAACTTCCATTGCAAGCAAGTCCTTCCATATTTTAGTAGGTTTCCTTCTTGTCGTTTTAAGTCCCTCTTGTTTCATTCTTTTTGTCTTTATCAACTCAAACGTATAATTCCCAACAATCTTCCCCTAGTTGATAATGACAAAACCATTCTTGAACGAACTTCCCTAGACGAAGTAGAGAAATTGAGATCAGGATCTCACCATGAATGAAACAAGTATGTCTTCCTTTGTCTTCCCCTTAATCCATGCTATGTCACTCAAACATCTCTTCCCCTCTTTGTTATTATCCAAATAGGGAACGTATGCAAATAATGATCTTGACCACCACGAATCAATATCATACTTCCAATCTAAGACTTACAATGCTTTAAATCACCCACCATTACGCACCATAGGAAAAATGGATCCAAAAGCATAGAAAACTTCAACTAGCAGTAGTAATAATGATCAACAAGAGTAAAATCAAAAACTTCCTTGAGTGATGCATGTAGATGGTTAAACATTTAACAATAAGCTTCTCCTAAAACCATATGTTAACCATCTTCTTGATTCTTCAAAATCAGAGGCTTTATGTAATGATCACTTGTGAAGAAAACCAAATATAACGAACTTGATGAAGAAGTAGAATTTCCCAAACTTGTGTCTTAAATCTTTTACTATCCACGGAACTCCATACTTATATGAACCAACAAATATAAGTAGACCTTAATCCCTTGACAAGAATCCTCAACTAGTATGAGACACCAGCACTACAATGTAACTCCTTCAGTGATAGCCAATGTGCTTAATAGAGCATCATAAGAAAAATCACACATTGCTAGATTCAACAAGCTAGATGATAAGAACACAAACCAAGTAATTCCACTTCACCTTCAAATAAGTGATAAATAATCCTCTTAGTAATCAATTCTTCAATAAATCTCCATAACGAGCCTTTTAAATCCTTTTAAGAACAAATAACCAAACTCTTTGTGTGTGTGAACAATAACCTGTGTTTGTCTCGTCCAAAAACCATAACAATAATTATGTCCTCGACTTCCCAATTCCAAATCTTCCACAAGTAATAAACCATTAGACTTGGTCAATCCAAATTTCGCCATGCAAAACCTGAGCAAGACTTTGAAGGGAGCTTGATTTCATCCAATCAACAGTACTTTCGTCAAACACCAGTACTTTAAAAAAATCATAAGCAGTACTTTCAATAAAATTTGCAGTATCTTGTAAACATAAGCAGTACTTTCAGTAATAAGCAGTACTTTGTATATTCAAGCACTACTTTGAAGAAAACGCAACAGTACTTTGAATTAACAGTACTTTCATTAAAGCGCAGTACTTTAAAAAATTCGACCAGCAGTACTTTCGTCACTTTGCTAACTCATCCAATTGTTTCAAAGCTTCATCTGATCTCTTGAACATGTACCAATAGATATAAATCATGATGTATAACCACGTGACCTGCTATTGATTCCCTTCAATAAAGCGTCTAACACACGCTATACCTTTAACCAATATTATTAACAAAAAGCAAAGCGGTACTTTGAACAGTCTTGGACCAGAATCAATACCCACGTGATGCACAAAGACCTGTTCTCCCATTCAAATAAAATACATACCACGTGACATCGGTATGAATAAATTGATCCCCATATTAAATTAAGCCTCTCGTGATTATCACACATAAGCTCCTTCGACCATATAGAAGAAACCAGTACTTTGATTAAAAACCAATATAATATCACGTGGACCCATCATGGTAAATAAATTAGAATCAGATAAAAGCGTGGGACCACCAATAAAGAATATGAGATGACAATAACCCATGATCAATCAATTAAAATTCGTGGGTCCCAGCAGAGATATATAAAACAAGCCTCACGTCTAAATAATGTAACATCCAATCATACGTGACCTTTTTTAATTCCATTGGCCAATCAAAATTCGAGACCACCATAACATCCATATGTCGCATCACACCGGATTCCATACCAATCAAGAGCTAGTCCCACATGACTTGAGAGACCAATATTACTTCCACAATATCTCGTGACCAATAATCAAATTAAAATTACCTTCTCATGATACTGTACAAATCGTACCATAATTAATTGTGAGGACCAGTAGC
>OU343216.1:147259806-147334092 GCA_910596185.1 Chrysanthemum makinoi | reverse complement strand
TTTAGACTTGATTTTTATTTTTATTTTAACACCAATTTCATAAACTATCCCATGCCTTATCCATACCTTTTATGAACCCTTAGCCTAACGTTATAACCCGAATAAAAGCCCTCTTTGATGAATTTATTTTCTTTGTTTTGATACTTGTACAAGCTTATGGTAAAAAGCATTGATCATGGCTAGGCATTGAGTGATTTACATATACCCACCAATATATTAGTGTTGAGTGAATTCTTAAAATCATTCGTGAGGTGTTCTAGTTATGTTATCTAAAGTGTTTGGTTCATTTTTAAAATTTTCACATATTATAAGCAAGCCGATGATTATCTCTTTTGGGATAATTGTTACATTTTTGGAACCATGGTATCAAAGACCATTGAAATCAATTTTTCCAAATGTTAGACCTACTCGAGGGCGAGTAGAGCTTAAGTGCGGGGGAATTTGATAACGCCTAAAATGAACATGTTTTTAGTAGCGTTATTGTTAGTTTTGTGCATGATAATCGGCTATATTTACTCATAACTGCTGCAAAAGTGCAAAGATGCGAATTTTGTATGTATATGTAGCCAGGTATCGCGAATAGTGAAGAAATGAAGTTTTATAACATTTGGAAGATTCTCGAAGGGGTCGAGTTTGGAAGCTTTTGGATTCAATGATTGTGAAGCTCAATGATTTCTAAGTATCTACAGCAAGGAAAGATCAAGTTTTGCCTTGGGAATCATCCAGCAGAGCAAAGAATGAAGCGAGTAGGAGAAAAGTAAAAAAAAGTCAAACAAGCAAAACCCGCCGATCGGTCACAACCCGTAACCGATCCGGCCGGGCTGGTCAAAATACAACCGATTGTCGGGGAGACGAAACCGATCCGGCTTTACACTGCAGTTACCAAAGTCGCATTTATTGTTGCCTTAACTCCCATAATCAGCCAGAGTTCGATCATTTTTGATACTACTTGTTGTGTTCAGTTGAAAAGCACCTTTGCTATATAATGAACCAAGTCCTAGTATACTAGGTGTGACACAACCAAAATTGTATTAGTTTACACCAAAACTAATACTAACCATATTATTCAGCCCAAAAGCTTAGTTCTTACTAAAAAAACGTCCCGAGAGCAAGGAGGGAACAATTCTCATCCATAGTTTTGGTAGTTTGGAGTTGTACGGTGAACCTAGGTGATTGAGGCGTGGTTGCTAATCCACGAATTCTAATTCTTGTAATCACAAAAGTTTAGGTATTCTATGAACTTGTTATGGATTTCTATTCTCTTGAATTGTTGGAATTACTTTGTTACTATTTGTGTTTATTATTATTATTATTATCATGGAGTAGTTTTGGGATATACTTGTGTGTTGGGATGTAGTTAATCATAGTAGTGTTCTCAAAATGTGATGCATGTACATATGATCTTGTTTAAATGAGTTTGTTGGAAAAATACTAGTCTTGGTTTGATTTGTCGATAAAACATGTTTTAAGAAAAGGACCGAAGGATCTCTTGTGTTTTATTCCAAAAAGTGTAGTGACAAACTAGTATGGGGATATGGTGATTGACAACCACCATGTTTGCTTATTAAAACAAGACTAGGAACATTTTCATCACGAAAGGGTCGAAAGATTCGTAAGAACAAATTTGATAAGAACATGTTGCAAAACAATGGAATTTCTATAGGATAATCATTAGGATAAGGACCGAAAGGATTACCTAAATGTTTTTGTTCTTAGAATGGTTTTGCACAAACATATACCATGATTGGGGAATCATTTGCTTATGATTTGTGCATCATATTAAGAGTATACACCAAACCTTCATGAATTCTATTTATGATTGATTATAGACTACACACAAGTATACATATATTTCTTATTGAATTTCGCTAGAACATAATTATTTGAGGAAGCCTTGACAAGGTTTCTTGTTGGAATCTTTTCAAACAAATCAATTTCATAACACAAAATCCCTTGGGACGATCTCGACTTACCAAACTTTGCTATTGCGGACGAGTATACTTGCTCGTATGTGTTAATAGGTTAGATGGTTAAATCGTGTTTATAAATTTTTAAAACTTGCACCAACCGAGCAAGCACATCGACGCGTCGGTTCAACTAGAGCGCCAGTCGGGCAAATTGTGTGACTTCAGTAGCCAAATTGCTCATTTACAAGTGATGCTTCAGGTTTTAAAAAAGAGTACGCCGCGAACTCAAATGGCCTAGATTTAATCCATCGACATCGAGACAGAAGAGAGGACCGGCCACAAGCATAAGGTGATGTCGTCGCAAGACTAACGTGGCCAAGAAAAACTCTTCGGTGGGACCACGGCATCACAAGCTAAAGGGTGAGCCGTTAATTTTGCAGTTGTAGTAGGTCTTTTGGAGTAAAATCCAAAACCGAACGCTGTTAAGGCCTGTAGTAATTTAGGGTTCCATACCCTATCTTACATCAAGATAAGTGTTTTACTCCATTAATTCAATTATGTCTTCCTTTGATTGTGTGTATGCTTGCATGTTCCCCATGTCCGGCTAATTTACTTGTGTGTTTGCTTAGGTAATATGAAACTTAGTTATTGAATATTGATTGGTTGTCTCTTATCTTAATTGTGATTGACCTAGTATTGCGATAGGTCATTCGTTGTGTTTGTAATGCTTGATTAATCTTTGATGAACTTTAGTTTATAATCGCCTAGAGTAATTGTAGGCTAGTCATCCAAAGAATACCTTAGAGTTAAAGTTTATAAATCCTAAAGATTTTGTATTCATTAACCTTTGGTAGCTTCAAAGAGTTAGGGATAAACGCATACCCTATGACCTTAGAGACACAACGCAATTAAGAATAAGGACGTGACAATTCGACCACCAATAGGAGATAACTAGGGAGTAATAAAGCCTAAGCAAATACATTTTAACTATCATACGAGCACACAACAATAGACATAGACTACATACACCTTAGTTTAGATAATTAGATAAGTAGAAGTAATCGGTAGAAATACCAAACCCCCAAATCCAAACCCCGAGATTCGTACCTTTCCATTTCCTAAAAACATAAAAAGCTAAAAAAAATAATCTTCCTCAACCCCAACCTTAGCGTAAACTCTCAACTAGCATTCATATTCCTAGAGAACGATATCAATTCCCGTGGCTTACCCTAATACTACACTACAACGATTAGGTTCACTGCCTAGGGTGTTGAAAACTTGCTCGACGAAAAGGAAGTTCCTTTGACCCCAACGACGCGTGTATCGTTATCAAGTTTTGGCGCCACGGGGAATAGAATAGCTAGTTAGTAGTCCACCTCATTTAGTTTTCTTTGCTTGATTCCTATCAAGTAAATTTTTCCCATTTTTTAGCTTCCTCGTAGTCTATCCCCATTCTTCGTGACCGTTGTTCGTAAACCCCATCACTTTTCATTATGGAAGGTGATAACCCACCACCATTTATCAACCTACCACCAAATGACCCGCCAAGAGGCCGTACTCTTGGTGAATACTGACCAAGCCACATAGGCTATAGGAACACCATTGAGCTTCCCCAAGCCCCAAAATACGCCTCCTCGCGATCCGACACCATCCGGTTGGTGCAAAACGGATGTGCATTTCATGGACTTCGTTCGAAGATCCTAATCCGCATATTAAGGATTTCTTAAAATAGTCATTCCATCGACCTTGATGCTACTACTGAGACCGCGTCTGCATCTCTTCCATTCTCTCTACGGGACCAAGCTAGTAATTGGCTGCGCTTCCTCCCTCGGCTCCATCTCAAGTTGGGATGATCTCACCTCTCATTTCCTTGCTCAATTTTTCCCACCAGGAAGAACCACTAAGCTTAGGAATGATATCTTGATGTTCCAACAACGTCAAGGTGAATCTCTCTACGAAGCATGGACTCGATTCAAGGACTTACTCCATAAAGTCCCTCATCTTGGCATTGATCTTTGGCTTAAAGTCCAACTCTTCTATGATCATGTCAACTTCCCCACCAAGCGATCCATTGACCAAGCGGCCGGTGGAAAACTTAGTGATCTCACCGCAGAAGAATCATGGGGAATAATAGAGGACCTTGCTCTCTATGACAACGAAAGTTGGAATGACCCCCGTGAGTTGCCCAAAACCGTAAAGGCAATCTCCTTACCTCCCATTGACTCACAATCTTCCGACCGTAGGATGCTCAAACTTGAAGATCAAGTTAAATTCCGAATGAGCTCCTACAAGAATCCTAAGTCTTCACATCAAGTGAATAAAATCACTCTACCTTGTGAGTTATGTAGTGGTCCCCATGACACTCGTGATTGCACAAGACTCCCGAACAAGCTTTTGCGGACCACGCCTCCACGCGTAACGTGAGCGGGAGAGAAGTTGTACACTTTCAAGCCCGAACAAAACAACTTAGGAAACTCTTACAACCCCTCATGGAGAAATCACCCTAACCTTAAGTGGAACCAAAATTCAAGCACACCCCAAAGCTCATCTAGTCCACCCAATAGGTTTAACCCTCAAACATCGGGAAACCCCACTAGTCTTGAGGCAATAGCATCTAGGTTCATGTCATCTCAAGAAACTCGATTGACTAAGCTTGAAGCCGACTTTAAGCAACGACAAGGCGAGATGACAAACAAACTTGATGCCCTCTTAAAAGCCTTTAATGACCGGGAAATTGGAGCACTCCCAAGTGATACTATAAAGAACCCAAAAGTGAGTTCGATTTCATCGACTTCATGTTCTTGTTCACCATGGGAGAGTGCGCATCCATGCCCCTCACACCCAACGGTTCAGTCAGTAAACGCTATCAACAAGGGTTCCAAACAATCCAAAATGAGGTACCAAGGCCCCTCACCATTGGTAGAACCTACTCTTGAGAAACCCGTCAACCAAGAACCCAAACCAAATCTAGAGGAAGAGTACAAGGAACTCCATCAAGAAAAAACGGTTCTTGAAGTCTTAGCTCATGCACCTTATTATAATGCTTTAAAAGAAAAATATGAGTTAGAACTTAAACTTGGAAAACATGGGTCCGCTTTTGTGCGAAATAATTTACCTAAGAAGTTAGACGATCTTGGGCTATTTACTCTTCCGTGTAGGCTTGGAACTTCCAAACCTCTCGATGCTCTAACCGACTTAGGATCATGCATCAATCTTGTTCCGTTGTCCCTCCATAGAAGCCTTAACTTAGGTAAGATAGAACCAACGGAAACGATCTTAGGTCTAGCGGATGGTAGTATTGCATATCCGGCAGGGATAATAAAAGACATGGTAGTACACGTAGGAGAGTTGACTCTTTTGGCGGATTTCCATGTGCTAGACATGAATAAGGACCCGACATACCCATTGCTAGTAGGAAGAGGATTCTTAGCTACCTCGCGGCCATCATTTGTATTGTAAGATGTCCAAAATAGGCAGGTAGAGAAGGAGTGCTAGGGTCGCTTTTAATGATGTCAAAAAGCATACTTACTACAAAGAAGAGGAAATCTCCCATGAGATTAGGTTGGATAGAGCACCATCTAGATAATGACCTTGGATTGATAAGAACTTCATAGGTCCCCAACGACCTTTTTACCTAGATGAAGCTTTTGCTAGTAAAGCAACTTTCCATGAAAAAGAAATGGCTAGGGACATGGAAGTGAACCCGTTCGAGGACGCCTTAGTATTTAGGAAGATGACCGAAGTTCCTAGGAAGCTTCTGCCCGTCACCTTGTCATGAATAAGTGGAAAGTTGAGAGCGAAGAAAAACATGCTGATTGGGATAGACCGCCTAGTGATGGTAATGGAGAATGGCACATTAGGATAACAATCTATGACCCTGATGGAGAGAAATTTGAAAAGGCATATCGAACCAAACGTACTACTAGGAACTTAAATGATAAGTTTGATCCTTATGACATTCTAGAGGATAGGCTTACTATATCGGTAATTTAGGAGTACGACTTCGAGTATAGCTACAAGACTCATAAATAAAGAAAAGCGCTTTGTGGGAGGCAACCCATGCTTAATTGTTTGCTTGTTTGTGTCGTGTATTTTTTTTATTGATTGTTTATTCTCATGTTTAAACTTGTAAAAATGATTTATTTTGTCTTTAACCTCGTCTTAATTACATATAAAGGTATTTTACATAAGGGGATAAGTGTAGGGAGGATTACACACGTTTTCAAAAGAAATGTAAAACATGAGAATTTCAATTAATTAAAAGATATACATGTGTGTTTGTTCGAGTCAAATGCTTGTATCGAGTCATAATGGATGTTTTAAGGAAATTTTTCCAGATTCTAAAGATAAAAATTTTCCAGAAAAATCGCACAGTAACGTTTTGTCAGATAACCTCACGGCAGATCGCGAACTGACGCATCAGGAAGGAGCATAAACAACTGACATTTTTTCTCGCTTTTCTCGAGCTACTTGTAAATTTTTGGAATTTTCCAAGTCTTAATTTTCCATAAAATCTGTAAACATCCATTCCACAAGCATTATATCCTAGTTTAGTAGAGTCTTATATATATATTATTACCGCCGATTTTACGCGAAGGTTTCGTTTGTTTTCTTCAAGTGTGCAGGTTTAATTTATCAAGAAGAAGATACAAAAGATGAGAAGGAGCTTTTAACGCAAACATTCTTCTTGAAGAAAGATGTAACCACCACTTTACACGAATCCTACCGAGCTAATCAGGGGAGTATTAGTTTCTTTCGTTTTTTATTACCTTCCATTATCATAACTTTGATACTTTCGGGGAACATTGGGGACAATGTTCAGTTTAAGTGTAGGGAGGGAAAATAAATAAAACGTGAACTTTGAGACTATGCTTATCCTTGATTATTTGCTTTGTCCAATTGCATTTGTGTAATAAACCATGAGAAAATGTCGGTTAGGATAATTTTGGCACCAAATTTAAAATTTTTCATGACATATAGGAGTGGGCCATTAATCTTAATAAAGCGTCTCATGGATAGGAAATTATATGACTAGCACAAAAACCCTTTACCACTTAAATTCCACCCAAAATGTGAGGATCGCCCTTAGATTTGTAGGAATTAAAGCATTCATCTTTAATGCTTAGAGTGTGAACCGGTAGTATAATAGATTCTAGAACTTGTTTTGTGATGCATCCCGAGATCGCTAGTAAGACTACACTTTTGTAGTTAGGAATAACTAAATGATAAGAGGCATTAGGATAACCCTTGTTTGATACCTGTAATATAATTACTTCTTCCACATCGGTTGAGTAATTCTCCCACACCCTTGCGTTGTACTCATCTTTAGTACACGATACCCCTAGTTAACCCCTCAGAGCCTATCCTTTTCGCGATTCTCGTGATGTTTCGGTTTTCCGGAATATCAATGAAGAGCATTGTTTACAATCCACCCCCAAATATACACCCAAATCACCTTAGCCTACCTTGTATGCACTCACTTTTAGTGCATTATTGTTATCACACTAAACCTTTAGTTCAATTATCTTGTTGCTTGCATAAGTTGCTAAGTCGAGTCATATCCTTTGTACACAGTTTTGGGACGATTGGGACTCATGGGAAAAGTTAAATTTTATGAAATGACAGGAAGGGAACGTTAAATTCAAATTCCTTTTATTTGCATAATAATGTACTCCAAGTGTTTTGATCTTTTCAATTCGGGTCAAATTAGTGTTAGAGTAATAAAAAAACTCAAGTGTAGGGATGTGCCTATAAATCCCTATCATTTTGATGTTATCGTAGAGGATGGTAGAGTAAAAGTGTATGAAAAAAAAAAAAAACGAAAAAAAAAGAAAAAAAGAGAAAAAAAAAAAATAGTGTGAAAAAATGAAAAAAAAAAAAAACATACGGGCTACCATACTACATCTATCTTTTAATTTATGTTTGTTTGTTTCAGTTATCTAGAGTTTAGAGTGTCGAAGTCTTTGGCTTAGCAACGCCATTCCATGCTTGTAACATAAAGATTTTTGTCTTCACCACCACCATATATCGCCTATCCCACCAAACCCTTTGTTTCCCAACCATAAGCTAACATTACAACCCTTTGAAAGACCTATTGGATAGTCTTTCCTAGGTGCTTACGCCAAAGCGATGGAGGTTTGATCTAGTCTCAAGCCTATGGTAATCTATGTACTAGGACTGGTAAATGAGTGTTTATCTTCCATTTCCATCTTGTTATATTTCATATACACCCGAGAGATGTGAGTATCCAAACACCCATGTGAGGTGCTAGTATGTAATTTTCGTGTTATGACCTTTGGGCTTATATGTGTTATGGATCGTTCTAAACTAATGCTTCATGACCTCTAACTTATATATTGATTGTCTAAAATCACATTTGCTTGAGGACAAGAAAATACCAAGTGTAGGGATATTTGATAAGGTTTTAAATGTACCTTTTTGAACGCAAAGATGATATATATTGAAAACTAGCAAGAAGTTAGAAAGTTATAAAATGTACCTTTTTGAGGGGTCGTTTAAGCCCTTATTTGATCACTTTTGTATCCGTTATTACTTAATATCGTTCCTTTTCACTTTTAGGTATCTTGAAGGCAAATGTGAATGACACTTATTCTGACCTAAAAAGGCGCGAATATACGAAGAAATGGCCAAAGTCAAGAATCGAGACACTCAGTGTCACTGAACTGGGGGACTCCGCCAGTTCTAAAAGGGGACGGCGGAGTTCAACTAGAGACGCCGTCTTCGCCTGCAAATTTTGTGACGACTCGTGAGCCAAATTGCTCATTTACAAGTGACGGCTTCAGGTTTTAAAAAGAGAAGGCGTCGCAACTCGACGGCCTAGATTTGATCCAGCACGACGCGCCGAGAACAGAAGAGGACTCAAGGGCCACAAGCATAAGGTGACGCTTGCCGCAAGACTAACGTGGCCAAGACGAAACTCTAATATCGGTGACACCGACGCGCGTCCGAATTTTACTAAGCTAAAAGGGTGACGCCGTCGCATTTGTAATCTTATATATAGAATCCGAATTTTTTCAGCTTTTCGCTGTGTAGTCTTTTAGTAAAACCTAAACCGAACCAATGGCCTCTTGTACAATATTTTAGAGTTCCATACCCTATCTTACATCAAGATAAGTGTTTTACTTCATTAATTCAATTATGTCTTCCTTTGATTGTGTGTATGCTTGCATGTTCCCCATGTCCGACTAATTTACTTGTGTGTTTGCTTAGGTAATATGAAACTTAGTTATTGAATATTGATTGGTTGTCTCTTATCTTAATTGTGATTGACCTAGTATTGCGATAGGTCATTCGTTGTGTTTGTAATGCTTGATTAATCTTTGATGATCTTTAGTTTATAATCGCCTAGAGTAATTGTAGGCTAGTCATCCAAAGAATACCTTAGAGTTAAAGTTTATAAATCCTAGAGATTTTGTAGTCATTAACCTTTGGTAGCTTCAAAGAGTTAGGGATAAACGCATACCCTACGACCTTAGAGACACAACGCAATTAAGAATAAGGACGTGACAATTCGACCACCAATAGGAGATAACTAGGGAGTAATAAAGCCTAAGCAAATACATTTTTAACTATCATACGAGCACACAACAATAGACATAGACTACATACACCTTAGTTTAGATAATTAGATAAGTAGAAGTAATCGGTAGAAATACCAAACCCCCAAATCTAAACCCCGAGATTCGTACATTTCCATTTCCTAAAAAACATAAAAAGATAAAAAATAATCTTCCTCAACCCCAACCTTATCGTAGTAACTTCTCACTAGAATTCCTATTCCCCTAGAGAATGATATCAATTCCCGTGGCTTACCCTAATACTACACTACAACGATTAGGTTCACTGCCTAGGGTGTTGAAAAACTTGCTCGACGAAAAGGAAGTTCCTTTGACCCCGAACGACGCGTGTAGCGTTATCAAGTTTTTGGTGCCGTTGCCGGGGAATAGAATAGCTAGTTAGGAGTCCACCTCGTTTAGGTTTCCTTGCTTGATTCCTATCAAGTAAGCTTTTTTCCCATTTTTAGCTTCCTAGTTTATCCCCATTCTTCATGACCTGAATCTGTGAAACCCCATCACTTTTCATTATGGAAGGTGATAACCCACCACCATTTATCAACCTACCACCAAATGACCCGCCAAGAGGCCGTACTCTTGGTGAATACTCGAGACCAAGCCACCTAGGCTATAGGAACACCATTGAGCTTCCCGACCAATCCCAAAATACGGCCCTGCGATCCGACACCATCCGGTTGGTGCAAAACGGATGTGCATTCCATGGACTTCGTTCCGAAGATCCTAATCCGCATCTTAAGGATTTCCTTAAAATAGTCAATTCCATCGACCTCGATGCTACTAATCGGGAGACTGCTCATCTCTTCCACTCTCTACGGACCAAGCTAGTAATGGCTTGAGCGACTACCCGCCGGGCCCATCTCAAGTTGGGATGATCTCACCTCTCATTTCCTTTTGCTCAATTTTTCCCACCGGGAGAGAACCACTGCTTAGGAATGATATCATGATGTTCCAACAACGTCCAAGTGAATCTCTACTTAAGCATGGACTCGATTCAAGGACTTACTCCATAAAGTCCCTCATCATGGCATTGATATTTGGCTTCAAGTCCAACTCTTCTATGATCATGTCAACTTCCCCACCAAGCGATCCATTGACCAAGCGGCCGGTGGAAAACTTAGTCATCTCACCGCAGAAGAATCATGGGGCATAATAGAGGACCTTGCTCTTTATGACAACGAAAGTTGGAATGACCCCCGTGAGTTTCCCAAAACCGTAAAGGCAATCTCCTTACCTCCCGTTGACTCACAATCTTCCGACCGTAGGATGCTCAAACTTGAAGATCAAGTTAAATTCCGAATGAGCTCCTACGAGAATCCTAAGTCTTCACATCAAGTGAATAAAATCACTCTACCTTGTGAGTTATGTAGTGGTCCCCATGACACCTCGTGATTGCACAAGACTCCCCCAACAGCTTTTGCGGACTACGCCTCCACGCGGGCATCACGGAGCGGGAGAGAAATGGTACACTTTCAAGCCCGAACAAAACAACTTAGGAAACTCTTACAACCCCTCATGGAGAAATCACCCTAACCCAAGTGGAACCAAAATTCAAGCACACCCCAAAGCTCATCTAGTCCACCCAATAGGTTTAACCCTCCAAACACCGGGAACCCCACTAGTCTTGAGGCAATAGCATCTAGGTTCATGTCATCTCAAGAAACTCGATTGACTAAGCTTGAAGCCGAATTTAAGCAACGACATAGGCGAGATGACAAAAAAACTTGATGCCCTCTTAAAAGCCTTTAATGACCGGGAAATTGGAGCACTCCCAAGTGATATTATAAAGAACCCAAAAATGAGTTCGATTTCATCGACTTCATGTTCTTGTTCACCATGGGAGAGTGCGCATCCATGCCCCTCACACCCAACGGTTCACTCGGTAAACGCTATCAACAAGGGTTCCAAACAATCCAAAATGAGGTACCAAGGCCCCTCACCATTGGTAGAACCTACTCTTGAGAAACCCGTCAACCAAGAACCCAAACCTAATCTAGAGGAAGAGTACAAGGAACTCCATCAAGAAAAACCGGTTCTTGAAGTCTTAGCTCATGCACCTTATAATGCTTTAAAAGAAAAATATGAGTTGGAACTTAAACTTGGAAAACATGGGTCCGCTTTTGTGCGAAATAATTTACCTAAGTTAGACGCATCCGGGCTATTTACTCTTCCGTAGGCTTGGAACTTCCAAACCTCGATGCTCTATTGACTTAGGATCATGTATCAATCTTGTTCCGTTGTCCCTCCATAGAAGCCTTAACTTAGGTAAGATAGAACCAATCGAAATGATCTTAGGTCTAGCGGATGGTAGTATTGCATATCCGGTAGGGATAATAAAAGACATGGTAGTAGCGTGAGAGAGTTGACTCTTTTGGCGGATTTCCAAGTGCTAGACATGAATAAGGACCCGACATGCCCATTGCTAGTAGGAAGAGGATTTTTAGCTACCGCTAGTGCCATCATTGATTTTAAGATGTCCAAAATAGTGGTAGGAGAAGGGAGTGCTAGGTCAGTTTACGATGTCAAAAAGCATACTTACTACAAAGAAGAGGAAATCTCCCATGAGATTAGGTTGGATAGAGCACCATCTAGATACGGACCTTGGATTGATAAGAACTTCATAGGTCCCCAACGACCTATTTACCTAGATGAAGCTTTTGCTAGTAAAGAAACTTTCCATGAAAAAGAAATGGCTAGGGACATGGAAGTTGATAACGCTCAAATTGTGCATGTTTTTAGTAGCGTTATCCGTGCTTTTATGTGTGTTATTTGGTTATAATCATATGCTTTTGTTGCTTAATCGTACAAAAGTGCTAGTTCATTTGTTGCCAAGTACAGGAAAGTGGAGAAAAAGACGGAAAAAGAAGTAAAATACGAAGATTTCTCCATGTATGAAGAATTCCCGACCAAAGCAAGACTTGTGGAGTGTATTCGAGAAGATAAAGTCATCAAGTTAGTGGTCCAAAGACTCAAGAATAAAGTTCAAGAAGGAAAACGAGAAAGAAATGAAGAAAAGAAGCTTAAACGAACACATATTGGAAGACCCGTTGTTCCCGACACACCTTCACCATTTTGGCCATAACTTTTGCATACGAACTCCGTTTGACCCCCGGTTTGCGGCCACGGAAAGCTAAGAGAAATATCTACAACTTTGCCGTTTATGACTTTTTGTGATTTTGCTCCAACCGATCGGTCGAGACCCGTAACCGGATCCGGTTGGAGAATGGTCAAGAAGACCAACCGAAACGGTTGGAGCTCAACCGGATCCGGTTGGAGGTCCTGTTTCAGCCATTTCTGCACTACTAAGACTCCAAACGTGTTCCAAATGATTTTAATCCCTTCTCCATCTTTCTCATCCCTTTCATCCACCACTCCTCTCTAGGTGTGAAATTCAAGCCTCCACCCTTAAGGACGAATTTCCATCTAGAGAGCGCACCACAACTTGAGAGATCTCTCTCTCACACCTCCTACCACCACCACTCTCTCTAGGTGTGAATTCAAGCCTCCACCCTTGGGACGAATTTCCATCTAGAGAGCACACCACACAACTTGAGAGAACACACACACTCCATATCTTCACCCCAAAGGTGTGAAACTCAAGCCTCCACTCTAAAGGACGAGTTTCCACCAACTATCCTATCCCAACTTGTGTGTAGAAATCAAGCCTCCACCCTTAAGGATCTAATTTCCACCAATTACACCAACTTATCTTACCCAAAAGACCACAAACCTCTGCCAAATTCGTGTAGTGTGCTCAAGGGTTGTCTGGCGTTTGACATCATTTTCCACGTATTGGTAGAACTATTGTAATTGATTGGAGGCTTGAAGGAGTGCTATAATCCTTCATCTTTGCCTATTGTAATTCATACTTTGGGTAAACTTTGTTACTTTTCTATTTAAAGATATTTGTTATTGATATGATTATTGAGATTTTGTGTTTGATTGGAATAATGATGAATCTTTTGATACTTGCTTGTTCTTATATTGCTTTTCTTGTTGGTTTGATATGTGACAATCATAACCATCAACTTGTTACTTGTTCTTATAATGCTTTTCTTGTTGGTTTGATCCGAGACAATCATAACCATCAACTTGTTACTTGTTACTTGCTTAAACAAACAAAGCGACACTTGTAGTGCAACCAAGTCTCTTGGGACGACCTTGATTTACCTTATACTATACTACAAATTGACTAGGGTATACTTGCCCGAATGTGTTCCTTTAACCGTAATTCTTGTTTACAAATTTAAAAACCCCTGATGGCCCATCAAGTTTTTGGCGCCGCTGCCGGGGACTTGTTTTGCACTTGTTTGTTCGTTTGAATGTTTTCATGTTTGATAGATTGTTTGTTTGCTTATTTAATTCCGCATCGTCACTCCAAGTTTTTTTTATGCCACGCTGGGATTTGGTTTTGTTCTTAAGTGTTTGTTTGTCCGCTTGTTTGTTCAATGCTAAATTGCTCTTGATCATGAATAATTGTTGCTTTGATCTTGTTTGATTGCTCTTGATGTTTGCTCATGATGTTTGCTTGAATGCTTGTCTTTTCTTTAAATCTCTAATTTCATAATTGCTCAATTGATCTTTGCATCAAAATCAAGTTTTTTGATGTTGGGATTTCGTTTCATGTGTTCTAAAATGCTCATTTCAATTATTGCTTTCTAAGTTGCTCAAAAACGCTTTCAAAAACCCACCAAAACCACCTGCATCTCACTCGCATCCAATCGGTTGGCACTCCAACCGATCGGTTGAAAACTCAGACTTCATTAAAACCACTACAACCGATCGTCACTACCCGTAACCGGATCCGCTAGGTTCTGTTAAAAAAAAAAAAAACTATTGTGTGTTTCTTGTTTCATAAGTTTTATGTTTTATATGTTATATGATCTCTTGCATGTCTCAATGTTATTTGTTTTGTTATTTTTGTTTATATTAGTTTCAGATAATTTTGAATAAGATTATCTTGTTTTAGATTATCTTGTTTGATTTGTGTTACGTGATTAATGTGTGTGCTTGGCGCTATGTGACACGTTTTTTTTCCCGCTATTTTTATTTAAGTGTTGTTTTATGTT
Organism: Chrysanthemum makinoi; assembly: GCA_910596185.1. Taxonomy (NCBI): domain Eukaryota; kingdom Viridiplantae; phylum Streptophyta; class Magnoliopsida; order Asterales; family Asteraceae; genus Chrysanthemum; species Chrysanthemum makinoi. Next base: position 147,319,524 of record OU343216.1, on the reverse strand, counting down.
CGTGATAATATATGTGTTTATATGTTTTGTTTACTTGTGTTTAGTTTTGTGTCCGTAACCTTTTATATTCTTGTCTTATTTTTTCAATAAAAGTTTTGAAATAAAACTAGTGTTTAAAAAAAAAAAAAAAAAAATTGAAAAACTCCGACCGACGGTTTAAACCAGAACCGAGTCTAAGGTTGGAAGGATTGGTCACTTTGATTATTCATTCCAACCGATCGTCACTACCCGTAACGGATCGGTTGGACCAATCGAAAAAAAATATTTTTCAAATTTTGTTTTGTGTGTATAAGTTTAAATGTCTTTTTGTTTTTGCAAGAGTATCATTTCTTTTATTTGGTTTTTTTTTCATTTTAAATTTTGTTAATTTGGTACATTGTGAATAAATAAGTACATGTGTTTTTTTTTTTTTTTTTTAAATAAAGTGTTTTGAACTTTGTGGGTATGTTCACTGGAAACCCTCACGAGACTATAACTGGCCCACCTGGCCACCGAGGGGTTGAAAGTAGGCTTGTTGCATACGCTAAATGCAATCGTGATGCCTACGAAAGTGAGTTTTAGAATTTTACGAGTTTTTTGTAGTTTAGTTTATTTTTGCAGATTTAATAAGCTCTTGGAGGAAGGATTGATTGGATTGTTGGTGACGTTATACTCTTGATTGAACATGTTTGGATGAAAGATAAATCGATTGATCTCACACGCTTATGCTACCGCTTAGCACCTTATCATATGGAGTTCGATCGTGATGTTTAGCCCGGGAGGTTTCGTTTCACTTAGACTTATTATTTTAATTTTCCCTATCTTTACATGCTTTGAAGTTTTTGCAATTGCTTTATTTTGTTTCTTTGTTATTTTTCCTTTGTTTGTTTGTTTGGTAAATTATTTTAATAAATTGACTTTTTTTAGTCCCTCGAAAGTAAGGCTCACCCATTGTAAACAAACCCATGTGTGAGAGTAGTATAAGGCTGGTCCTGATTCCCTAAAGAAGTTTGGTTTTAATATGTTTAATGACCGCTTCCCTTTTCATGCTGCTTCAATGGAGCTACCAAGAACCTCGTGGGACAAGAATAAGTCAGTGTTGTTTTAAAAAAAAAAAAGAAAAAAAGAAAAGAGTCTAACTAGATTTAAGTTATTTTTTTTTGTGTGCTTAACTTAAGTGTGGGGGAAAGTTAAATAAGAAAAGCGAAACTCGTTTTCAATTTCCAAATTTTTAAGGGCATGTTTTTAAATTTTGTGAGCTTTTTGCCCTTATATCTAGTTGTTTTCACGCGTATAGGTTAATATATTATAATAACTGGATCAACCCACTTGTGAAATCGGTAATTTGAAAAAACTTGAGATGTGTCCATTAATATTGCAATCCATTCTGATCATGACATTTGCTAACATATTATAGCCCTTTCCACTAAATTGTGAGAATTTGAGCCTTTTCTTGTAATAGCATACATTTTTTTATGCTTGGATCTTTTGTTTTGAGTGTGCTGGTGATTTTATTTATTCTAGAACTTGTACTTGCAAATCATTACTGAACCTTGATGAGATCGTGATTCTGTGATATAAGTGTTTATGCGATGATAGAGGCAACCTTAGGAATAAACCAAATGGCCTTCCGTTTACATCTAATGATATATTAGCTTACCACATCGGTTAGTTAACCACCCACATGGACCCATTTGTTAGCGCTCATTTTTAGCGCTAGATACCCTTAGTACACCCTCCGAGCCATTATTTTCTTTTCTTACATCCAGAAAAATACAAAAATATTTTACACTTTAAACCTTAGCCTTCCCCTTGTCAATGTCTAAATGGTTGGTTGCTAGTTGCTTGGTTTGTTGGATTGTTTTTATGATTATGAGTAATGCCGCGACTTTGCCATTCGTGTGTACCATTCCGACAAAGACGAAGAGTGCACCTACTTATTTGTATTTTTGTGGTGATGCTTATATGCAGTGTGGAGAGTGGGATGTATGTGAAGAATAGTGTTGAAAAAAAGAAAAAAAAAAAAAAAAAAGTCATCAAAAAAAAAAAGAAAAGGAAAAAAATATGTGATGACAATGATGAAGTATGTTTGAGATATCAATTAGCCAATATGCTAAGACGTGATATATATATTTGGTGATCGATATGTGAAGAGAAGTTAGTAACTATAATCATTTTCGGGTTTGTGGTTTGTTCGGTAACTAGCAACGTTGGGTATTAGACTTGACTTTATTTTTCTTTAACACCAATTTCATATAATATTCTCATGCCTTATCCATACCATTTATTCACCCGAAGCCTATCGTTATAACCCAAATAAAAGCCCTCTTTAGATGTTTACATTTGGTGCTTACGCCACGTCGGTGGAGTTTTGTTTCTCAGTACAGCCTATGGTAATATTTAAATCATGACTGAGCAAATATGAGTGTACTATTCCTTAATATTATCCATCACTAAATAAAATGAGTGTTGAGTGAATTATACATCCGTTCTTTTTCGTGAGGTGCTTAGCCATGTTATCATGCGAGAAAATCCATAGGGTATTGTCAAACATCTCGATTTTTCACCTCATAAAGCTTAAAATGATGAATCATATCTTGTACTTGTACTTGGTAGATTTGCATCACATTTTTTAATCATATTTCATGCACCATGTGGGATTTATTTTTCTTAAGTTCTAGATTTGCTTGAAGCAAGAAACCTTAAGCCATGGAGTTTTCATACCATTTTTTCGCTTTTTATGTTTGATAAAAAAAAAAAAAAAAACCCCAAAAATATTTTCTTTTCTTTGTCATTTAGATTTGTCTTTCATTTTTCTTTTCTTAGATTTGCTTGAGGGCAAGCAAAGTTTAAGTGTGTGGGAATTTGATAACGCTCAAATTGCAGATGTTTTAGTAGCGTTATCTGTGATTTTATGTGTGTTATTTGGTTATAATCATATGCTTTTGTTGCTTAATCGTACAAAAGTGCGTTTGCTAGTTCATTTGTAGCCAAGTACGGAAAGGAGAAAAAGACGAAAAGAAGTAAAATACGAAGATTTCTCCATGTATGAAGAATTCCCGCACCAAAAGCAAGACTTGCGGAGTGTATTCTAGAAGATAAAGTCATCAAGTTAGTGGTCCAAAGACTCAAGAATAAAGTTCAAGAAGGAAAACGAGAAAGAAATGAAGAAAGAAGCTTAAACGAAGACATATTGGAAGACCCAGTTGTTCCCTACACACCTTCACCATTTTGGCCATAACTTTTGCATACGGACTCCGTTTGACCCCGGTTTGCGCCACGAAAGCTAAGAGAAAGATATTCAACTTTGCCGTTTATGACTTTTTGTGATTTTGCTCCAACCGATCGGTCGAGACCCGTAACCGGATCCGGTTGGAGAATGGTCAAGAAGACCAACCGAAATGGTTGGAGCTCAACCGGATCCGGTTGGAGGTCCTGTTTCAGCCATTTCTGCACTACTAAGACTCCAAACGTGTTCCAAATGATTCTAATCCCTTCTCCATCTTTCTCATCCCTTTCATCCACCACTCCTCTCTAGGTGTGAAATTCAAGCCTCCACCCTTAAGGACGAATTTCCATCTAGAGAGGCGACCACACTGAGAGATCTTCTCTCACACCTCTCCTACCACCACCACTCCTCTCTAGGTGTGAAATTCAAGCCTCCACCCTTAAGGACGAATTTCCATCTAGAGAGCACACCACAACTTGAGAGAACACACACACTCTCAACATCTCACCCCAAAGGTGTGAAACTCAAGCCTCCACCCTTAAGGACAAGTTTCCACCAACTATCCTATCCCAACTTGTGTGAAATTCAAGCCTCCACCCTTAAGGACGAATTTCCACCAATTACACCAACTTATTCCCTAAAAGACCACAAACCTCTGCCAAATTGTAGTGTGCTCAAGGGTTGTCGAAGGCGTTTGGACATCATTTTCAGGCTTGGTAGAACTATTGTAGTTGATTGGAGGCTTGAAGGAGTGCTATAATCCTTCATCTTTGCCTATTGTAATTCATACTTTGGGTAAACCTTGTTACTTTTCTATTTAAAGATGTTTGTTATTGATATGATTATTGAGATTTTGTGTTTGATTGGAATAATGATGAATCTTTTGATACTTGCTTGTTCTTATATTGCTTTTCTTGTTGGTTTGATATGTGACAATCATAACCATCAACTTGTTACTTGTTCTTATAATGCTTTTCTTGTTGGTTTGATCCGTGACAATCATAACCATCAACTTGTTACTTGTTACTTGCTTAAACAAACAAACGACACTTGTAGTGCAACCAAGTCTCTTGGGACGACCTTGATTTACCTTATACTATACTACAACTTGACTAGGGTATACTTGCCCGAATGTGTTCCTAGTTAACCGGTAATTCTTGTTTACAAATTTAAAACCCCGATGAAGCACATCATGGTGAACCCGTTCGAGGATGTCTTAGTATTTAGGAAGATGACCGAGTTCCTAGGAAGCTTGCCCGTCAACCTTGTCATGAATAAGTGGAAAGTTGAGAGCGATAAGCCTAAACATAAGTGGGATTGGGATAGATCGCCTAGTGATGGTAATGGAGAATGGCACATTAGGATAACAATCTATGACCCTGATGGAGAGAAATTTGAAAAGGCATATCGAACCAAACGTACTACTAGGAACTTAAATGATAAGTTTGATCCTTATGACATTCTAGAGGATAGGCTTACTTATATCGGTACGAGGAGTACGACTTGAGTCTAGCTACAAGACTCATAAATAAAGAAAAGCGCCGTGTGGAGGCAACCCATGCTTAATTTTTGCTTGTTTGTGTCGTGTGTGTATTTTTTTATTGATTGTTTATTCTCATGTTTAAAGTAAAATGATTTATTTTTGTCTTTAACCTCGTCTTAATTACATATAAAGGTATTTTACATAAGGGATAAGTGTAGGGAGGATTACACACGTTTTCAAAAGAAACGTAAACATGAGAATTTCAATTAATTAAAAGATATACATGTGTGTTTGTTCGAGTCAAATGCTTGTATCGAGTCATAATGGATGTTTTGGCAAGAAATTTTTCCGATTCTAAAGATAAAAATTTTCCAGAAAATCATGCAAATTTTGTCAGATAACTGACGCCAGTTGACTCGCAACCTGAAGGAGCATAAACAACTGATTACTTTTTCTCGTTTTCTGAGCTACTTGTAAATTTTTGGAATTTTCCAAGTCTTAATTTTCCATAAAATCTGTAAACATCCATTCCACAAACATTATATCCTAATTTAGTAGAGTCTTATATATATTATTACCGCCAATTTTACGCGAAGGTTTCATTTGTTTTCTTCAAGTGTGCAGGTTTAATTTACCAAGAAGAAGATACAAAAGATGAGAAGGAGCTTTTAACGCAAACATTCTTCTTGAAGAAAGATGTAACCACCACTTTACACGAATCCTACCGAGCTAATCAGGGGAGTATTAGTTTCTTTCGTTTTTTATTACCTTCCATTATCATAACTTTGATACTTTCGGGGAACATTGGGGACAATGTTCAGTTTAAGTGGAGGGAGGGAAAATAAAACGGGAACTTTGAAACTATGTTTATCCTTGATTATTTGCTTTGTCCAATTGCATTTGTGTAATAAACCATGAGAAAATGTCGGTTAGGGTAATTTTGGCACCAAATTTAAAATTTTTCATGACATATAGGAGTGGGCCATTAGTCTTAATAAAGCGTCTCATGGATAGAAAATTATATGACTAGCACAAAAACCCTTTACCACTTAAATTCCACCAAAAATGTGAGGATCGCCCTTAAATTTGTAGGAATTAAAGCATTCATCTTTAATGCTTAGAGTGTGAACCGGTAGTATAATAGATTCTAGAACTTGTTTTGTGATGCATCCCGAGATCGCTAGTAAGACTACACTTTTGTAGTTAGGAATAACTAAATGATAAGAGGCATTAGGATAACCCTTGTTTGATACCTAATATAATTACTTCTTCCACATCGGTTGAGTAATTCCCCCACACCTTAGCGTTGTACTCATCTTTAGTACACGATACCCTAGTTAACCCCTCGAGCCTATCCTTTCATGGTTCTCGTGATGTTTTCCGGAATATCAATGAAGAGCATTGTTTACAATCCACCCCCAAATATACACCCAAATCGCCTTAGCCTACCTTGTATTCACTCACTTTTAGTGCATTATTGTTATCACACTAAACCTTTAGTTCAATTATCTTGTTGCTTGCATAAGTTGCTAAGTCGAGTCATATCCTTTGTACACAGTTTTGGGACGATTGGGACTCATGGGAAAAGTTAAATTTTATGAAATGACAGGAATGGAACGTTAAATTCAAATTCCCTTTATTTGCATAATAATGTACTCCAAGTGTTTTGATCTTTTCAATTCGGGTCAAATTAGTGTTAGAGTAATAAAAAAACTCAAGTGTAGGGATGTGCCTATAAATCCCTATCATTTTGATGTTATCGTAGAGGATGGTAGAGTAAAAGTGTATGGGAAAAAAAAAAAAAAAAAGGAAAAAAAGAAAAAAAAAAAGAGAAAAAGAAAAAAAATAGTGAAAAAAAAAATGAAAAAAATGAAAAAAAAAACATACGGGCTACCATACTACATCTATCTTTTAATTTATGTTTGTTTGTTTCAGTTATCTAGAGTTTAGTCGAGTCTTATAAATTTGGTTCTTCGCATGCTTGTTACATAAAGATTTTTGACTTGCCACCACTAAATCGCCTATCCCACCAAACCCTTTGTTTCCCTACCAAAAGCCTAACATTACAACCCTTTAAAAGACCTCTTGGATAGTCTTTCCTAAGTGCTTACGCCAAAGCGATGGAGGTTTGATCTAGTCTCAAGCCTATGGTAATCTATGTACTAGGGTCGTTTAAGCCCTTATTTGATCACTTTTGTATCCGTTATTACTTAATATCGTTCCTTTTCACTTTTTAGGTATCTTGAAGGCAAAATGCTGGAATGACACTTATTCGGACGAAAAGGCGCGAATATAAAAAGAAAATGGCCAAAGTCAAGAATCGAGACACTCGTCATGGGCTGAACCGGCGGGACGGCCAGTTCTAAAAGGGGATTGCGGGTTCAATCAGAGACTGTCGGACAAATTTTGTGACGACTCACTTTGAGCCAAATTGCTCATTTAAGGCGGACGCTTCGTTTAAAAGAGTAGGCCGCAATCCAGACGCCTAGATTTGATCCTGCACGACGCGTCAGAGATGGAGGACGGCGCCACAAGCATAAGGTGACGCCGCGTAAGACTAACGCGGCCAAGACGAAACTCTAATAACGGCGACCTGACTGCCACAAGCTAAAGGGTGACGCCGATTTGTAATCTTATATATAGAATCCAATTTTTCGTGTTTTAGTGTGTAGTCTTTTGGATTAAAACCTAAACCAACCAAGGCTGTCTTATACAAAGATTTTAGGGTTCTATAACCTATCTTACATCAAGATAAGTGTTTTACTTCATTAATTCAATTATGTCTTCCTTTGATTGTGTGTATGCTTGCATGTTCCCATGTCCGGCTAATTTACTTGTGTGTTTGCTTAGGTAATATGAAACTTAGTTATTGAATATTGATTGGTTGTCTCTTATCTTAATTGTGATTGACCTAGTATTGCGATAGGTCATTCGTTGTGTTTGTAATGCTTGATTAATCTTTGATGAACTTTAGTTTATAATCGCTTACTAGTAATTGTAGGCTAGTCATCCAAAGAATACCTTAGAGTTAAAGTTTATAAATCCTAAAGATTTTGTATTCATTAACCTTTGGTAGCTTCAAAGAGTTAGGGATAAACTCATACCCTATGACCTTAGAGACACAACGCAATTAAGAATAAGGACGGACAATTCACCACCAATAGGAGATAAATAGGGAGTAATAAAGCCTAAGCAAATACATTTTTAACTATCATACGAGCACACAACAATAGACATAGACTACATACACCTTAGTTTAGATAATTAGATAAGTAGAAGTAATCGGTAGAAATACCAAACCCCCAAATCCAAACCCCGAGATTCGTACCTTTCCATTTCCTAAAAAACATAAAAAGCTAAAAAATAATCTTCCTCAACCCCAACCTTAGCGTAGTAACTTTTCACTAGCATTCATATTCCCCTAGAGAACGATATCAATTCCCGTGGCTTTCCCTAATACTACACTACAACGATTAGGTTCACTGCCTAGGGTGTTGAAAAACTTGCTCGACGAAAAGGAAGTTCCTTTGACCTCGAACGACGCGTGTAGCGTTATCACCCGCCCATGTAGTACATGCGAGTATGGACGGTGCTCGAGTGTATCTGGTCTAGTGGGTTGCATTCTGGGTCCGTGTCTAGCTCTTCTGTGTGTCCGGGGGTATCGTACACGATCACACAATCTTTACACCACCATCACTCAAAACGGTATTAGAACACACTACAATTGGTTAGAGGGCAAAAACACCGCTTATGGTAGACACTATGACACTATGTTCTGCTCCATCGGATATTGCGCCATCCATTGGCGCAAGTTTATACGATTTTCCTCTTCTTTTTTTTTCTTTTTAATTCTTGAACTTGGTTTGTGTCATCCTTTTGTGTATGTGTTTTTGTTTCTGTGTTTGTGTTTGTTGTACTTTTGTGATTGTGTTTTTTGCTTTTTGTCATCTTTTAGCAAGGGTGGAGACATGGAGGGGCTCGAAGGTGCTTGACCCTGTTCAACAGGCTCAATCGCTTTATTATTTATTTTATAAGATTTTAACCAATGGCCGTAAATGATCCTCAAATGTTTAGACATCAAAAGCATAAAGAGAAATTTGACATTATTTCACGCATATAGTATTTATGTTTGTAACCCAAATTTGTTGGCGTGTGTGACCATTGGTCATTTAATGTTTAAATGACTTTGTTCGTTTGAGAAAAAAATTGGGCCCCTCTTATTGCTAAATCCTGGCTTCCTCCATGTTTTTTTTTTTTTTTTTTTTTCGTTGTATTTTACAAGTTTGGTTGGCTGAAACAGAGGATAAGATAGTGAAAGTGAAAGTTACGCTTTTTAAGAACGAAAGTGAAAGTAAAGTGGGGGTATAGTAGGTGTGAAAAGGGAGAAAGTGAAAGCGAAAGTTGTATTTTACTCTTTACTTCACTTTCAACGCCTTTTCTCCCTTTACTTACCTTGAGAGTGAATTTTTATTACGCTGCGTAGTCCGTCATGAGTACTCCTCCGTCCTACATTAAAGTCCATTTTTGACTTTTCAAAGTCTTTTTTCTCCATCTTGACTTTAATTAATTTTGTTTCAAGTATATATATACTTGAAAAAATATATAAATAAATTTGTGTTTTAAATGTATCTTTATTTAGATACTTTTCATCAAACATTATATAACAAGAAAAAAATTAATTAAGGTCAAAGTCTGAATAAAAAAACTTTAAAAAGTCAAAATAGACTTAAATTTTGAGTGAAATGAGTATATAAAGTTACTACTTAAATTTTTTTTCTCTTGTATTATTTATCTCTTAAATGTATAAAATTTTGTTGAAGTGTAAAACTTTACCATATTTATATCACGTAATTACTATTTGAGTAAATTACACTCGTCTTGCCCTCGGTATTTCATACACCGCATGCAGGGGTTTAAGGGGTACCTTTGACCAAAAAAATTGACCGCATCAACCTAAGTGGGGTTAAAACGTTATTACGTGACCGTCTCGTCCTCCGTCTAACTGGGCCCACTAACTCTTGTTAACTCTCGTTAAGTTGTTTTCCTTTGAGGGGTATACCCGTCATTTCCCATTCTTTATCATAAACACTACTTTTCAATACTCTTTTTTCTTTCTCTGATTCATCTTCTACATCCTTCATCTTTTACATCAACAATACTTCTCAATTTTCTAGGCACCTTTCCAAAAATCCACATCAATCAACACAAACATAGAACACATTAAAAATTCCAACCAATTTAACATACAAACAAATAATTCCCAGGCAACTATGAACTAAAAATCACAAACCCGTTCCATTATTCATTAAAAACATATAAAGAAGATAGAATTTCATCAAACACAACAAAATCAAACAACAAATTGCTCCTTTTTAAAAAAAAATTACAAACACAAAGATAGAATTTCATCAAGCCATCTATCCATTCTTATCAACAAGTACCCAATACCACCACGTCAGATCTAGTTTATTGTTTAGGAATAGGCACAAGGTTGAACAAATGTTGAAGGATGAAGAAAGGGATCTGATTCTCGAGCAAAATCAAGTCATGCCTCAACTGAAAAAACACTTGGTATGTCGTGAGAAACGGATCCCCTCTTCGTCTAATTCCTTTACAACAAGACTTGTAAAAAAGCTCGATAATGAAACAACCATCAATCAACATCATTTCCACAAAATCATCAGTCTTCATTTGAATTTCTTCCCCATAGCATTTGCGAGCTCGGTCTTCTAACTAAATCGCACCTCTCATGAAGACGAAAAACGTGGGAAACAACTTTTTAATGAAAAATTAATCATGCCAAGTTAAAAAAAAAAATTATTATTATTTTTTTTCTTTCTTGTGCCTCGACAACAAAAGCAACAAGAATATATTCGAAATTAATAAAATGTGATTACAATGAAATGGATTGAGGAAGAAACAAGAATATATTCTTACACTATTTTTATGAACACCGAACACAAAAACTCCAATTGGAGGTGACCCGGTTCGATTTAGACCAATTAACTTCTGGGATAGCTTCCTCTTTCACCCAAGAATAAAACCCCTCAATCAATTTCAAAAAGCCCTTTGATTTACTCAACCCTAATTTTCGGATCTTTTGAGGATGATGATGAAGACTATGATCAATTCGCTCTAATTATAGTTGGGGTTAAGGAATTGATAGCTCTAGCTCTTTTGACCTCGCGTATAGGGTGTTACCCTTTCTTGGCTCTCTTAAATCCTCCATAGCATGCTTCATGTGATGTCTAGGCTAATAGGGATCTATTTGTGGAATGGAAGGTGATAATCTTTTGCATTTCAGAAGGGAGGAAGGATTCAGTTTTTATGTTTGTTTGAGGATGGGGAGACAAGAGCAGAAAAAAAAAAGAATGTGATAAGGTTTTGAGAAGATAGCACAAATCTGCTATGTATAAGGGAAACAAAAGACAAAAATAAAAAAGATAGGGAGGGTATTTTAGTATTTTTACCCGAGTTTAACGGTCAAACTTAACGTCGTTTGGTCAAGGGACGAACGGTGCATAACGTTTCACACTTAAGGACGTACGGTGCAATTTTTTTGGTCAAAGGACTAAACCCTGCGGTCAACGCAAACCACAAGGACGAACGGTGTAATTTACTCTTACTATTTTAATGTGTTCCTTATATGAAAAAATAAAAGAATAAAACCTGTGAGACTGGATTTACCTATACGTACTATATAACCCGGGTTTGAGCGAGGCTATTTTGTATTATGTTATACGATTCATGTTTTAAGTGCAAAAGCTTATAGCATCACCTATAAGGCTGGTCCCAAGGACTTGACGCCGCCTTTTCTCTCCAAATAATTGAGACAACCCGGATCGCCCCAAATACGACCCCGCGATTTATTTATTTTTTATTTTTTATTTATTTTTTTTTAATGACAAAGGGTCATATTTTTGAAATTGATATGGTCGAACTCTTGTTTTGTATTAATTGTAATTGTCATAGTTAATTATATTGTTTATTTGCAAATACTAGAAGTAAACATCGGTCATATTCTCGCTCGATGTGTGCAAAAATGATGCCACAACCGATGTGGCAACCTTCGCCCACATTCGATCCACCCGATGTGAACATCGGTCAAAGGTGCCAATTTTTGAAGGCCAACCGATGTGCCAACCTCTCACTCACTGACAAGCCTAAGAAGCTAATGTGTCATAACCATAACAACAAAAAAATGTAAGCACGTCATTGCCAACTCATATTTAACATTTTTACACGAACACAGCTATATGCGTAGTCGCAACTAGTTTTACTCAACTGTAACTCAAACTCCCGCTACAACTCTAGCTTCATGATATTTTAAAATACGCTACAAGCTATAACTTTTTACAGTAATAACACATCCAAATCTCAGAATTTGTTGTCATTAACTTTATTTATACATTAGCATTTAATTTTAATAAATGTCGCTGTTATTAATACATTGAATTTTATTGTTACAAATACATACACACATAGAGGTATCTCATCACACAAAAAATATATACAGTTTTGCATAGTTGTTTCTTTTCTTTTTTAAGAAAACATGGAGCAAGTTTCATTCAAAATTATCATCTTAGCTACGCTTTTGGTGATTGTGTGTGGTTAGTTATCTCATTTTTATTTATCGATTTATATTTTTAAGAATCATATGTATATTGAATTTCTAATGTGTAAATCATGTGCATAAAGAGCCAAAGAGGGTCGGAGCCAGGATTTATTAATAAGGAGGCCGAACTTTTTTTTTCCCTAAATTAACAAAGTCGTATTACTTAAGCATTAAATGAGATGACCACCGCACGCCAACAAATTCGGTTTACAAACTTAAAATTTAGATAAGAAAAACACATGACGACTAATACAAAGATGATTAGATGAAAACTCTATGCATGAAACGGTGTGAAGCTTCTCTTAATTAATATTTTGACGTCTAAAAGTTAGAGGGTCATTTACCTATAATTGGGTCATCAACTTAAGCAAGTGGCCTGTTGAAGAGGGCCGAGCACCCTCCAATAGTCCAGTCAAGTGTGTCTCCGCCCCTGTGCATAAATATTACTGTAATAACATTGTAGGATTGTAGCCAGTTATACTTCATAGGTCTACGATTCAATAAAAGAGAGAAAAGCTATATCTAATAGGCTAAAAAATTTCTATTTCCTTGAGGATTGTGAGTTACCAGATAAATCTTTGAGTTATTAGATGTTTAATAGTTTGCACTAGTAAGCATTTTTTTCATGTATGTATACGATTTAAATATGTTTTTTTTTATATGGCTTTGTTTTTGTTTCTCCCAGAATCAGAATTACGCGTTGTCAAAGGAAAAGCACCGGTTGCGAATGATCCTAATGGTCAGATCTTAAAAAGTTGTAACGCTGATGGCGATTGTCGTTGCTTTTGGTTTTGGCAAAAGCCAAAATGTATAAATGGCAAATGCACTTGTCATTAACAGTTTATCTCTAATGTGAAATACTTAAATGATGAAGTATAATAAAAAAACAACCTAATTACGATTCCAAATGAAATATTTATCGTTGATAATGACATTCGTTTCATGATAGTTTTGTGTATGTATTTTGATTGACAGACATTCTTTTGGTAATATTTATGCCCATGCACGTACGTATATAAAAAAAAAAAGGTCTTAAAAGAACTCAATTTGACCACGAATTCTGTTACCTTGACCATGAATGAAGAGCGCCATGGGATTTGCCATCAAGCAAATTTTCAAACTGCCACAGGTTTTTGAAATCTGTCAAATATGTGATGGAGAACCTCGATAGCATCTTCACATACTGGACATTTAGATTGAGGGGGCATCCACACCCTTCTTGCTAAGACTAGATAAATGAGGCAATCGATCACAAGTGATCTCAACTCTAGCATACTTACCTTCCTAGGCACTCTAGGATTCCACGTAATAACTGTCTCATGTTTACACTTCTCAAATTTGTTTAGAGAAATGGTTCAAGATCATATAGTTGTTGTGCATCCATTTTGTTAGGCATTTCTTCAAGTACACTTACATTACAAATGAACTATGAACTATTTCGCCTATATGTTGTAAACCAATATTATTGCTTAATGATAATTAGGTACAATAAAGTCTATATAACACAATAATGGGCCAGTAGCCCAACAATAAACTAATAATGGACTAAGCCTAATATGGTCCGCTAAAATTGTATGTTAGCGCAGAGATTGTGAGAGCTTATAAGAGTTTAAGCTTTTAAATAATCTATCTTTTGATACAAGTTTTGTTTGGAATTGGCAATAAAACTTATATAAGCTTTTAAAATTCATAAACTTTTAAAGAGAACCTATGTAGGAGGAGCTTTTATAAGAAGATTGAGTTTTGAAGCAGATTGAATGGATGAGGTTTAAGTACTGACCACAAACATTGTACTCCACATATACGCACAATTTATGACCCGATACGAAATTCGATCTAAAACTGACACGAAAATTAACAGATTTGGGTCGTGCTAAATAGATTTCGGATTAGGTTTGGGTCAACCTATCTAGCCCGTTTATGAAAACAGGTCTAATTCGGGTTGTGAATAAAATAATCGGGTCGACCCGCCAACCCGTTTAAATTTTTCATAAACTCAAAATTATTTATATTTTATTATGTGGGTTAAATGTACAGTAAAAACTCTATAAACTAATACTCGATAAATTAATAACCTCGATAAAATTAATAATTTGTTCAGTCCCAACTTGGGACCAGTACAAATTTGGACCTCAATCGTTTAAATAATAAGATAATAATTTTTTTCAAACCCCGATGTATATATATTGGTCCCAACGAAATTATAAATTAATAATTACTAAAATTCCATATTTATATATGCAATACACTTCAAAGTTCTAAGACTGTTTAGTAAAATATGCATCAAGAGTCACTTGTTTTTTTGTCAAACTTCAAATCTATATTGAGTTCATCTTTAAATCTCTATTGCATTAAAGAGTTGGGGCGTTGTCTTGTCGTAATGCAACAAAAAGTGTTAAATTATTGTTCATAAGGTGTGAATGTGAATTCATAAAATGTTAATTGAAACTTGCTTTTCTAATTTATTTTTTATCTCTAACTAGTATACATTATAACTAATATATTAAACTTGAAAATTTACAGACAATACGTAAAACCTCTTTAAATTAATAAATTATTAATTTATCGATATAATAATATCTCGCTAAATTAATAAAATATCCCGATCCCAACACTATTAATTTATAGAGGTTTCTTGTATTAAACGGATCAACCTGACAACCTATTTAACCTGTTTAACTCGTGTAACGTGCCAACTTTTGTTATATAAAAATAGTTAAATGGGTCAACCCGAAACCCGCTAAACCGATTCAACCCGTTTAACATATTCAACCCGTGTAACCTATTTAACCCGCCAACCCAAGTATATATTCGGGTTAAATGGGCTAGGTTCGGGTTATGTCTAAACAAGTTAGGGTTGACATAGCTGATCTGATGATTTGAATGGGTCAAATTTAGGTTGAGATTTTCTGACCCGCCAACCCAAACCTGACCCGAATTACCACCCCTACACACACCAACCAAGGAATGGTCTATTAATAAGGCTTGCCCCAATGGCAATATTTCAAAACTTCAAAGAACAACCGACTCCATATTACAAAATAAACCAAGCACGTGTGATTTGAAGAGAAAACCAATAATAGAGAAGTGTGTAGTATAAGGGTAACTCAAACGTGTTAGGTTTGAGCACCGAGATCGTTCCGAACGAGGGTTGAATGGAATTTCCAACTCACGTCTCAAATATCGGGATTCGAATAAGAAAAAGGGCATAAGATGATATATTCTAAACTACGGGATAAGGAAAGCATAAAGGAATAAAGTCTACGGGAAAACCTAAGAACTATGGCAAACTACTAATTCTACACAAAAGCAAAAACGAATTAAACGCGAATAAAAAGCAACTACGTCTAATCTAGATCCTAAAAATAACCTAAACTAGCTTTTACTCTAAAAATGATATTAGAAAACTAAATATGAATTAAAACTATTTTTTAGGAATTTTCTTGATTTTATTTTAATTAAAAGCTAATTATTAACTAAAAAAAATGAACTAATTAACTAAAAATTATCAAAGAGAGAGGGAAAAATATGGAATTACTTTCTAAAAATCTAAAATAACACTAAAGACTTTTCAAAACTATTTTTTTATTTTTCTGATTAATTTCCTATTTTCTATGAATTTAATTCTATTTAAATCTAATTTAAATTATGAAAAATACCAAATAAAAGGAGAAAAATATGGAAAAATCTTTTTTATGCTTTTTATATTTATCTTAAACTGGGAAAATTGAAAAACTATTTTTTAGAACTTTTTCTCAATTAAATGCAATTAAAGCTAATTAAAATTGATTAAAAACTGATTTTAATTAAGAAAAATACTAAACAGTGTCTAAAAATTATGAAACTTGCAGGGAAATTCTACAATATTATTCTAAATCTGAGAAAAATAAGAAAGCATGGGCTTATGTGTAAGAAACTGCAGCTGTAGTGTAAACTAGTGATGGAATAAGCACTTTCAATAAGCTATTAAGCTCTACAGTGAACCAAATGTTAACACAAGCTAACTAACACTAAATCTACTCTAAATCAACTTATAGCATCTACTCCTAACACCTAAAAAGCACTTAGCCAAGGAATAAGCTAACTGATATATAAGTAGAACATGAATCTGGCCTTACATTTAAGCTCAAGCATCGCTTATCGATAAGCTATCATGAAAACCAAAAGCATGGATCTCAAGAATACCAACCAGAGAACATGTGTACCAAATTGCAGCTAATAAGAACAAATAATGAAGCAATTATAGATCAAACAAAAATGGCACAAATGAGACAGAGGTCTGAAGCAGTATATACAGACACCTAGTTGGAGCTTATCTACAAGCTTATTCAAGGAGCTAAAGTTAAAACCAGAAATGTGGTCTTAAAGACCACCTAGCCTACTCCTAATGTGCCAAATCTCAGACCTTAACTAAGTAAAATGAGCATTGTATAGTGACTGCAAATTTTGAGAAAAACAATCAATTGAAACAGTTGACTTTTGTAAAACAGTGAAGAGCTTGACTAAAATGAAATTCAAATGCAAGTGAAAGGCAGAGATGGATGAAATATGATGAATTGAGACTCAAACAAGCTAGCTTATCCACTTCTCAACCTATATGAACTGATTACTATCACCATTTCAACGGTGATGGAGCTTAAACGATTTTATAAGAAGTTGACTTAGAGCACATTTCTTA
Source organism: Chrysanthemum makinoi (assembly GCA_910596185.1). Classification (NCBI taxonomy): domain Eukaryota; kingdom Viridiplantae; phylum Streptophyta; class Magnoliopsida; order Asterales; family Asteraceae; genus Chrysanthemum; species Chrysanthemum makinoi. The sequence goes on along the minus strand of OU343216.1, from coordinate 147,302,540 downwards.
GATACCAAAGACAGATATGACCTAAATAACATGTAACAAGCTTAAAGCAATTAATCTAACCCATTATAATACCCTCTAAAGCAGTTTAAACTAGCAATCCAAACACCCCTTTATTAAAACCAAAATGCATTAAAACTACAAAAACTGATGAGACTATATCTAAAACTGATATTAAGCTTACTCAAACAACACTTTTAAAACAGAAATAGAACCCAAATGATTTAACTCTCAAATATGACCCGTTTGACTTATGTTGACTTTTGCTCAAATGTGCACAAAGGCAGTAAGACAGCAGATACAAGCTCACAAATAGCTTTGATAAGCTATTGTAGGATTGTAACAATAAAAAGACTAGCTTGAAACAGAAGTTTAACTAATCAACCATACTTGAAGATTTCAAGGAATTGAGAAAACTTAGTAAATGTAAATTTTATTAATCAAAAGTGAGAATACAAATTTAAAACAGAGCTAATTCTAATTACTAAAACATAAATGACAAACAATTAAGAGATCAAAATTCCTCTAAAGCATAAGGAATTGGATAAGCTAAAATGTGACTGAAAAGGTTCTTTTATAGCTGAGCAGAGAGATTGGGAAGCTCGGTCTTCATTCTCACCTTTGATCTTCAATCTTGTCATCCCATCTATTCTTGGCCATTGGATTAGATTGGTGATGTGGCAGGCCAATAGAGTGCTCCATTTGTCTTGGCGTCCGTGACACACACCCATGTCGACGCGTGGGAGGGCTTCCAAGGTCACTAAGATGCTTAGTACGAAGTTAGGCGTTTGGGTGGTGGTGAATTGGGTGGTAAAAGTGGTGTTTGGGATGGGGAAGAAGGGTAACTGTTAAAGGGGCGCGTTTGGTTATTTAATTATACTTCAAATGGTCTGACGGGTCGTGGGTAGTTTTGACCGGGTAAAAATACGGGTCAAATGGTTTATTTCGGGTTGGGGTGTTTGTTATCAACCGGGTAAGTGGATTGGTTTAGTTAAGTGTTGGATTGGATCAAGGGATTGTTGGGCCAAGGTGTTAAATGAAATGGATAATGGATACATGGACTTATATATATATGACTTGGATAATGGGTTTGGTTTAAGACTAGTGTAGGGACCAAATATGTCAAATCTGAATTTTGAGGGACCAAACATGTAATTCTGAAAATATCTTCAAGGACCATTCTTGTCAACCATAAATAATCCAGGGACTGATTTTGCAACTTTTGAATCTTTAAGGACCATTTCACATTCTTTGAAACTGAGGGCCATTTCTGACATTTCATCAAACTTGATTAAGACTTCCAAAAATCATCCTCGGAGAATAAAATCTTCATAAATGCTCAATTTTGACCTTCCGGCTCAGCTTAAGCTCTCTTAATCTCCCGTGCTCGGATTTATGTCTGATTTGAGTCCTTTTTGCGTGTTTTTACATATCCATACCTGCACAAGCACAAACTCAAGAAAACCACAAATATTAGCAATAAACGGCTCTTCCTTGGTTGTTTTGGGTCAGTATTGATAAAGAAAAGGTATGTGTTTAAGCACATATCAAAAATACCAGACGAGACCATCAGCTGCGGTCCTCACGCAATGCATTCAACTCACGCTTCTAAAACCAAGGATTTCAATCTCTTTCTACTAAACCTATGAAGAAGTAGCAAAGATTCCTCAAAAGAGATTAAACACCCTTAATTCTAAAAACGCCCCGTTTTCCTTTCAATTCATGAATAGATATTACAATTAAGCACACTCATTATGAATGACGGTTTATTGAACTTTCATGTCGATCAATAACTCAAACATTTTTCAAACGACACGTTAGGATCACGGAGTAGAAAACACAACACAGCGTGAAGTGACCATCTGGATAGAATACATCGCCCCGATTTTTCACGAGCTCCCAAACTAAAGCGTAAAATCGAAATCATTGTTACATATGACTCTAGATGCTAACACTACCCATGGAAGTTACTTGTGTACTTACTTTTCGTTCCCATTTTCCTATTTCCTCTAGATTTTTTTATTTTTGTGAGAAATGAATTTCTTCAAATTCTCGTTTTGATAAGAATTATTCCGATAAAGATATAAAGCTAAGTCGATAATTAGTTATCCGCCTTCTCTCAAGAACCATTGTCGTAAAAATGAGGTCCACATCAAGGAATTTTTATTCACTTATACTTTATTTTTCATTTTCATTTTTCAACATTTTTTTTTTTTTTTTTTTTTTTTATACTTTATACTTATATGAGCTGAACTACGGAGCTTCACTGGTAATTCCAAGACTATAGGCTTCATGAAATGAGGATCCCTACTGGCTAGGCTAAGACCTCATACAATCGGCTAAAGATCCAAGGATCCGATCTCGACACCGCAGCTCACAACTTTACTTATTACTTTTCACTTATCACTGATTTCTTATTCATCACGGATCCTTGATGTGTACCCAATTTTTAAAACAAAGATTCTTTTAAGAAGATAAAGAACTAACCATCGCCAAAAACTCGACATCTCTAATTATTATTACAGATATGGGGTGAAACAATTTTGTGGGAACAAAAAGCCATAAGTACCTTCGATGGGCTCTAAAGAGAACCAACTACTCCACGTTTAGCATCTAAACTCATAAGTAACTCTATCATTTCTCGATCTCGGCAAATTTAAAATCCCAAATAATGAGATCCGCAGATGCTTAGCCGATAATTTTTAGATTACCTATGGTTAAAGGAACAAGCTAGGGCTCAACACGCCCGGTCAAGTCAGAATTCTATTCCTACTCTCACCAAATGAAAGTCAACAAGGTGTCAAAACATATATTAACTTAGCAAATGTTTCGTCTAATGAAATCAAGTCATGCATATTTAAAGTCACTTAGGGAAACTTTGCAAATTCTTGGCCTTGTGAGCTAGAATTCGCATTTTATAGCTTCTAATCTAAGAGACTAGCAAACTTTTCAATCAAAAAGACTTAACAAAAGCTTCAAAAATTTTTTAAATTTTCTCATTTTTGCACAATTTTTTTCATTTTCTAAGGAAAAACGGGTTACGAGAAAACACGACAGAAATAAGCAAGGGTGCGGTCAAATCAAATCGAAGATTACCCTACCCCGCACTAGAATCGAAACATTGTCCTCAATGTTTAAAGCAAGGGTAACACGAAAATCTAAAAGCCGTTTATTAAGTATGCTCAAAGATAAACGTTAGTCGATAAGATTAGGATATCGGATTTCATCGGCATCGATCATGAGACTCGAGTGAGAAAATGACAAACTTCGAGCACGAGAGTCTTCATATCGGGAAAATCCTAAACACAAACATCACAAACAACCAAACACGAAAATCAAGAGGACCCCTTCATGTCACTTATTAGAAAGAAAATAGAAAGATGATAGAAGGATAAGCATGGGGTGCCTCCCGAAGGCGCCATCGTTTTCTTAAACGAGTCGCTATTCACTTCCCCAATTCATTTGTCCTTGGGGAAGAAAGTGGTAGAGATACCGTGGTCAAAACGGTGTCCTCATTCCCGAAGGAATGAGACTGGGTGGGTTGGGTGGAGAAGAAAATAGGTGGATAAGGCATATGATGTAAGAATGATCTATCATCCGGTGGTTTTGCGGGTGGACGAAGGAATGACGGATCACAATGAGAAAACTCCAAGAAAGATGGGAGCTCATGGTAAAAGATAAGAGGTGTAGGCTCACAAATGAAGGCATCCAAGAGAGGATCCTTATCTTGAATAACGGTTTTAGCATAAAGCTCATCTGTGTCTAATATCCCGGGTTTAAAGATTTTGTCTTCACATGTCGGCTCAACGGGATAAAGGATGGTGGACTCATCGAAGAAGGAGAGTCAAAAGAACCATCAAGAACAACCATAACATCCTCAATACCCGGTGGTATTGGGTCATCAATAGGTAAGTCGATTTCTTCCATATCAAAATCACGTGGCGGCTTATCAAGAATATCGTCTTCAACCATTTCAAAATCAATCTCCATAATAACCTCGGTGTCGGATTCAATACTTTCTTCAACATCACATGACGGAGAGAAAGGTCGAACACATGAGATGGGACAAGTGGTGTGCTCTTAGAGCTAGCAATATCCACCACTTCCGTTGTGGTCTCTGAATCGGACTCAAAATCTTTGTCAAAAAGAGGATTAACTTCGCAAAAGGTGTAGTCGCCATTTGAATTCAAAGAGTGGATTTGAGAAAATCCCGAAGTAACCCTCGAGATGTCAAGAGAATCACATAAAAGCGAATCACAATCACCGGGCGATACATCCTCGGAATTGGAAAACATCTCAACATGATCATTCGAAATATCAAGAGAAAGCTCATCACAGATATCATTTACAACCTCGGACTCTCTTGGGATTGGGATAAGGCTCTCATCACAAGAAGATTCCGTTTCCGGAATAGTATTAAGAGGCTCGTCCCCCATTATGAGAGAGTCAACGGGTTCAACAATGTTTGAAGGAATAGAATCATCGACCTCTTCCAAAACGTCACTTCTCTCAACCGCGAGTGAAGGGGAAGGGTCGAAATGAAAGGCTCGAACCGGAGGAGTTTCATTCGACAAACTTTCATAATATTCTTTCATTTGGATGGAATCCTCATCATCATCGTCGATGTAAGTCGTGAGCCATCGGGCACGTCTTGCAAGTGCTTGCTCCTCAATTCGTATTTCTTCAAGACATTTTTCAATCTGAGTCGCCGTTTCTTCTTCTTCTGAGTAATTCTATCATAGATTTTTCGTTAGAGATGCTCGATCTTCGTAAGTAATTCACCATCGTTTTCGATGAGGATCTTTACCCATAAATTCTTCGGGTATATTAATACATCTTTGGAAACTATCTTGAGGAATTTGCGGATGTTGTGGTTGAATCTCTTGGTATTGTGGAGGTGGGTCATAAGAATAGTCATAATTATCACAAGGAACCCGCCCATAGACAAGCGGGTTTTGCATTTAACAATCGGAGTTAACATGCGGACCTCCACAATACTCACAACAGATGATTGTTGTGACCGATGGTTCATAGTGAAGTATATGGATAAAGTTCATAACCAAAGGTTGTATTGTTAAATTGGGCTTGACATTCAAAACCTTGGTGAGGACCTCACAGATCACACGAGTATGATTCGCCTCATGGTATGGGGATTGGTTAAGGAAATCGGTCGTGATCATTGTAGGGATATTGGTCGTAGACAAACTCGTCTCCCGTATTCACAATGCTACAACCAGGACAATTCCCACCATTTTGAGGTCCCCTACACCATTGACAACCATAATGGTAAGACGAAGACATCGAGAAGAATTATATGAATGAGAGGGTTAAGGGATAAAGAATTGACGGTTCAGAGGGTAAAGAAGAATATTTTTGGGTTTTGAAAACAAATTTTGAAAAGGAAAATCTTTTTGGGTTTTATAAAAGGGATATGTACAAATATCAACGATAACTTCACTCGGGGAAGGATCTTCAAATGCACGATACAGACGGAATACACTAAAACTCGCTACAAGTCCTCCCCGGCAGCGGCGCCAAAAATTGATTTGAAGAGAAAACCAATAATAGAGAAGTGTGTAGTATAAGGGTAACTCAAACGCGGCGTTAGGTTTGAGCACCGAGATCGTTCAAGCGAGGTTGAATGGAATTTCCAACTCACGTCTCAAATATCGGGATTCGAATAAGAAAAAGGGCATAAGATGATATATTCTAAACTACGGGATAAGGAAAGCATAAAGGAATAAAGTCTACGGGAAAACCTAAGAACTATGGCAAACTACGCAATTCTACACTAAAACGCAAAAACGGGAATTAAACGCGAATAAAAAGCAACTACGTCTAATCTAGATCCTAAAAATAACCTAAACTAGCTTTTACTCTAAAAATGATATTAGAAAACTAAATATGAATTAAAACTATTTTTTAGGAATTTTCTTGATTTTATTTTAATTAAAAGCTAATTATTAACTAAAAAAAATGAACTAATTAACTAAAAATTATCAAAGAGAGAGGGAAAAATATGGAATTACTTTCTAAAAATCTAAAATAACACTAAAGACTTTTCAAAACTATTTTTTAATTTTCTGATTAATTTCCTATTTTCTATGAATTTAATTCTATTTAAATCTAATTTAAATTATGAAAAATACCAAATAAAAGGAGAAAAATATGGAAAAATCTTTTTTATGCTTTTTATATTTATCTTAAACTGGGAAAATTGAAAAACTATTTTTTAGAACTTTTTCTCAATTAAATGCAATTAAAGCTAATTAAAATTGATTAAAAACTGATTTTAATTAAGAAAAATACTAAACAGTGTCTAAAAATTATGAAACTTGCAGGGAAATTCTACAATATTATTCTAAATCTGAGAAAAATAAGAAAGCATGGGCTTATGTGTAAGAAACTGCAGCTGTAGTGTAAACTAGTGATGGAATAAGCACTTTCAATAAGCTATTAAGCTCTACAGTGAACCAAATGTTAACACAAGCTAACTAACACTAAATCTACTCTAAATCAACTTATAGCATCTACTCCTAACACCTAAAAAGCACTTAGCCAAGGAATAAGCTAACTGATATATAAGTAGAACATGAATCTGGCCTTACATTTAAGCTACTGCTACTGCTTATCAGATAAGCTATCATGAAAACCAAAAGCATGGATCTCAAGAATACCAACCAGAGAACATGTGTACCAAATTGCAGCTAATAAGAACAAATAATGAAGCAATTATAGATCAAACAAAAATGGCACAAATGAGACAGAGGCTGCTGAACAGAACAGATATAACAGACACCTAGTTGGAGCTTATCTACAAGCTTATTCAAGGAGCTAAAGTTAAAACCAGAAATGTGGTCTTAAAGACCACCTAGCCTACTCCTAATGTGCCAAATCTCAGACCTTAACTAAGTAAAATGAGCATTGTATAGTGACTGCAAATTTTGAGAAAAACTGACAATTGAAACAGTTGACTTTTGTAAAACAGTGAAGAGCTTGACTAAAATGAAATTCAAATGCAAGTGAAAGGCAGAGATGGATGAAATATGATGAATTGAGACTCAAACAAGCTAGCTTATCCACTTCTCAACCTATATGAACTGATTACTATCACTGATTTCAACAGTGATGGAGCTTAAGAACAGATTTTATAAGAAGTTGACTTAGAGCACAGATTTCAGTATACCAAAGACAGATATGACCTAAATAACATGTAACAAGCTTAAAGCAATTAATCTAACCCATTATAATACCCTCTAAAGCAGTTTAAACTAGCAATCCAAACACCCCTTTATTAAAACCAAAATGCATTAAAACTACAAAAACTGATGAGACTATATCTAAAACTGATATTAAGCTTACTCAAACAACACTTTTAAAACAGAAATAGAACCCAAATGATTTAACTCTCAAATATGACCCGTTTGACTTATGTTGACTTTTGCTCAAATGTGCACAAAGGCAGTAAGACAGCAGATACAAGCTCACAAATAGCTTTGATAAGCTATTGTAGGATTGTAACAATAAAAAGACTAGCTTGAAACAGAAGTTTAACTAATCAACCATACTTGAAGATTTCAAGGAATTGAGAAAACTTAGTAAATGTAAATTTTATTAATCAAAAGTGAGAATACAAATTTAAAACAGAGCTAATTCTAATTACTAAAACATAAATGACAAACAATTAAGAGATCAAAATTCCTCTAAAGCATAAGGAATTGGATAAGCTAAAATGTGACTGAAAAGGTTCTTTTATAGCTGAGCAGAGAGATTGGGAAGCTTCTGGGTCTTCATTCTCAGCCTTTGATCTTCAATCTTGTCATCCCATCTATTCTTGGCCATTGGATTAGATTGGTGATGTGGCAGGGCCAATAGGAGTGCTCCATTTGTCCAGCTTGGCAGTCCTGTGACACACCCATGTGTCAGACGTGGCAGGGGCTTCCAGAAGGTCACTAAGATGCTTAGTACGAAGTTAGGCGTTTGGGTGGTGGTGAATTGGGTGGTAAAAGTGGTGTTTGGGATGGGGAAGAAGGGTAACTGTTAAAGGGGCGCGTTTGGTTATTTAATTATACTTCAAATGGTCTGACGGGTCGTGGGTAGTTTTGACCGGGTAAAAATACGGGTCAAATGGTTTATTTCGGGTTGGGGTGTTTGTTATCAACCGGGTAAGTGGATTGGTTTAGTTAAGTGTTGGATTGGATCAAGGGATTGTTGGGCCAAGGTGTTAAATGAAATGGATAATGGATACATGGACTTATATATATATGACTTGGATAATGGGTTTGGTTTAAGACTAGTGTAGGGACCAAATATGTCAAATCTGAATTTTGAGGGACCAAACATGTAATTCTGAAAATATCTTCAAGGACCATTCTTGTCAACCATAAATAATCCAGGGACTGATTTTGCAACTTTCTGAATCTTCAAGGGCCATTTCTGTCAGTTGCTGAAACTTGAGGGGCCATTTCTGACATTTCATCAAACTTGATTAAGACTTCCAAAAATCATCCTCGGAGAATAAAATCTTCATAAATGCTCAATTTTGACCTTCCGGCTCAGCTTAAGCTCTCTTAATCTCCCGTGCTCGGATTTATATGCGATTTGAGTCCTTTTGCGTGTTTTTATGTATCCATACCTGCACAAGCACAAACTCAAGAAAACCACAAATATTAGCAATAAACGGCTCTTCCTTGGTTGTTTTGGGTCTATATTGATAAAGAAAAGGTATGTGTTTAAGCACATATCAACGTGTTTATAAGTTACTACTATTTCAGAGGTGAATGTACAAGAAAAAGATCACAAATATATGCTATAATAAATCTATACATTAAAACATAACAAAGTCATCAAAAAATGATTATCCATGTTTCACTGTTTCAGATACATCTTTTTATGCCTTACACATTTTTCTCAGCAGACATCAATCTTTATTACTATCATTTGTAATAGGATATCCAATTCCATGTCTTCTAGTCGGAAAAACAACAAACAACGCACTCGAAATAAGACCAACACCAATAGGAACAATATCCAAAATCTCTTGTGCTTCATGTCCAGGGCTCGGGTAAAAACAATTCACCACATTCCTATCCCTCAATGCAACTGCTCCAAAAACCAAAACCGAAAGCAAAGCATGGACCCAATCAATAAACGTCAACCGATACTTTCTCAAGTCAGGCACATTTTTAAGATCATAGTAATCAAATAGCCACATCCCTTGAAAAGTTGCGAAACCATAGTATAGCTGCCCATCTTCTGACTTAAAACTATCCGTAAAGCAGGCAAGAAAGCATGATACAGCCAATATGACTAGTAGTATTGCGGTTAATGGGCGTGTGGCAGTGTCACACGAGCCGTTATTTGTGAATACTGGTGTGAGGAGTTGGAAGGCTAGAAGAGTTCCTGTTGGGAGGAGTTTTGCTAGGTTTGCAGTACTTGTTAGCGTCTGGGAGAGTGCTGATGGGGTTTGTGGGCGAGACGTTGGTGGCTCTAACGTGGTGCTGTCATCGGACGTGGCTGTGGCGGATTGTCTAGCTCGTAAAGACATGTTAACGTAGCTAAAAGATAATGATCATATAGTTTGTGTAAAGCAACTAATGTATAGAATTTGAAGCTGGTTTGCTAAAGGGATTATATATGGCGTGTGGGACTTGTACTTACCTAACTAGGAATTAACTACATATATAATGTTTGAATTGTAACTTTAAATGCATTATACGTTTACATTTCGGGAATAAATGATGTATTAAAGGCTAAAATTTGGCTGACTTTTTTCTTTTTGTTAAAGTGATGGATGATGATATTGAACGCTAGCCACGTTTTCTTGGGTTGGTCTAAAACTTAACTTATAAGAGAATGAAACGTGTACGTCGCAATGAAGATTTCCTCTACGGTTTAAACTAATTGGTAAAGTCATAGTGTAATACAATATAGAGTAAACTCCAAAATACATCCATGTGGTTTTACCTGTTTCGCACCATACATCCCTCTCCATAAAAGTTTCAACAAATACATCACTTCGTTAGTAAAAGTTAACCTATATACATCCCTCGGTTAAAATAAGGACTAACGGTGCAAATTATTTCTCCGTTATCTCCTAACGAGACATAAAATATTTACACCTTTAGTCCTCTGGGTTAACGGTATTTGCACCGTTATTCATTTTTATGTTTTCGTCCGTTTTTGTCCGTTTTTTTTACGTTTTCTTCCGTTTTTTACATTTTCGTCTGTTTTTTTACGTTTTCTTATGTTTATTTACGTTTTTGCCTCTTTTTTTTTACATTTTTGTCTGTTTTTTTTTTACGTTTTAAGCGTTTTTTACGTTTTAAATCATGTTTTTACGTTTTCGTCTGTTCTTTTACGTTTTTGCAGTTTTTTACTTTTCCGTCCGTTTTTACATTTCGTCTCTCTTTTTTTCGTTTTTACGTTCATTTTTCACGTTTTTAGTCGCTTTTTATGTTTTCGTTCATTTTTTTTACGTTTTCGTCCGTTTATTGACGTTTTTGCCCTCTTTTTTTAATATGTTTTCGCTTTTTTTTTACTTTTTCGTCCGTTTTTTTACATTTTCGTCTCCTTTTTCTAAGTTTTTGTCCGTAAAAAAAAGGGCAAAAACGTAAAAAAAGGGCAAAAACGTAAATAAACGGACGAAAAAGTAAAAAAAATGGCAAAAACGTAAATAATCGGACGAAAAAGTAAAAAAAAAGGTGAAAACATAAAAAAAGGGCAAAAACGTAAATAAACAGACGAAAACGTAAAAAACGGACAAAAACGTAAAAAAAAGAGACGAAAATGTAAAAAACGGATGAAAAAGTAAAAAAAAGGCCAAAACATAAAAAAGGGCAAAAACGTAAATAAATGGACGAAAACGTAAAATAAATGGACGAGAACATAAAAAGCAGACGAAAACATAAAATACGGACGAAAACGTAAAAAAAGAGACGAAAATGTAAAAAAACGGACGAAAAAGTAAAAAAAAAAACCCGGGCGAAACGTAAAAAAGCAGACGAAAACGTAAAAAACGAGCGAAAACATAAAAAAACGGACGAAAACGTAAAAAAGGGACAAAAACGTAAAAAACAAACGGACAAAACCGTAAAAAATAGGCATAAACGTAAATAAACGGACGAAAACGTAAAAAAACAGGCGAAAACGTAAAAAATGGTAGAAAACGTAAAAAAATGGAAGAAAACGTAAAAAAACGGACAAAAACGTAAAAAAATGGACAAAAACATAAAAAAAAAGACGAAAACATAAAAATGACTAACGGTGCAAATACCGTTAACCCAGAGGACTAATGGTGTAAATATTTTATGTCTCGTTAGGAGATAACAGAGAAATAATTTGCACCGTTAGTCCTTATTTTAACCGAGGGATGTATATAGGTTAACTTTTACTAACGGAGTGATGTATCTGCTGAAACTTTTACGAGAGAGATGTATGGTGCAAAACAATGTAAACCACATGGATGTATTTTGGAGTTTACTCTACAATATATGAAAGTTTAAAGAAATCTAAATTCCACCAACTCATATACAAGTTGCTTCTTCTGTTACGAAACCTTGTACTAAATGGATAAATTATTGACGAGTATTAGTGGTATGATCCCTATCTTGCTATTTTGGTTTCGTGTTAAAAAACTTGAAATGCGTGGCAAGATGAAAACTAAACATGAGATTATGAGAAAAACAAACCAGTATGACTCATGTGCCGAACATTATATTACTTGAACATGCAAATTATGAACGCCGGTTCTTCTGATAGAAGACATGAGATCATCAGATTCACAAGAATGATTTCGATCTTGAACTACTCAAATTGTTTGTTTGGAAAGAAAACATAATATTGTAAAATATAACTCATTTTATAACCATAGAAAAAAACATTGAAGGCTAATCATATTTCAAGACCGGATACCCACTACACGCCCAGGTAAGAATTAAGTTGGCTGTTTGTTACGAACCTTGAAGCAAAAGTCTATAAAATGTTACAAACATATTACATAAGTATTGTGTTTTCCAGATTCGGAACTTTCATCTCAAACATGAAAGCTCAAGAAAACTTTTAACACTTGTAAATTTGGAACAATGTCTATACTGTGCTCGTTGTAATACCATGAACCTACAGTTAGATGCTGTCGGTTTCAAGAAAGACTTACCGGTGGTAAGAAACTTAATTTTGACTATTTGACTTAATACTTCATGAATGTTGCAATAGCAGCGCCAATGGAGCTACTCCGTGAAGAACCACGACGGCTAACTAATGACTGAGGTTTGCTCCATGACGATTTAGAATTATCAGGGAATAAAGATGCACATAATTCCAAAACCATTGGATTATTATAACGCTGACGGAGAGTTTCATATACTTTGGCCTTCTCAGCCGCGTTCATTAACACCTGTATACACAATACAATCACTTTAAATATTTGCAGCAAAAAATGTCCATTGACTATAATACAACACGAGCCAGGAGAAAATACTGGTGCTACCAATTTATAATAGCAAAACCTGTCTGTAATGCGTAAGCTAATAAAAAAAGATGAACCGTGCTATCAAGGAAAAGAAACTATTAGACAACCATATACCTTAGCCTTCAGATGTTCAACTGCTGCAGTTTCTTCCTCGTGCTGCAGCATTTTTTCTTCATAATTAGCATCATCATTGGTTACATCCCCTGCTTCTGCCATCTGTATGTCCCCGTTTTTATCCGTCCCTGATCTACTACCATCTAGCTGAGACAGTTCATCTATGGCATTCTCTTTGTTGGTCATGGTTGGTGTCTGTTTTGCCTTTCCGTATTGTGGCTTACTCTGTAGCGTGTTTTGTAGCTCCTTTTCGAACTTAACTTCTCCTTTATCTTCCATTTCAGTATCTGCATCTTGATTTTGTGAATTGTCTGAGCTGGATGATGTATCATCACCATTAGGACTACCGGCAGTTGAAGTTCCCTAACACAAATTTATAAAATTCAAAGTAAGAACAGTATACCATAGTTACATAACTTGCGCCCAAACTTATCATGAAGCCAACAATTCTTGTCCAAATGAATATTTAAATATGATTACAGATTGAATATTATGACACCAATGATCTAGGTTCTTATATAAAATGATATAGCGGTTGTAAGCATTAAAAAGTTACTTTGTACGACTTTCAACCCACTTGACCCAATCCTGCTTAAAAATAGTTTGACCCTGTTAAGATATAACACAACCCTGTTAAAATGTAACACAACCCGAAACAGCCCATTTATAAATACATAAGTTGAAATTGCCACCTCTACTTTAAACATATCATATAGCTTACAACACGAAGTTTTCAGTGCATACTCGTTCGACTCTAGCAAATTTTAAGTCTATGTGCAAGCATTCTGCATATTGTGCGTGAAGAGTTGTTGGTGCATGTCATATTTCATTGTGTCCAATTTATGCATTACTCGGGAATTAGATGAATTCACTAACCACACTCTTGACCTCATGGAGCCGACCATCACTTGTTCTGTTCTGATCATCAGAAGACTGCATAGTCTGCTCACGCTCCTGCCTGCGCCGCACCATGATACATATCGCACATAGACAATCATCCTTATGGCGTTTGAATCTGGTGGATAAGGGGAAACAAGATAGATTTATAATTTTTCTCTAAAGACAACCTTCATACATTAGAGAATAAACAAAGTTTTGCTAGTTCCAAAAGCACACTAATTAACTGACATTAGGCGCGCATCACCCATTTCTCAATAATAATCACAAAATTAAAGTTATTTCCACAAAGAAGAAGAATACCCATGACGCTTCTTAGACTTATGCTTTGAATGTCCACTCTTGCTCGATGACTTCCCGTGACTGGATCCATCTTCACCTGCAACAAAGATGATACGATTATATGATCACAAGATGCCAAATGTCTTTGATATTACGATGAAGCTCCAAATGGATCAAAGGAAGCACATCACATATATAAACTTGAACAATTACCTTGGTCGCTATACAGCCCTGCAGCAGACCAGCACTTTGAAAAATTCTTCTTCACACGTTTCATGAGCTCCAGGATGTAATCACCTTTACTATTGTACTTGTAGCAATTCCCCCATATATACTCAACATCCTTGTACACATCCTCCGAATTCTTATACTTAAGACCATTTTCAAGGTTGTTACATATGGTACCAAAATCCATAGGTGTTTTGATGACATCAAAATAGTCCTGTGCAAGGAAAAATATGAGAATATAAATTTTACAAATAGTGACAATAAATGAAGCTGCAAGTGCGTGATATTCATGTTTACAAGAAAACCAAAAAACTTCTAGTTTTAACAAAATCTGCAGAAAAGGCAACATACTTACTGCTTATCTTCATTAAAATTACCAACTCCTCAGAAGGTTCAGATAGCATGCAAATTACATGTACTCGTACAAAAAGTTAAATATGTGACACATGCACTTTACATAAATATCTAGAATAAAATATCTTTAAGAAGTCAAACTTACAGGTATTCCAAGAGCAACAGGGTTCACCGGAACATTAAAAGGCTCGGCTGCATCCATTTTCATGATTTTCTTAATCACCTAAAAAACCGAATAAGACGATGATTAGAGCTTACATCTGAAATACGGCAAGATATTAGAATATCAATATCTCACATAAGCATCTTAACCTAGTATACACCCTCTGTTTTTCATTTTTAGGTAATACTCCCTCTGTCCACATAGATGCTAATTTTCCTAATCACCATTACAAATTATTTATCCTTTCATTTGGGTCCATTGATTCTAGCATCTTGCGGTTATTAATGGTATTAGGCAGAGAACAAACATATGACACGTACATTAAACTATCTTCTAGCATTGCATACTTATACAAAAAAGCAAACAAAATGCTTTATAGTTACCTCAAGGGAAGCATTCAGTTCTTTCTTGTTGTAGACAGAATCTCTAGATACCGACACAGGTTCTTTCTGATGTGTTTGTTCTTGCTTGTTGTAGAGAGAATCTCGAGAAACTGACTCGGGTTCTTTTTGGTGTGTTTGCACTTGTGTGTTATACACAGAATTTTGAGAAACTGAATCAGGATCTTTCTGATGTGTTTGCTCTTGCTTACTGTAGACAGGATCTCGAGGAATTGAATCAGTTTCTTTCGGACGCGTTTGCTCTTGCTTGTTGTCTACAAAATCTAGAGAAACTAACTCGGGTTCTTTCTGATATGTTCGCTCTTGATTGTTGTGAAGCGAACCTCGAGAAATTGTTGTGGGTTCTTTCTGATGTGTTTGCTCTTGCTTGTTGTCAACAAAATCTGGAGAAACTGTCACGGACTCTTTCTGATGTGTTCGCTCTTGATTGTTGTGAAGCGAATCTCGAGAAATGGTAGTGGGTTCTTTCTGATGTGTTTGCTCTTGATTGTTGTGAAGCGAATCTGGAGAAATTGTCATGGGTTCTTTCTGATGTGTTCGCTCTTGATTGTTGTGAAGTGCATCTTGAGAAATTGTCTCAGGTTCTTTCTGATGTGTTCGGTCTGCCTGAGACACTCCAGAACTATTACAAGGACTCAAACTCGAGCTAAAACCCTTTGACGATTTTATTTTGATGATCCCAGCCCGTTTTGGTTGAGTAGTTGAAGCGACTACATTGCCTTCAGGAGGCACTGAGTTGGCACTGTCTTCTACTTTCTCACTAACTACTTGTTTATCAGAACCTATAAGTTGACTGCTTTTATCAGTATCACTCGGTGTATGTGCATCTGAAGAAGTGATCGGAGGTTCTAATGGTTTAGATGTTTTAATTTTAACTTTGACTCGATTATACACCAATCTTCCTACTGGCTTATCAATTACTGGAGTTGGAATGACAACAGGAGGTTTTTCAGGTTGATCGGCTCCGGCTGATGGAGTTCCAATATCTGTTCTTGAGTTTGATGTTTCATCTTTTTCAATATCTTCTGATGGACTAGAAGCATCTTCACTACTTATATTAGTAACATTTGGATCGGCCTCTGTTGTTCCCACTTTAGGGGCCTTTTTGGATTTTCCCTTATGTCCACGCTTTCGCTTCATGTTTATACAGGTTTTAAGCAGAGCAGGAACTCAATGTGTGCACAACTGTCATAAAACCACCAGCACAAGTGTTTTGATGATTAGCAGAGTTATAGCAATCAGCGAGCAAACCTTAAAGACTACTTTTAAAGACATGTGAAACAAATGGAAGCATTTTTGAATATGAAATGTAACTATATTATTAGTGCGGTATCGAGTCAAAAGGGGTAACTTTTTTATTGGTTTTTCTTACCTATTAAAATTATTAATGTGCAAAATATGAGTTGGTAACCCACTTAATCGAGTGATTTGAAAGCCTTTATGCATTTAAATATAACTTGTGCTACTTCCAACCTGTGCCCGGGCATAACAACGGGAGAAAAACTGTATACCAAATTAAGTAAAGTAAAAGGTATTAATCTTTAGTAATATTAGGTAACCATAAATCTTAGCTAAGCTAAGAAAGTTTGCTCAAATTAACTATTTCTCACCGACTTGTAGAGTGGTATACTTTCATTGCTAATAAATATCATATATTTGATACTCCGTGAAGGACATAACCTTACTACATCAATAATTAAATAAAAAAATCTAATTCATTAAGATAATGATTTACTCATAAAAGAAACATGGTAATAAAGGTAAGAACAAGGGAAACTAATAAGAAAATGATAAGATATCTCCTTGAAACGCATAGCAAACCTTGCAATTTTTTGCATACCGAAATATAGTTCACGAAAGTGACAAGTATTTATAAAGAGATTTTAATCAAAATAAATAAATGTTTTTGGACTTTCTACTCCATTATCCTAAATTCGCTAAACTTATACGCATGTTCTTACTTGGATATACACAACTAGCTATAGATTAACCTGCATCGGTACACAACTGATCATTGTAATTTGTCTGTTAGACCAAGATCGTGATTTATGGGATTGTGTTTCTAGCTGGTGCTTGTTACTTATACCCGATATTGTAGCTTCTTTCGTACTTCTTAAGAAAAAGACAAAGATAATGAACCTAGAAACCATACCAAGTTTCACCTTGCCTATTGTTTAAAAAACGACAGTGTCAAAGCGAGCAACTGATAAATATTAAGATACATCGACTATGATGACTAGTAAAATCAATAAGTCATCTCCCCGATAATTCGACAATGATTCGTTTTTTAAGGTTTCCATCCATCCACAGAACAGCGTCATCAACCCGATAATATAAGTCATACCAAATGTGTGTTGTCTTAAGAATAAAATATATCAGCAGGCAAAATAAAATATTACCCAATTTTATAAGTTCCATGAATCAAACAAAATCAAGAAAAGAATGAATAAAAGGAAACCCTAGAATAATAATTGGGAATGAAATTAAGCTTAAAAAGAAGATAAATTTGTAAGTAAAGAGTATACCTGAAAGACGATGCTGAAATTTATACGTTTGTTTTAAATTTGACAAAGATTAAAACCCCGGATTCGAATTTCTTTTATTTTTCAAACGGTGAAAGAGTTAAACAAAGGGAACAGATGGGGGAAGTGGGTGTTTGGCTGGGTAGGACTTATTAAGAAAAACGGGTTGGGCTGAATTTATAGATGTATAGCCCACTTTCATGGACTCGTTTATGTTTGGATAGTTAAATAATCAAGTAATGTTTTGAGAACTATATTCTAAAAATTGTAATATGAAACCGTTAGCTAATGAGATCTCTGTTGCAAAAATCGGTCTAGGCGGCCGATTAATCGCTAGGCGGTGATTAGCCGTTCCGATTTTCATTAATCGGCCTTATTATCGATTCTTGACAAAAAGGATAAAAATGGATTAATGAAACTTGGCGGATTAATCGGCCAAATCGAGAAAATCGGATAAATGGGAAAAATCGTTACGGGTAAAATCGGCAAAATCGGAAAAAACGGCCAAATCGAAAAAAAATGGCTAGATCGGCCCGTCGGGCATATAGTTTCAACATTTTATAATTTTATATATAAAAAATCCAATCCGATTAATCCCCGCCTAACCGATTAATCGCTAGGCCCTACCCGGCCGCCCAGCTACCGCCTAGCGATTTTTGCAACCTTGAATGAGATTGCTCAACTTTACTGACATGATAAACTTAGAGGGTGTTTGGCATTGCGATATGAAGCAAATTATTAGATTCTCACGTTACCAAATCATGAATAATTTATTTTTTTGTGTTTGGTAAACAAAAAGTGATAAGTGATTATTTGCGTTATGTGTAGCCCAAAACGTGGTTTTCAAAAAGTAAGATATATGTTACTGCCACAAAACGTGATTCTAGTAGCCCACTTGCAACTTTAATAATTACCAATCTAACCCTCACACACACACACACACACATATATATATATATATATATATATATATATATATATATATATATATATATATATATATATATATATATATATATATATATATATATATATATATATATATCCACTTACCACTTTAATAATTAAAAATATCTTTTTGGTATTTTACATGATAAGCCATTAAATAATCTAATTTTCCAAACACTCAAAAAACTGATTATCTGATTATTGCGATTTCAAACAACATAATCAAATCCAAACACTATATTTCAAAACCATGTTTTGCAACAGCTGATTATCTGATTATCCGTTTTCAAAACCAATAATCTATTTTCAATAAGCAATCCCAAACACCCCCTTAAACTATTTTCAGTTAGGTAATTCGAGAGTCAAAATTAAATCAAAACTTATTTATATTTATATATATATATATATTAAAAAAAAAAAAAAAAAACGCACTTGTATTTCTCCAAAAAGTTTAACTCAACGGGTAAACCTTGACCTTTGCTCAAGGACCTAGCCTCAAGTAGTAATCAGTTGTTCGAGTAACTCTTAGCTTGGAATTTGGATTAAAACAATGACCTGTTTTTCTTAAAAAAAAACCTCCTTAGCGGGTCAACTAGACGTCAGCGATAGGGAAGTGATACCATTGGTTATGGTAAAATACAGGAGCTCTATTTTTACATTTGCACTTAAGTGTAAAACATTTTGATTCTCCATAAAATTTGGATATAAGTCCAAAACATTAAAGAGGAAATGTTAAATTCAAAAGTAGATTAAGTATCTCTAGCATAAAGGTTTAACACACGTATAGTCTTTAAATCAGTGAAATTGCCCAATACTTCCCCCACATCTTGAAAATGCTTTGTTGGGGGTTCAAATTTCTAGTGGTTATCATAAAATCTCGTTAAGTACATAGGCATTTAACCCCCGAGAAAAAAAAAAAACCCTTTATCATTACCACCATACCCACCACCACCGTTAGAAATTTGGACCCGGTAGTAAAGCTAGAATTAAGTGTAAAATTTTCACGATCCATCATTTTTCATAAGTTTTTGAATCTAACAAATGTCCCTTTGGGGCTTTATGATTTAGAAAATAACAGTGGTTAGTATTATTATTTTAAAATAAAATTTATTGTAAGGAGAAGAATGCTATGTAACAGCAACATTAGTCTTGCGAGAAATAGTCATCAAGTGAATCAGTATTTGCCCGCCCATGTGAGCAGCTATCACTCGCAAGACAAATGTAGCATATGTTACATGGTAGATCGTATTCGGGCAGAGCTGCAAAATAACGAGTACAACTTCACTTAGAACTTGTGATAAAGACTTGGTGTGCATTAGAAAACGACTAAAAGCCCTTGTTGCTTCTTTATTCCATAAAATACTATTTTTATTTAGTAAATTGGTTAGTGGCATGTTGAATAGGAGTTTAATAGCTATCATGATTGATGTGTTTCGTTGTGTATAGAAAAATTATTATTATCAACTTTTACATTTATATTTAGCCGACTTATCCTATAACAAAGACTAACAGTACTTGATCGATTGTAATTTAGTTGGTAAGTAGAGTGTCGATCACTAAGAGTGGAACGTTAACACTTAAATATCTATCAGTATTTTAATTCTAAGGTTAGTCTATCTAAACCTAATCTAACGCAAAGGGGTTTTCAACTTGAGATACTGGCACGATTGTGAAGATTAAATAAAAAGTAAATAAAACTAACAAGATGACAGGACACACACACATACGGATAGAAAAGCAGGATGGCAAAATAAGAGGTTGCGGCGATAGATAAGTAGATTGTTACTTCGTTTAATTGCTAGTTATATAGGATGAGTACTAAAATATATTCTCTCTCATTGGTTGTTTAACACAGGCGTGTAAACACTTAATGGTTACTAAGTTTATGTATTATTTATCTTGTTAAGGCTTACATCAACTATCCTAAGATGTTAATGAAGTAATTGTGAGAGGCGTATGTGTAACACCCCCAAATTTTGTTTAGCGGAAGCATACGAGTTATTGGGAGCGTTACGAAATTGGTAAATCATAACACAAGTAATAAAGAACGGAATACATACTCCGTTTGATTTCTTAAAATAGTTTTAAAACATTGTCTTACAGCATAGTTTAAATAAATGGGTACATCCCATTAGTTATAGTGGTCCCAAAGTAAAAACATCATTTTGTGTAAAACACTTCTTTAATACCACTCGACCATACAGCTATACATCCTTGCCTTGCCGCGAACATAACTTAAACACACGAGAAATATGCTAAAAGGTCAGACTAAAAAGGTGGTGAGTTCATAGGTTTAAATCAAAGCGATAAGTTTGGACCATAAGAGTCATATAATCATTACAACGAATATAATGATATATGGATGAATGTCTATTACGTTAGCTCTAAGTTCATGCGCCGATACTCTGACGGTTTACGTATGCTAAAAGATGCCATACAATATAGGGGCCCATAGCGAGTGTTTTGTCCCTCAACACTCGATTCCGACATGGTATACGTTTAGCCTTGGCAGCCTGGCAGCAACGAACGGAGGAGTCACCCTCAATAGATCTATTTATAACATTAGCGTTTCCCAATGGGGAATTGACGGTTCATGAAAAAGGGCATTCTCTAGGGACATAAGGGCTTAGGCTAAACCACGTAATAGTAATCATGTAATAGTTTTGGTCCATAAAATGTTTTGCATATTTCTCACCCCAAAATGTATAAAACAATTTATCAAGTAAAAGTGGGGCTATGAAACTCACCTTAGCAAATGTGCAGTCCGAAATGTGGGATTAGTGATTGTTGTGAAACGGCACCGACACGCAACCTAGATAAGGAGGGAAATATTTAGTTCATCGTTTTAAGTATTTCTTTACTTAAAATGGTGCAACTAGTATTATTCTTATTTTATAGTTTTAAATTCAACCGTTAGTTTGTAGAATAAATTTTTGAGGTTTATTAGTAAGTATATGAATGTATATATACCCTTTTCATATTGACATTAGTATGGTTCCAAAATCCAAAGTATGATTTAAGACAACTAATTAAAACGTTCCATTAGTAAGTATATAATTGTATACATATACTTATTTAAGTTGACACAAAAATGGTATTGTTAAAACCAATACTAGTTTATTTATTTTCTAATTGTATTTAGAAAATACTTGAGTTAATTTTTGGAAACTCTCAAGTTTATAGGTTGACCAAAATGATATAGTAGTCCTTGTTTTATTTGTCAAAGTTTGTTTTTAATATATATATAGTTCTCGACTAGAGATCTTTACTTGACATGTATATATATATGTCTACCCATTGTCGTTAATCATTGTTATTGTGTGTCAAGTTTTTAAACCTTTTTCGTCTTATATAGTTATGTAAGAAAATAGTTTTTGCACTTGTTTACTTGGTAACTCGCGTAAGCTTAAATATAACTTATGTGATATATATATAGCTGCAGATGTATAGTATCTCTATTCGTACGCATGATGTAATAGTTTTCCAATGCTTAGATCTTTCCTCGTGAGTTAGCCTTATTTTACTCAACTGACACTGAGTTTCGCTGGGTCAGGTACTCAAGGTAGCGGCTTAAGTACCCGCCATTTTGGGCCCAAACTAGCTAATAATCCTTTCAATGAGACTAAGTTTTAACTTGGGCCAGGGCCCCTTTTAACTTATAATGAATGGAAAAAAAGAAAAACAAAGGAGAAAACAAGGCTTGACTAACATGTAGTATTTCAATTAGTTAACCAATAGTTTGAAGTGTTACTCATTCCCAAGTTGTTGTGCCAAAGTATTCTCAACTTCTGTTATAGCTAACATAAGTTTCAAGACTCGAAGTGTACTTAGTTTGTTCATGCTCTATCTTATGATGTCGAGTCTCTCAACTAGTGAATATGATTCACACCATGGTACTACTAAGATGTAGTTGTTTAATCCATTTTCATAGTCTCAAGCACATCTATTTTCGATGACCATTAAGTACTTATTAAAGATGAGTCAACAAGGGAAGACGACAAGTATAAGACTCTCGAAATACATTTTAACACAAGAACACTCTCAATTCGGTTTCTCACTAGGCGTACACGGAGGTTTTGACACATGGTTCATCTCTAAGGTTTGAGTTACAAGACAATGAAAGACTAGCATGTTTCTCAAGTACAAGCAAGGTTAAAATTTCTTGCTTGACATACTTTAAATGATATGAATGTCGACGGGAAAAATGTGAGTCTCGACATGGTTTTACTAGTAGACTTGTAAAAGTTTGACTCATTTATCTTGTTCTTGTCCATGTCTCGACAGAAAACCAACGGCCCCTTGTTCACAAATGACCACTTAAGACTAAGTTTCCATTGTTTGTTTATCAAAACGCAAGTATTACAACATCAAAGTACCTAGTTACATAGTCAAATTACTAAGTTCCTATAAGCTTTAACCCTCATTTTTTTGGCTTGTTTTCCTCGACAGGAAACTGTTTTTAACCATAGGATGGCCAAATCAAGTTCTAAAGTAACAAGACTATACTCATATTGTAAAGTTGTACATTCTATACTTACAAACTTAAATGAAAACAAGACATCACAAATTAGCACTTCATTATAAATGTTTACATAACAACGAAAATCATGAGGAAGGAAAAGACCATGAACCTTATCAAGAATGAGATGTGAATATGTTGATGAAAGCCAAGTCGAGGGACCTCCACAAAAATCAACTCAGATACCGATTTTGAGCAAACCCAACAACTTCTTGGTCACTTTGAGAATATTACTCTCTTGTGGTAAGTTTGAGTTTTTGATTTGTGGGTGTCCTTGGTCTCTCAAGTTGCTTATGAGGAGGTTAAGAGGGAAGTCTTGGTCATCTCTTTTCATCTTGAAGTTTTGTTTGAAGCCAAAAATGGCTTACTTCCAAGACATACGAATCTTTGGACATAAGAGATATAGTGGTGCAAAGATTTTTACTTCTTCCTTGTGATTTGTTTTGATCTTCCTTGATCCCTTCAAGATAGAGTACATCTAGGGAGATTTGGGAAGTAAAGTTTTTCATGGATTGGGTATGAGAGAGGGTGTGTTGGATGAAGATGTTGGTTTATCTTCTATTAGAAATATTCGGCCTAGGTGGAGTACAAGCTAGAGGTTGAAGATGGATCTTGATTCCTTTTCGTTCTTGGTCTTTGTCGTGAGTGGAGAGGTAAGACAAAGGGGTTGTATTTAATTTTCACCAATTCATTACTTGTAAAGATATAACAAGGGTTTTAATAATAATGATAATGTAAGTGAATGTAAGTAAAGTAGGTGTATTGTATGCTTAGGATTATTTTGTGTAAGTATTTGTATGTGGGATAATGATTGCATAAGGTGTATGTATTTACATTATAGTTATGTATGTTTGCACTCGAGTCTATAAAGTCGCTTGTTTGTGATAATGTGTTTAAGTATTTCGGCCCCGCCAAGTCATCATATTGTAACTAAGGTATCATTGTTTGACAATTTTTGTCCGTGGTATTTATTGTTACGCGGTTTGAAATATTTTATCTTTGTAACCTTCCAAGTCGCGGACATTTGTTAATTGTTTTAGTGAGTCCTTATCATAGTGTCGGTACGCTCGTGTCGGTCATCGGGGAAAACGAGATACCCTCTCGTCTTATAATTTAAATCATAAGACAAAATAAAAATATTCATAAAATGATATGAATGAAAGAGTGATGCAGTTTCATCAGTATGCGAGTTAACTACTCGAATGATCAGGCAAAGCTTGTGCATGCTTAATAAGTTTGGCTTAGTAAAATAAATTACTAATTATCGCTAAATTTGGTGAAATTTACCGGTGTCACATCCTCCCCGTTTGGAAGAGAAAACCGCCCCTCGTTTTCGTTAGGGATTGCTTTGTGAAGTAGAGAAAAGGTGTGGGTTTGGCGTTTGAATTGGTTCGCGCTCCTACGTGTATTCTGGACCTCTTTGAGAGTTCCAACGGACTTTGACGATCGGGATGCGGCTTTGCTTAAGCCGCTTGATTTCTCTATCCATAATTTCAATGGGTTCCTCGACAAAATTCAATCTTTCGCCGACTCTTGGATTTCTTCCAATGGAATAGCAAGAGTTTCGCTCAAAAGACATTTCTTTTAGGTTGCCACACGAAATACGCTGTGCAATGAGCTGAGTTCTGTGGTAATTCGAGGCGTACGCCACCTGGGTCCGATCCTAGCAAGAATTTTGAAAGGTCCAATATAACGAGGATTTAACTTTCCACGCTTTCCGAACGGATTACGCCTTCCATGGCCAACTTTGAGCATAACTTTATCTCCCACTTGAAACTCAAGTGGCTTCTCCTTTTATCCGCGTAAGCTCTTTTGGCGTCACGAAATGCTTGTAGTCCGCTTTGATTTGTACAATTTTCTGGTAGTTTCTTGATTAACTCCGGACCAAGAGTTGACTTTCTCCAACTTCGCCCAAAGACAATGTGATCTACACTTTCACCATAGAGTGCTTCATATGGTGCGACCTTGATACTTGTGTGATAGCTGTTGTTGTAAGAAAACTCGGCTAATGGCAAGTGTTTATCCCAGCCATTTCCAAAGTCTATCACACATGCTCTTAGCATATCCTCTAGTGTTTGGATTGTTCTTCTCGCTCCGCCCATCCGTCTGAGGATGGTAAGCTTGCTCATGTGGGTTTAGACCCTAAAGCGTCTTGAAGTGATTTCCAGAAGTTTGAGGTAAAACGGCTATCTCTGTCTGAAATGATGGAAATTGGTACACCCAAGGCATGCATGATTTCTTTCGTGTATAATTGTGCAAGTTTTTCCATTCCGCACTCTTCTTTCATCGGTAGGAAATGTATTTGACTTGGTGAGGCGTCAACTATTACCCAAATAGTGTCGTAGCCTCTAGTGGTTTTAGGTAACTTAGTAATAAAGTCCATTGTTATATGCTCCCATTTCCACTCGGGATTTCGGGTTGTACTAGTAGACCTGAGGGTCTCTCGATGTTCAATTTTAACCTTGAACAAGTTAAACATCTACGACATATGTTGCAAATGTCTTTTCATGTTAGGCCACCAGTACAATTTCTTCAAATCAAGGTACATTTTGTCGGATCCTAGGTGGATGGAGTATTTAGACTTGTGGGATTCATGCATAATGATGTCGCGACCAGAGTGGTATCCAACTTCTTCTTTGAAACACAAGGTTCCATCCGACCTTTTTACGAATCCGTTTTCACTTTCGGCATCAGTAAAGGTTCTCATTCGGACGATTTTTCCTCGCGTAGAGTGGTAAAAGCTTACGAGTAACTCTAACGCGATAACTTCAAAATTACGCCGAAGGTTTACTGAGTAACTTTTGTCTACGCGATAAGCTTAAGGTTACGCAGAAGATACTTTCACGATATGGTTTCTACGCTTAAGGTTTCTACGCGATAAGATTTCTACGCATAAGCTTCCTACTATAAGATCCTAAGCGATAAGCACCAGATCCTACTAAGCCTTCGCCTACTGTGAACCTCGCTTCTACGCCTAAACTCTCTTTCACAAGGCTACGAAGGCGAGCTAGGGTTCTCAAACCCTACGAGCCTCATACCATGGCCAACCTTCTGCTACCGTATGATGGTGCTACTTTTATACATACCGCTGAACGAAAGTGAGGGCACCCATCACTTTCATTCCACCTTCGGACATACCATCATCCTCTGATTTTCCACCATCAGCTGACACCGCACCACCACTCATACCGTTTCACCACTACCACCACCTACCACATTCATCTATCGCATCACCACTGCATTCTGCTTCATCCTCACCTCCGTGCATCATCACCCTTGGTGATGCATATCGATCCGGTGACATCTCTAGGGAGAGAGTCCATTTCACCAAGACATTCGCACCATGTCACCATGTTGTGTTTGGTAACACCGAGCCGGGAGCCCATAGGAGGGTCGATGCTAGACGCTGGTCCTACATGATGCCGCTCATTAGTCGATGGAGGTCGAGGAGGGCGCACTAGCACTATGGAGCTTGAGAGCACCCGCTTGTCTGCCTGAGACTCTCCTGTTACGGAGAACCCTTCATCATACCATTCCATTGTTAGCTGCCTGAGTGTCTGAGCTGAGGATCAGCTTGAGGATGTTGTGGCATTTGTGGATGAGGTTCCGCTGGTACGCATCGGAGAACATTGAGGATGAGGTTGGAGAGCTCCTTAACGGAGGACCATGATGGAGAGAGTGCTTGATAGGATTGGTGCCCTGAGCGAGAGCTGCCGGGCAAAGCATGTGTTGGAGAGGAGGATGGAGTCGATAGATTAGACTACCGGACAGAGCTGAGATGTTGGAGGGAGTTAAAGCACGACAAGTTGAGAGGATGATGATCATGGAGACTGCGGCTACGCTTGGAGCGAGATTGGAGGCACGAGATAGAGAGGTGGATGATCTGGCAGAGCTAGTCCGTGATCGGTGATTCATCTACTTAGTTTTCTAGTACTTTAGCCTGCCGCATGTGGCACTAATAAAGGCTTTGTATTCGCATGTTTTGTAAACTATCGAACAAGCTATTTATGTGACATTGTATGGTTATCGTATCACTATGTATGGATGGTGAACCTATTGACATTATGGTTGTTGTTTCTTGATATTCTTATGTATGATGATCTTTCTTATTTATCGGTTGTGTGAATCGAAGTGATCATTTATATATATTCTTTTGTGTGGTTCTAACATATTGTGATTCTTTCTTATGATGATTATATTCTTATTGATATAATGTGATGATCTGACTATTATGAAACCATTTTATAATAATTCACAATTATGATTCTGAAATCGGAGTGTATGTCTTTAGAAAAATGGCAAGAACAAGAGCTACCTCTACCCCTACTCAAACTCTTGAGATGACCCCGATGCAATTGGAGGTGGTTACTAATGAAATTGGTGTGCTTTTGTGCGAGACCTGCTGAGGCAACTCAAACAAACGGCCCCAAATCAAGCCAACCGAATGAAACGTGTGAATCGCAAATGTGGATACAAGGAGTTCATGAATTGCAAACCTACCTTCTTCAAAGGAACTCGGCGTTGTTGGCCTTATCCATTGGTTTGAAAGATCTCAAACTGTTTCTCCTAAGTGATTGCTCTAAGATTGCAAAGTGAAATTTGCTACCGGTACTCTACTAGAGGATGCATTGTTTGGGAAAGCTCATGCCCAACCTATTGGCATGGAAGAGCTTACACAAGACCACCTGGACTGAATCAAGAAATTGATGATGAAGCAATACCCCAAGAACCGAGATCAAGAACCGAAGATGAGTTCTATCATCTGACTACTAAGGGCAATGATCTCAAGACCTACTTCAAGCGCTTCCAAGAATTGAAAGCCATATGCCCTCCATGGTTTCGATGATGTCAAGTTGCTGGAAAACCTCATTGGGGGATTACCACCAAGCATTGAGGGCAATGTTATCTGATCAAAGCCAAGACAAGGAAGAAGTGATCACAATTTCCTACCAACTCATGGATCAAGTTTTGAAACATGGATCCGTGCAAGGCAATAACGACAACAAAAGGAAATTTGATGACCGCCGAGGCAACACTTCAAACAACTACCATCACAAACAACTCTTTCCATCACAACAATAACCGTAATAACAACAACCAAGGCCGCAACAATCACAACCAACACCGCAACAACAATCCCAACCCATACCACCAAAACCAAAACAACCACCACAATCAACAAAACCGTAGGCAAGAAGTTGCGCAGCTTATGCCGCTACCCCTCAAGAATCGAAGAGGCTAAGGCTGGCCACACCTTTGTGCACTCGATGCAACCCGGCATCATGGGACGCTGTATTGGTGTGGGAAGTGTAACAAGGTGGGCCATACCCACAAGGATTTGTCAAGCCCGCTACTAGAAGTAACCTTCAACCCATTGGAATAACTTGCTTTGATGAGAAGTTGACATGTCAAGAGTAGATGCCCAAAGTCTGACGGGAACAACAACAACAACAATAACAACAATAACCCTGCTAGAGCAAGAGCTTATGTGCTAGGAGATGGAGATGCACAAGAAAACCCGGACGTCGTTAATGGGTATTTCCACCAACCATCATTTAGCTAAAGTGTTATTTGATTCGAGCCGACAAAAAGCTTTGTGTTCTAAGATTGCACCTTTACTAAAAGTCACCCCAACACTCTAGACACCACTTATGAAGTAGAGCTAGCCATGGAAAAAATAGTAGGAACTAACACTATCCTTCGAGGTTGCAACCTATCCTTATCAAACCACCCGTTCGATATAGACCTTATGCCTATCCAACTTGGTAGCTTCGATGTGCATTGGCATGGATTGGCTATCCAAGAATCGTGTAAGAATCATTTGCTAATAGAAGAAGTCGTCACATTCCCTCGATGGTGAAACTCTAATCATTCGGGTGATCGAGTAAGACCCATTGAATATCATCCGCGCGCCAAGATCAAAGTACATGAAAAAGGATGCCACATTTTCCTAGCACAAGTAACGGAGAAGAAGAAAGCGGATGAGAAACAACTAAAAGATGTCCCCGTGGCTGGGACTTTCCCGGTATTCTCGAAGACTTGCTCCGCCTTCCTCCTGCAAGTTAGCAGAATTCCAAATCGAGTTAGTACTGGAGCTGCACCGCGGGCACGAGCACCTTATAGATTGACACCCTCTGAACTACAAGAATTGTCTGACCAACTTCAAGAACTGTCCGAAAAAGGATTCATTCGACCGATTTCTTCGCCTTGGGAGCTCCTCGCCTATTTGTCGAAGTTAAGGACGGATCTTTCCGTGTGTGTATTGATTACCGAGAGTTGAACAAACTAACGGTGAAAAATCGCTATCCATTGCCTAGGATTGACGATCTGTTTGACCAACTGCAAGGGTCAACGCTTATTCAAAAATTGATCTCGAGATCTGGTATCACCAACCGAGTTAGAGAAGAAGATATTCCAAAACTGCTTTCGAACACGATACGGCCACTATGAGTTCCAAGTGATGCCATTTGGTTTGACGAATGCACCGGCAGTATTTATGGACCTAATGAACCGAGTGTGTAAACCCTACTTGGACAAATTTGTGATTGTGTTCATTGACGACATTCTCATCTACTCCCGCAGTAAGGAAGAGCATGCGGAACACTTGAAAGCCATCCTAGAGCTACTCAAGAAAGAAGAACTGTATGCTAAGTTTTCCAAGTGCGACTTCTGGATTCAAAAAGTACAATTCCTTGGTCATGTGATAGATAGTAATGGTCTTCATGTTGATCTCCGCAAAATTGAAGCTGTAAAGATTGGTCATCCCCTACTACCCCAATCAAATACGCCAATTTTAGGTTCATGGTTATTATCAAGATTTATTGAAGGATTCTCAAAATCGCTAAACCTCTAACTGAGCTAACCAGAAAAAGAAAATTTTGACTGGGTGAGAAACAAGAGTTAGCCTTTCAACTCTTGAAACAAAGCTTTAAGTGGCTCCCATCTTAGCTCTACCGGACGGAGTAAAAGATTTTGTGGTTCATCAGGATGCATCACACCTAGGGTTAGGTGCGGTATTGATGCAAAGAAACAAGGTGATCGCCTATGCTTCGCGACAACTCAAAACTCATGAGAAGAACTACACTACCCATGACTTGGAATTGGGAGCCGTGGTTTTCGCTCTCAAAATATGGAGACATTACCTATATGGAACCATATGTACTGTTTACCGACCATAAAAGTCTCCAACACATTCTCATCAAAAAGGAGTTAAACATGCACAACGCCGATGGCTAGAATTGCTTAGTGATTACGATCTGGAAACTGTTATCACCCTGGGAAAAGCAAATGTCGTGGCTGATGCTCTTAGTCGGAAGGATCGAACTAAACCTCTTCGAGTAAGATCTTTGGGAATGACAATTAAGTCACCCCTTCCATCAAAAATCCTTGAAGCTCAAGCCGAAGCTCTCAAACCTCAAAACCGTCCCCAATGAGAAAATCTTTGGAATGCCTGAAAACGAGAATGGTTTTGCGCAAAGATCGATGAACCTTATGTTTTGGCAATAGAAGTTGGATACCACTCTATGGAGGAATACGGGAACTCATTATGCATGAGTCTCACAAGTCTAAGTATTCCATTCACCCGGATCTGACAAAATGTACCAAGATCTCAAGAAGCTTTATTGGTGGCCAAACATGA
Source organism: Chrysanthemum makinoi (assembly GCA_910596185.1). Taxonomy (NCBI): domain Eukaryota; kingdom Viridiplantae; phylum Streptophyta; class Magnoliopsida; order Asterales; family Asteraceae; genus Chrysanthemum; species Chrysanthemum makinoi. Next base: position 147,272,007 of record OU343216.1, on the reverse strand, counting down.
AGGCCGAGATTGCAACGTATGTCGGGAAATGTCTTACATGTTCTCGAGTCAAAGCCGAATGTCAAAACCCTCCGGATTGTTAACTCAACCCGAACTCCCAGTTTGGAAGTGGGAGAGAATCACTATGGACTTCGTAACCAAACTACCAAAGACTGCTAGAGGTTACTTACTATTTATTCGTTATTGATCGCTTTACTGAAGTCCGCCATTTCTTACCCATCAAGAAAAATGACGAAATGGAAACCCTTGCTCAACTATACCTAAAGGAAATTGTATCACGACATGGAGTGCCATTTCCATCATTTCGATCAAGATGTCGCTTACCTCTCACTTCTGGAAATCTCTCTTCAAAGGCTTTAGGCACTCGTTTGGATATGAGTACCGCATATCATCCTCAAACCCATGGCCAAAGCGAAAGGACTATCCAAACCTTGAGGACATGCCCGGCATGTGTGATCGATTTTGGAAAAGGTTGATAAACACTTACCTTTGGCTTAAATTCTCCTACAACAATAGTTACCACGCCATAATCAGGCGCTAAACCCATTTGAAGCACTTTATGGTCGAAAGTGTCGATCGCCCGTTTGTTGGGCCGAGGTTGGAGATGCCCAACTCACTGGACCTGAGCTTGTCCAAGAAACTGTTAGCCTTAATAGTTTTTATTAGAAGTGATGGTCATTCACGATTAGGAACTTTATAACGTGTGTTAGATATCGTGATAGAATAGTCAACGGGCTCGTGGAGTGGGCTAAGCTAATTGGTTAAATGTTACGCGTATGCTAAGCCGTGTATAAGCTTAAGCATCCCAAGCCCAATCCAAGTCCACGAAAAGCCCATTGGAAAGCCTTTTAGGTTTTCATGTATTCCAACTATAAATACCCCTTCAAATGGTCATTTGAGGGGTGTGCTTGAAAGTGTGTGTGTGTGGTCTGCATCTGAAAGTACATGTGTGTTTTCATCATTCTCTTCACATACATACGCATAACATATCATTCAAGTCACCAACATCTTAATCTTTCCTTCTTTATTTACGCATAACTTGTGTTTGGTTTCACGTGGTTATACTTGTATTTGTGTTGGGTTTGTGATAAGGTTGATATATCATAGGTCCTAACAATTGGTATCAATCGCCTAACAATGGTTTAGGAGTGTTTGTGTTTGTTTTGAAGGGTTACGTAAAGGCTCTCGTTATAATGCTTTGTCACTTAAAACTTTAATTTTTGCACTTAAAAATTCAAGATTCTTGTGGTTTAAGGTTTATTTGGTGCTAAAGTTTCAGTTTTTGCAAAAAGTTCGGCTTTACGTGTTTTCTTCATTTTAAGCTCGTATTTGGTTATTGGTCATTTCTACTCGTAACTTTTCTAAGCACTTTGGGTGAAAAAGGTCAACATTTTTGGGTTATTCGAGTGTTTTAAGGCATTGTGCAAAAGAAATCATTTGAATCGTTGGAAATTTCTTAGTAGTCAAAAAGTCAAAACCCTAGTTTTCTACTCGTAACTTTTTGGTGAAGAATCTTCGTTATAATCAGTATTTCGCTTCCCTCACTTGGATAAGTGTGTGGAACACTTCGACTTGTGGATATCTCTTACGCCGTGACAAGTGTAAAGGATTTTGGTTCTTAACCATAGTTTACGCATAAGCTAAAAGCTTACGAGTAACTCTACACATAACTTCACAATTACGCGTAAGGTTTACGAGTAACTTTTTGTCTACGCATAAGCTTAAGGTTACGCTAAGATACTTTTCACGATAAGGTTTCTACCAAGGTTTCTACGCATAAGGTTTCTACGCATAAGCTTCCTACGCATAAGATCCCTACGATAAGCACCTGATCCTACGCCTAAGCCTCGCCTACCATCAGAATCTTTTCTACGCCTAAACTCTTCTACGCATAAAGGTTTAAAAAAAGAGTTTTTTATGGAAAACTTGAGTAAAATTTAAATTTTTGAGGAGACTAAACGTTCAATTTTAACGTAAATTCAAATTTTGGTTTAACTGTGAAAATTTTGGTCAAAAATTCAAATTTTGGGCCTAAATTCAAATTTTTCGGTCAAATTTAGGCCAAAATTGTCATAACTCAAATTTTCATACGAATTTAGAATTATTTTTATAGTGAATTTCAAATTTTGGGCTTAAAAATTTTTGAACCAAGGTTACGAGTACGACTTTCCCAAACACCTCAACCGCTTAATCTTCATCAACCACAACTCCTTTATCGCTGAATCGATCCTACATCAACTTTATCAGATCATACCTTCATCAATGGCAACTCAACAAGATATTCATGCCGTGCCAAACCGTCCTCCTATGTTGGAAAAAGGTGGTTATCTTCAATGGACAAGTCGAATGCTTCGCTACATCAAGACAAAACCTAATGGAAAATTGATGATCAAATCCATTCAGGATGGACCCTTCATACCTCGACAAGTCCAAGACTAGAAATCCGATGCAACACCTCCCGCCCCACCATTTTTTCGTATTCAAAGACACCGAATACTCTAAAGAGGATCGAAACAAGTCGCGATGATGACATGGCAATTCATATTATACAACCGGGTTTACCAAGAGACATCTTTGTCTGCTGTAGACACTGTGAAACTGCCGATATGTGGGAACGTGTTAGACGACTTTGTCATGGAACATAAATCGGTCAACAAGACACAGAGAACAAGTTGCTAATCGCATGGGAGAAGTTTACATCTACTCCGTGAGAATCCATTGAATCCTACTATGGAAGGTTTATACTTTAATGAATGAGCTGATCGAAACAAGTTGACACCCGTAACTATCGTGAGCAACATCAAGTTCTTGAACAATCTTCCAGAAGAATGGGGACGATATGTCACTATTGTCAACCAAACAAAGGACTTACATCAAGTGAACTTTGATCAACTCAACGATTTTCTCAAACAAAACCAAAATGAAGTGAATGAAGTCAGGCAAGAAAGATTAGCAAAGAATCATGATCCATTGGCACTCATTGCAAAGACTCAAACTTCTGTGAATACACAACAACAAGCTTCATCATCTTCCACTAACAACAATTTGCAGCAATACATCCCTCAACAACAAAACTATCCACCTGAACAACAACATTACCAGAACAAGGAATCACTAATCTTGAAATGGAACCAGAAGAAGCTTTGTCACAAGCATTTGTATTCTTGGGTAAAGCATTCAAAGGTCGCTATTCCACACCAACTAACAACAACCAAAGGATTTCATCAAACACTCGCAATGCAAATTGCATGTACCGTGTGAACATGGGCAATCAAGGTCAAATGGTTGGAGTTATTGGGAATCAGCAGGATATGCTACTAGATTTCGTGGGTAATCAGCGGTTCAATCGTGGTAATCGGATGGGTCAATGTTGGAATAGAGTAGTGGGTAATCGAATGGGAATGTTGCGTCCAAAGAGGGAATTATGGAAATGTGAATCGTAATCATTAAGTGTTATAACTGTCAAGGATTGGGTCACATGGCAAGGAATTGTCCAACTAAGCCGAAAAGAAGGATCTTGCGATCTTCGAAAGTTCTGTTGGCACAAAAGGAACAACGGACTTCAATTGAGTGCTAAGGAACATGACTTCATGGCTATTATGGATGATTTGGAAGACCTCGAAGAACTCAATGCAAATTGCATCTTCATGGCAAATCTTCAGAGACTAAGTACGACAATCGATTCCGACGCACCTCCTTTCTATGACGCCAACGCAGTATCCGAGGTACCAATCATTGATCCATGCTATAACAATGTCATATTTGATGTGTTTACTCATGAGAACAACATTCTGTGACACCAGCACCTACTTATGATACATACATGGACAATCCGAGTTGTAGCAATACTAACTCGGAGACCTGATGTGGATCCTAGTGGAGGTTGTGTGGCACAAAATAATGACCGATGAGGAAACTCGCGCTTATTTTGAATCATTAATCAACAACCGTGGCATTGAAATTGAGAAAGTTAAAAAGGTCAATCGCGATGTTAAGGCCGCAAATGCTAAATTGACCACTGAGCTTGAGAGTTACAAGGAGAACGCAAAAGCCTTTGAATTTCATAAAAACAAAGAATCGGAATTAGAAATTGGTTATCGAAATTTGGTTTCTAAAGAAAAGAATTGCAAATCAAGTATAACACACTTGATGTGAATTCGAACTTGAAAATTAAATCTTTAAACAAGGAAATTTCAGATTTAAATAACCAACTTTCCAAACAAAAAGACATGTTTTCTAATCTTGAAAAAGAAAAGAAGCAGTTGATTATTGATTTTTCAAAACGAGAAGATTCTCTTCTTGATGAAATTCTTGATAAGAATGAAAAGATAAAAACTTTGGAAAATTTGCTTCTTACAACGGGTCATTCTCCTCAAACAATCAAGATGCTTTCTAATCAAGTAAATCCGCTTTTTCATACTAACAATAGAATGGCACTTGGTAACCACCTTCTTCGCTCGAAATCTCGAATGTGTTAAACAATGGAAAAGCTTTACATGAACCCATAATTGTTCGTGATTCTTGAAACGTTAGAACTATCTGAGGAGAGTAGATCAAAAATGAAACAAAAGAACCCGGAAATCAAACCAATTGATTATAACAAATGGAACAAAATTAACGGAATTACTTTTGTTAATCAAAAGGAAAAGTCAAAGTTCTCAATCACACCAAGTGTTTCAAACAAAGAGTCAACACCCGCTTCAAAATCGTTTCAAAACCAATTGTTGTATCCAAATCTCTTTCGAACATTGAACAAATGTCTTCAAACAATCCTTTTAACACAAGTGATGCGAGAAGTATTTTAGAAAATGTAAAAACTAGAATTGTGGATCTTCAAGACATCTGTAAAACTAAAACCACAATTACACCTAACAACTGGTTCTCTAGTTTTGACATCGAACAAAGAAAGTTTTTGGAAACTCAAATTGCCCCTCACCGAATGCAAGGGTAATTCACTTTGAACAAGCATTTTTGAAAGAAACAGCTGACTTTGTCAAGGACCATAAATCCCGGGTAAAGCAAGCTAATGACTGTGTTGAACACATCAAAGTTTTGGAAAATTTAAATGACTCTCTTCAAGATGTTCTCGACTATGATATTATGTCCATCATTTTGCAAACATATTCTGTTGAAGATCATGAAAGACTCCAGTTTGAGACCTCCGAAATTGTTTCAAAATATGAAAAAGCTCTTGAAAAACTTGAAAAGAAAATGTGTCATATTTTAAACAACTTGATCGAAAAACTGAGGAATGCAAATATGACAAATTGTCGTATGAGCGTGCCTACAATGACATGAAAGCGAAAAATGATCTTTTGAGGGCTCACCTGGAATGTCAAAAAGGAAAGGCAATGGATACTGTGGATTAAAACCATTGACTCGGAGAAAGCAAATGTTCCCAAACCGTTTTAAAACCAAAATGTTCTGCTTCTATGCCTCCTCCAAAAGTCAATGAGAAAATGTTTCATCAAAACCCAGAACTCCACCGCCTTGCCTAAACAAAATGTTGATAAAGGAAAAGCGGTTATCGAGAAACCAAAAGTTTTAGCTCCTGGCCTTTAAGATGATACCTAATGCGTGCCTACGCCTCCACATCTAAAATATATGGAACAAACGACATAAGTTTAGAAAAGCACTCTAAAGAGACTAGGAAAGCGGAAACCACTTCTCTTGATAAAAAAGTGAATCCTAATGCGTGTGCCTTACCTTCTACAGGACTAGAAAGCACCTCTAGAAGCAGCAGACTAAAGCCTAAGAGCAATACAAGGAACAATAGAGTCTCGACCTCTAAGAGTAGTAGTTTGAATAAAGAGAAGAAAGTAGAAGAACACCCTAGGAATTTACCGCTTTTGAATAAGAAAGACATTTCATCCGAATGTAATGAACCTATGAAATCTGCTAAGTTTAATGAATCTGTTGAATCTGTTTGTTTAACTTGCAAGAAATCTTTATCTAATGTTCATGATGATTGTGTTTCTAAGAATGAGATTGTTAAGCTTGTTAAGAAGAATGTTCCCAAAAGAACTTATGCTAAACGAATAGGAAGACTAGTTGCAAGACTTAGGCTTTACACTACCGATAGGAGCATAATGTTTACTTTAGGGATGACATTTGAAACCCACAGTAGAACTTTCACACTCCGAATGGTACAATGAGTGACCAACCAGAATACCCAGTTGAAAACTTCTTTGAGTGTGATCCGGATTTTACCTCTAACCCAAAGGAACCAAAATCAAAACGTTTTCCAAAATCTTCTTCTTCAGTTATTGGCAGTTATCGAAATATGTCTTTGGATCGTCGACCGGGTTGCTCCAAGCACATGACCGAATCAAGTCTGCTGATCAATTTCGTCTGGAAATTCATGGGAACCGTACAATGATCATGTAGCAGCTATCATGGGTTATGGAGATCTACCTTTTGGAAATTATTTGATCACTCGGGTTTACTATGTTGAAGGATTGGGACACAATTTGTTTTCAGTCGGGCAGTTCCGTGATGCAGATTTAGAGGTTGCTTTTAGGAAAAATGCTTGCTTTGTTAGAAACTTGATGGCACCGATCTCTTTACCGAATCGTGATACAAATTTGTATGCTATCGACATCAATCAAATGGCCTCTTCATCACCAATATGTCTTATGACACGAGCATCCGGAACACGTCCCGGTTGTGGCATGCACGTTATCCCATCTCATCTTCGACACCATCAACAAAATTGCCAAAGACAACATCGTCAACGGACTTCCAAAGTTCAAATACACCAAGGATCACTTATGTCCATCATGCAAACAAGGAAAAGCAAAAGAGCATCATATAAACCCAAATCCGCATCCTAGTTCGAAGCAAGGTTGCATATATTGCACATGGACTTATGTGGCCCAATGAGAGTTGAAAGCATTAATGGGAAAAGTATATTCTTGTCATCGTCGATGATTATTCAAGATAGACATGGGTTAAGTTTCTGAGATCAAAAGACGAAGCACCGTGCATCATCATCACCTTTTTGAAACATATTCAAGTACTTCTTCAAACTCCAGTAAGGGTTGTAAGAATGCACAACGGCATGAATTCACTAATCAGAGTTAAGAGCTTATTTTGAAGATGTTGGAATCACATCAGACATCAGTTGTTAGAACTCCACAGCAGAATGGGGTAGTTGAAAGAAGAAATAGAACTCTTGTGGAAGCTGCTCGCACAATGCTAATCTATTCTAGTGCACCGTTATTTCTGTGGGTGAGCGTTGCACGCTTGTTTCACTCGAACCGATCCCTAATCCATCCTAGATTCAATAAAACCCCATATGAGCTTGTGAACAACCGAAAACCGGATATCTCTTACTTTCACGTATTTGGCGCTTTGTGCTATCCGACGAATCGACGAGAAGATCTAGGTAAACTAAAAGCTAAAGGTGATATTGGAATCTTCATTGGATATTCAGATAACTCGAGGGCATTCAGTGGTGTATAACAGAGAACTAGGAGGATCATGGAGACGATGAATGTGAAGTTTGACGAACTTTCACATATGGCTTCTCGAGAGATTCAGAACCCGCACTAAACCACAGACTTCGGACACATCAGTTCAGACTCACCTCAAAGAGCTCAATCAACTTCGATTGACAATCCTAAAGAACAAGAATGGGAGAATTTCTTCGAGTTAATGTTCGATGAATACTATGGTGGAACTTCGACAAATGCATCAAACCATCATTCCACTGCACCCGCTCAAAATCATCCTCCACCACCACAAAGATGCATCTACAACGGTCGAAACCAATGCACCAACTCCATCTACATCATCTACATCTACTACGCTTATTGACCCGCTCTACCGCAGTTGATGAGCAAAACCAAAACGATGCAACGTTAGATGAAGACTTATTTGAAAACCCGTTTGCTACGGAATCACCTGAATCATCTTCTAGCTTACGAGAACCATCTAACTCGCATACAACCAACGGTATCCTACTCGAGTGGACAAAAGACCACCCAATTGAACAAGTTAATGGTGAACCTTCAAGGCCAATTCAGACGAGACCAACTTGCCACCGACATACTTGTGCATTTACCTTTGCTCAATTAGCAATATAGAGCCAAAGAACATTCGTAGGCAATGGCGTAACCCGCATGGATAGAAATGCAGAGGAACTTCCAATACCGCTACATGACTCTTGGGATATGGTTCCAAGACCATTGACGTCAAGGCATTGATCTTAAATGGTTATGGAAAAACAAACGGGATGAAAAAATGACTGTCATTCGCAACAAAGCTCGCTTGTGGCCAAAGGACGCAGAAGAAGGGATAGACTTTGAAGAGTCATTCGCTGCTAGACTTGAGGCAGCCAGATTTTCTTAGCCTATGCCGCCACAAAACATCACGGTTTATCGATGGACATTAAGACCGCGTTTTGAATGGAACTCTGAAGAAGAAGTGTACGTGAGTCGCCGTAAGGCTTCATAGACATGAATCATCCGCATACGCCTACAAACTCAAAAAGGCAATCTATGGATTGAAACAAGCTCCGAGGAGCGGTATGACGAACTGTTCTCTTTCCTTATCCAAAACAATTTCACCAAAGGCACAGTTGATCCTACCTTGTTTACACAAAATGCAAAAACGACATTTTGATTGTTCAGATTTACGGATCTACATCATCTTGGGTCCACTAATCCGACTCTTTCAAAACATTTTGAAAATCTCATGAAAAGTAAATTTGAAATGTCCATGATGGGGAACTAAAATTCTTTCTTGGTTTACAAATACATCAATCCCCACGTGGAATTTTTATAAATCAAGCTAAATACACGACTGAGATTTTGAAAAATCATGGTATGGATAATTGTGACTTGGTCGGAACACCAATGGTAACTTCACCAAAAATTGGAGCCGATTTGTTTGGGAAACCTATTGATCCAAGAAATATCGAGCATGATTGGTTCTCTCATGTATCTTACCGCTAGTCGACCAGATATTCATTTTATCGTTTGCTTATTAGCACGGCCGTGCAAAGCCTACCGAATCGCCTCAAAGAGGTTAAACGGATCTTTCGGTACCTGAAGAAATCCCTTCACATGGGACTTTGGTATCCAAGGAACCGATTTGATCTAATTGCCTTTTCGATGCGCACCACGCAGTGATCAAGTTACGAAAAAGTACATCCGGTAGAGCACAATTTTTGGGTGAAAAGTTAGTAAGCTGGTCTTCAAAGAAACAAGATTGCACTGCACTATCAACCGCCGGGTTGAGTATGTGTCTTTGTCTGCGTGTTGTGCTCAAGTTCTATGGATGAGAACACAACTCACAGATTATGGCCTTTCGAAAATACCTATGTATTATGACTCGAAAAGTGCCATAGCCATATCATGCAATCCTGTTCATCACTCAAAGACTAAGCATATCCGTGTCCGCTACCACTTCATCAAAGAGTATGTCGAAAATGGTACTGTTGAATTATTCTTCGTGAAGATAGATTACCAACTCGCCGATCTATTAACTAAAGCCCTTCCAAAATAAAGGTTTGACTATTTAGTTCGACGAATTGGAATGCGAAGCCTAACCCCCGAGGAGTTAGAACGCCTTCGAATCTTCTTGAAAATGATTTTCCAAAAGCTTCGCAGAAATATTTTTGAAAAACCAAATACAAAATTTGAAAACCAACAAAAGCAAAATATAAAAATATAAAACTTTCAAAAAATACAAAACAATATAAAATCAAAAATCCAAAAATATTCTTCTCACGACATGTCTCAGATAATCGATATTCAGTACATTTCTAGAAATGTCATTCAACAATGATACGGGTATGTACAGATGCTTGAGCGAGAGTTCTTTATTGTTTTCTAAAACATGTCGCTTCTCAAAATTTCTTCATAAAATGGCTTTCGTATACTTCAGTACGAAACCCGGACTAAAATGATGACTTTTGATTATTTCAGATCAAAACTCGTGCTTTTATAGAAAAATGTAGTGTACTAAAAAAGATTGTACATTTAAAATTGGTGAGAAATCATCATCATCTTGAGCACCTTTTCAAGATTGTTCAAAAAGATTTTCAAAATCTTTCAAAATACTTTGTGCTCAATATAACTCCCTCTCAAACCCTTTAATTGATTATGCTTTATTAAAGGGGGAGTATAAAACTAAAATGTTCCATATTCATGCTTAAATCAAATCCGTTTGTCTCCCCAAAAGATTCTAAAATGTTGTTTAATCCGTTGATATCAAAAATATCACGAATATGCTATTTTTGAGGGGAGAAGACGTGATTAAAATGTGATCAAAAAAGTTTAATGATCGATGTTTGAATCTCAAATGAGCAACGATTGACGGAATCAATGTTAGTAAGTGTACCATCTCGAGAAACTTGTGATAGATATGCACCTTCATGGGTCTAACCTCCTTTCAAGGAGTGTTTACAACTTCAAGTTAGTTATTAGAGCTAGTTGTCACCTAAAAACTAACAATGGAACTCTTTAACTAGGCAACGAACCGTCTCTCGGGGAATTGTCTATCATGAGCCGATCAATTCAAAAGTGCGAATCTACCCTCGATGCTGTGATTTTTGTCAAAACTTATAAGCACATGTGAAGGGGGAGTGTTTCAAAATATAAAACTCGAGGAGTGTCTCAAACATGTTTTCTATCATAAACACTCTGTGAGATTTTCAAGAAAAATGGTTTTATGGCAACAATAGGACAGTATGAGTTATAAGGTGTCTAAGGATAGGAAATCCGTCCTATGATCCGCCAGAGTCGGAGGGATCTACCCAAGGACATCACAAATAGTTAGTATTAGAAGTCCTTAGGAATGATTGAAAAAGGAGTAATGTGAGAAAGGAGAAAGAAGGGGTTGAAGAATTAAAAGAAATGTAATGAAAGGGTGAAAAGAAATAGCCCTCCATATTCAACCTTAGGCGTAAAACCGGGTTCAATTCATATGCTACTGGTTGTCACTAGATGACACTAGTATTGAAGACAAAGACGTCATGGACCCAAAGGACGCACCGCACTAAACCTTCTAGCCACTCAATTCCTCTTAAAAGGATTTGTTTCATTCTCACCGGGAACCCTACATAATCTATCGACTTTCTCTTAGAGATTGTTGATATTGAAGAAGGAGACCCCTCTCCTAGTCTCCGCTAGGAAACCAAAATGCACAAATTGAGTCTAGAGCCACGAGATTCATCAAAAGATCTCATAGGAACACATGACATGACATCGCTTGTTGTTCATCATTAAGGACACAAGTGATATATTATAGAGTCCTACGCAGATCTTAGCAATCTGCCATAACATTTATGAGAAGTTTCACATCTGTGATCTTCAGTGATTGAATGGAAACTCCTGCCAGGGTCAACATCAAAGCCCCGACAGCAGGTCACTGTAACTCCCCGTGGTACGCTTTAGTGTGTCTCAAACGGTCTACGTCGTGGGTGATAAGGTGTACTCCACGACTCATTCAATCGATGTACTTTCGGTATATCGCGTTATCTCACTTGTGGGACTCCAGTTCAGGAACGGCCTATGTGAGAATTAGAGACGTTTTCACACTATGTCTTAACACCCTCGAAATTCAAACTTGTAAGTGCCAGAATCCGCTTATTACTAACTTGTTTTATGTTTTCTTCTTATGGAAGCTCCGAGCGGATGGATCGTGCAGACTCGCCACATGCTCATACCTAAAACACATGAAAGTTCTCATCATAATCAAAGGCTACACAAAGTTAAAGATGATTCTTCATCAATGAATCTAAAGACTCGAGAACTACAACATTGGTAACCAAAAGACAAATAGAAGTGTGAGCATGGTGGAGAATGACGTGGAGACACCTAACCAACGGTTGACAAACCGCACAACCACATTATCTGATATCAAAGCATGAAGGAACAAAGAATCAAGACTATTCTATATCTACACACAAAGTTCGTGCTCAAGAAAAGTAAAGACCTAATCAAGTGGAGCATCATTTGAATGACCACCCCTTAGGGGGAGATTGTTAGCCTTAATAGTTTTTATTAGAAGTGATGGTCATTCACGATTAGGAACTTTGTAACGTGTGTTAGATATCGTGATAGAATAGTCAACGGGCTCGTGGATGGGGCTAAGCTAATTGGTTAAATGTTACGCGTATGCTAAGCCGTATAAGCTTAAGCATTCCAAGCCCAATCCAAGTCCACGAAAAGCCCATTGGAAAGCCTTTTAGGT
>OU343216.1:147227184-147259706 GCA_910596185.1 Chrysanthemum makinoi | reverse complement strand
TCTACAGGAACATCTTCTTTGATTTTGCAGCTTCGAAGAGTTTTTGATGATGATGAACCAAGCAAAGAGAATGCAGATGATCAAGATGAATTCAATTTACCTCTCTTGGACTATGCTGATAATAATGATTTACTAAAAACTGGAGTTGCTCACCCTTCTAGTGATTTGGAAAAAGAAGGAAATAGTAATTTGAATGCTGATAATTCAGAAATCAGTGGAAATTCAAATTCCATTGTTCGGCAAAGTGTTTCCACTGCAACACCAGATGTGGGAATAACCACTCCAGTTACTATGGAAGCTCAAGCCAATGATGGTGAAATTTCAAATATGCCAAGAGAGATTGTAGTTCCTCAGACTTCCCACACTTCTATTCATAAATCACATCCTCTTGAAAATGTGTTGGGGATGTCTATTCACCTGTGAAGACTAGAAGACGACAAAGTTCTATGTTCATGGTATTCATAAGTAAAATATATGAATCTAAAAATACATGAAGGCAAGAATGAATGTCTATTTATGTGTTTTCTGTCACAAATGGAGCCAAAGAATGTTTACAAGGCACTTGAAGATGAAAGTTGGGTGGAAGCAATGCAAGAAGAGTTGCCCAATTTAAGCTTCAAAAGTGTGTGGGTGCTTTGTGATTTTCCTTCTGGCAAGAAGGTAATAGGTACTAAATGGGTGTTCAGAAACAAGAAAGATGAAAAGGGGAATTGTTATCAGAAACAAAGCTAGGCTTGTAGCTCAAGGATATACTCAAGAAGAGGGTATTGACTATGAAGAAGTGTTTGCCCCTGTTGCAAGGATTGAAGCAATTAGGCTGTTCTTAGCCTATGCATCTTTTATGGGCTTTAAAGTATATCAAATGGATGTAAAAAGTGCTTTTCTATATGGGCAGATAGATGAGGAGGTTTATGTCTCACAACCTCCGGCTTGAAGACCCTGAATATCCTAACAAAGTTTACAGGGTAGTTAAAGCTTTGTATGGCTTTCATCAAGCACCAAGGAAATGGTATGAAACCTTAACTACTTATCTTCTTGCAAATGGGTTTCATAGAGGCAAAGTGGATCAAACTTTGTTCATCAAGAAAGACAAGAATGATATCTTGCTTGTTCAAGTATATGTTGATGATATCATTTTGGGTCTACAAAGACAGAGATGTGCAAAGATTTTGAGAAACTGATGAAAGAAGAATTTCAGATGAGTTCTATGGGTGAACTCACATTCTTTTTGGGACTTCAAGTACTACAAAAGCCAGATGGTATTTTCATTAATCAAGATAAATATGTGGCTGAGATACTAAGAAAGTTCAAGTTTGCTGATGCAAAGTCATCCAGCACTCCTGCAGACAAGACTACACATCTACTTCTGAATGAAAATAGTGGTGAAGCGTTGATGTAACACGTATAGGTCTATGATTGGCTCTTTGATGTATCTTACATCATCTAGACCAGATATTATGTTTGTTGTGTGTGCTTGTGCAAGGTTTCAAGTTACTCCCAAGTTCTCTTACTTGACCGGGCTGCTGTGAAGAAGATTTTCAGATATCTTAAAGCATTTCCTACTCTGGGATTGTGGTACTCCGAGATTCTCCTTAGATCTTGTTACTTACTCAGATAGTGACTATGCTGGAGCTAGCTTGGATAGAAAATCTACAATTGGTGGATGTCAATTTCGCAACAGGTTAGTGTCATGGCAGCAAGAAACAAACAATGGTGGCTAATTCTTCAACCGGCGAGTATATAGCTGCTGCAAGTTGCTGTGCTCAAGTTCTATGGCTTTAAAATCAGCTTTTGGAGTATGGGTACAATTTCATGAATACCATCATACATATTGACAATAGAAGTACCATTTGCATAATAAAGAATCCTGTTCAACACACAAAGACCAAACCTATTGAAATTAGACACCATTTCATTCGTGATTGCTAAGAAAAGGGACTAATTCAAGTTGTCAAAATTCATACTGATGACAACTATGTTGATTTATTAACAAAAAGGGAAGATTTCAATACTTGGTAACAAGTCTTGGAATGCTAAATCCATAAAATGTTTTCTGGTGTCAGGGGAGGCTCAGAGGGTAATGCAATTGTTGTATGAGTTTGTATATCAAGTTTTGATGAGAAGTTGGAGTTAAAAGGTGTATATTTGAGATACACAACAAATGGTTATTGATTCACCATGTCTAATACATATAAGAATCAACTAGTCCAGAGCAAACGCTACTGTAAAGACTTGACAAATCCATTTATGTTTGATAGTTTACCAAAAACTATAGGGTTATCAACTCACCATATTCTTTATGATTAAGAGTTGGCTAGTCCATAGCAAACGACTCATGGTAAAGACTTGACAAATCCGTTGATAGCTGAGTAGTTTGCTAAAACTATAATGGAGCAGTATTGTTTTCTAATGATTTTATTTTCACGCTTTGAAATTTTTGTGAAAAATTACCACTGCTAGTTCACAGTTTCCACTTAGAGTGTTATTTTACCACTAAGTTCTTGTGTTTGCTAGCTAACTGACAGTCGGGTAATTTATTTTTTACTAGCCGTTGAAAGTAACCACTGATAGTTATATATATAGGTTAATATTTAAGTAAATTATCTTTCTATATTATAACTACTTTCTAAAAATAATTTTACTTGCGCATCAATTCTAAACCCTAACCCTATATATCTTTTTCTCTCAATTGGCTAGTCATTACTTCAATTCTTACTGACATAATAATATTTTTCATCCAAAGTTTCTATGGCTTCTTTGAAATTTGCAGATGAGCACAACCTAGTGGCCTACCTACAAAAGTATAACGAGAAGAGTGGCTCGTTTCATCAGATTGTGGACTTTCTTCATACCACTCATATAAGGTATGCTTTGCTTTTAAAAACCACAATCTATATCTCTAAATCAACAGTTTTGGACTGCTCAGTCCATAACACTTGAGATTGAGATACACATGAACCGCTGGATGCTCTAAGAGCCACCGTAGATGGGGTAAACTATTGATGTTACTGAGGCATCCTTGAGGAGAGTACTTCACTTGTATGATCTCAATGGTCTCATCACATTACCTATGTCCGAAATTCATGATACTTTATCATCCATGGGGTATGATACCACTGACAAAAAGGCTACTTTAAAAAGAGTGGTTTTTGTCCCCAATGGAGATTTTTGATTCATACTTTGTTACATTGTCTTAGTCCTAAGAAAACATCTTATGAGCAATTTAGTTCAACCATGGCTTATCCTTTGGTTTGTCTAGTCACTGATAAGATTTTCAACTGGTCCAACTATATTTTTACTAGTATGAAAGGCAATGTACAGAGTAAAACCAAATTTTTAATGTACCCAAGGTTTGTGCAAGTTGTGCTAAATGAATTTCAACTGCAACCTCATACTACTGTTTATCAAATCAGTTTCCTAAAGCCTAAAGTTTTTCAAAATTTGAATAAAGATGGCAATATGATTTTTACACCTCTCCTACCCCAAATGCTTGCTAAAATTTCATCTGAACAATGCACACCCATAATTAATGTTCCCAACATTAATTATACCCCACCAGCCAAGAACCTATGAGAGAAGAAGTCTAAACAGATAACTCCTCCTCATGACAACACACAGCAAGTTTCTGAACCTTTTGGTCTAGGAACAAGCGTGGAGGTCTAGACTTCAACCTAGTCCAACTAGGGAGGAATCTGTACCTTTGCCTTATGATTCACCTTCCCAACAAAAACACGTTGGAAGTGAGGGCAGTGGCAACCAATTGGAATTGATGGTTTTGTGTACCAAATTAGCAAAGTAGGTTGCGTCTCTACAAAAGGGCTTGGCTACTGTCAAGAAGCAGCATGCCAAGGATGTTCAACTATTAAAGACATAGATTCAGACTTTAAAGGAAGAGATGCAGAGGTTGAAAAAGCACAAGAAGACTGCAAAGCTGGTGATTTCATCTTCATCCTCACCTTCTGATGGTGATTCAGTTGATCATGATTTGGGAAATTCTTCCAAACAGGGGAGGAAAACAGATTCTGACACTGAGGGGAGGACAATTGATTTTGAAGATGAAGGAGATACAAGTAAAGGAGCAAAGGAAGCTGAAACTCATGGAGAGCAACTTGAAGAAAAAGACATTTTTCAAACTGCAACTGATTTTACCACTGATTTTATTTCCACTGTAGAGCCAACTTTTGCCACTACAAGTGAAGAATTTGATAAATTGAAGACAGACAAGGGTAAAGCAGTTATGGAAGATGTATAGCAACTTGAAAGTAAGTTTCAAAGAAAAGAAAAGTTCAGATTGATCTTGATAGAGAAATTAAGCTAGAAGATAGCGAAGATCAAATTGCTGAGAAAGTTGCTGAGAAGAAAAGATTGAAAGAAATGGAAGTTCTAAGCTTTTTTGAAGCTAAAAGATTGGATAGAATGGAAGATACTGAAGATTCAATTTCCACTGTTTAACCTACAATTATGAAAGAGAAAGCTCCAGAGTTTAGTTATGTTCCTACTGAAGAAGATATTTAATTTCTGGTGGCTAATAATTCAGAAATCAAGAAAAAGGCAATTGACCTTGTTGCTGATGCATCCTTAAATGAGGAACAAAGAACTGCTCAGTTAAAGGATTTTATTCAAATGAAGAACAATCAAGCACTTACAGATGTGATTAATTCATCAAAAAGGTTCGAAGAAACCAAGACAACCAACCAAGGCACAAATACTTGCATATATGAAGTCTTATTGTTGTCATGTTGGTAACTGGAAAAAGCATCAATTTAAAGGAATGTCTGATGATCAAGTTGAAAAGGCTTACTACAGAACTGTAAAACAAGATAAATCTTTTATTCCAATGGGTTCTAAAGAAGAAGAAAGAGAGATTCCTAGATTGAAGAGAAAGGCTAAAGTAAGTGATTCTCAAACTGTTAAGAAGACTAAAGTTGATGAAGATCATACAAAGTCTACTGAGAAGGAGATTCCTACCGAGAAGTTCACTGAAGAACAAATGACTGGAATGATTGTGATTGAAGACAGAGATTTTTATCCAGAACCACTGCAAATTCGACATCCTATTATTGATTGGGAAGTTTACACTACTAGCAATTTTGCTTCAACATGGAAGATTATAAGGCTGGGAGGTGAAACTTCATCATTCATGACATTTGAAGATCTTATTAAATATTTTGACAGAGATGACCTTAATACACTATGGAAATTAGTTCAAGAAAGGTTTAATGCTCAAGATCTCAAAGATGAAAAGGAGATGCAGTTATGGGTAAATCTTAGAAGGCTTTTTGAACCAAATGTTGATGATGACTACTGGAAGACCTTATTCACATGTACTGGTACTAAATGGTTTTATTATGATTCATGTGAAGTTCATCATGACTCTACAGCTAATGGAGAAGACTTTTTCATGCTTGCTGAGAAAGAATATCCACTTAGAGCTGGAGCTCTTACAGTAATGTTAAGCTTACACATAAGAGTCAATGAAGACAATGAGAATGTCAGAGCATTGTTACAAAGGCTTCAAGATCAGTGTTCAAGAGCTATACAAAAGTTAAGAGAAAAGAAGTGAAGTGTTTGATTGAATTCCCAAATCCTTGAAGTTAATGCTTATTGAAGAAACTTATTGATTTGCAGAGAAATCCTAAGTTTAGGGGAGGATTGTTGGGAATAATCCGTTACCATGGATAGTTGTGGTTTACACTGCTTGGTTTAACACTAGCAGTGGAAACGTATTCCCACTGCAAGTTCTTCATTACCACTGCTATCAGTTTATTATAAGGTTAAACGCGTAGATAAGTATAGAATAGATCTTGTGTATATTCTATTATGTTAGCTTTATACTTATCTTGTAAAGGACTCCTTGTTGTATAAAAGGAGATCCTAGGTCATTGTCTTAGTAACGTATCATATTGCAATATTACCTACGAAAGCTTCAAGGTGTAACCCTAGTGATAAGTTAAGATCACTCGTATTATTCATTAATAATATTGGAGCTTGAGTTTTGTGTTAACTTGTGTTTACTCTCATACATCATACAATTCGTCTTCTAAGTATTACTTAAGTAAATTCCGCTTGCTTGATAATATCATACAAAATATCATTGACACAAGCAGAGTGTCCAAGATCCATCACGTTAAATTCAAATTCCCTTTATTTGCATAATAATGTACTCCAAGTGTTTTAATCTTTTCAATTCGGTCAAATTAGTGTTAGAGTAATAAAAACTCAAGTGTAGGATGTGCCTATAAATCCCTATCATTTTGATGTTATCGTAGAGGATGGTAGAGTAAAAGTGTATGGAAAAAAAATCGAAAAAAAAGAAAAAGAAAAAAAAAATAGAGTGAAAAAAAAAACAAAAAAAAAACAAACAAAAAACATACGGGCTACCATCCTACATCTATCTTTTGATTTATGTTTGTTTGTTTCAGTTATCTAGAGTCTAGAGTGTCGAGTCTTGGCTTAGCAACGCCATTTTTCGCATGCTTGTAACATAAATATTTTTGACTTGCCACCATTAAATAGCCTATCCCACCAAACCCTTTGTTTCCCTACCGTAAGCCTTACATTACAACCCTTTAAAAGACCTCTTGGATAGTCTTTCCTAGGTGCTTACGCCAAAGCGATGGAGGTTTGATCTAGTCTCAAGCCTATGGTAATCTATGTACTAGGACCGGTTAATGAGTGTTTATCTTCCATTTCCAGCTTGTTATATTTCATATACACCCGAGAGATGTGAGTATCCAAACACCCCATGTGAGGTGCTACTATGTAATTTCCGTGCTTGTTATGACTTTTGCGGGGCTTATATGTGTTGTGAATTGTTCTAAACTAATGCTTCATGACCTCTAACTTATAAATTGATTGGCTAAAAGCACATTTGGTTGAGGACAAGCAAATACCAAGTGTAGAGATATTTGATAAGGATTTAAAATGTACCTTTTTAGGGGTCCTTAAGCCCTTATTTGATCACTTTTGTATCCGTTATTACTTAATATCGTTGCTTTTCACTTTTTAGGTATCTTGAAGGCAAAATGCTGGAATGACACTTATTCGGACGAAAAGTCGCGAATATACGAAGAAAATGGCCAAGTCAAGAATCGAGACACTCGTGCTGGATTTGAAGGGACGGCGCCAAGCACAAATTAGTGACGCCGACAACTTTGTGATGCCTCGAGCCAAATTGCTTATTTACAAGTGACGGCTTCAGGTTTTAAAAGAGTAGGTCGTCGCAATTCAGACGGCCTAGATTTGATCCAGACGACGTCATAGACTGAAGGGGACGACGTCACAAGCATAAGGTGACGCCGTCGTAAGACTAACGTGGCCAAGACGAAACCCTAATGACGGCGACCCGACGGCGTCACAAATCAAAGGGTGACGCCATCGCATTTGTAATCTTATATATAGAATCCAAATTTTTTAGTTTTCAGTGTGTAGTCTTTTGGAGTAAAAACCTAAACCGAACCAAGGCTGTTTTGTAGAGTATTTTAGGGTTCCATACCCTATCTTACATCAAGATAAGTGTTTTATTTCATTAATTTAATTATGTCTTTAATTAATTGTGTGTATGCTTGCATGTTTCCCATGTCCGGCTAATTTACTTGTGTGTTTGCTTAGGGAATATGAAACTTAATTATTGAATATTGATTGGTTGTCTCTTATCTTAATTGTTAATGATCTAGTATTGCGATAGGTCATCCGTTGTGTGGTTAATGCTTGATTAATCTTTGCAAACCTTAGCTAATAGTACCTAGAGTCATTATAGGCTAAACCATCCAAAGAGTACCTTAGAGTTAAAGTTTATAAATCCTAGAGATTTTGTAGTCATTAACCTTTGGTAGTTTCAAAGAGATAGGGATAAATGCATACCCTACGACCTTATACACACAACGCGATTAAGAATAAGGATGTGACAATTCAACCATCAATAGGAGATAATTAAGGAGTAATAAAACCTAAGTAAACACATCTTTAAATCATCATACGAGCACACAATAATTAGATATAAACTACATACACCTTGGTTTAGATAATTAGATAAGTAGAAGTAATCTAGGAGAAATACCAACCCCCAAATCCAAACCCCGAGATTCGTACCCTTCCATTTCCTAAAAAACATAAAAAGATAAAAAATAATCTTCCTCAACCCCAACCTTAGCGTAGTAACTTCTCACTAGCATTCCTATTCCCCTAGAGAACGATATCAATTCCCGTGGCTTACCCTAATACTACACTACAACAATTAGGTTCACTGCCTAGGGTGTTGAAAAACTTGCTCGACGAAAAGGAAGTTCCTTTGACCTCGAACGATGCGTGTAGCGTTATCATTGATACCATAACTGATGTCACTATATCCAATTAGTTTGCATCCAACTTTCTTGTAGTAGGTTATACCAAAGTTTAAGGCGCTTTTGATATATCGTAATACTTGTGTAATTACCTTCATATGTTGTTGCCTTGGTTCTTGCATGAACTGACTTAACAAGCCAACTGAGTAACTAAGATCTGGTCTTGTATGAAGTAAGTATCTTAAACATCCATTTAGACTTCTATATTCTATAGCATCAACTAGTTCTCCTCCTTCTGTCTTTATTAGCTTTGTTCCTGGATCCATGGGAATCTTAGTTTCATTGCAATATTTCATTCTTGCTTCCTTAAGAATCTTGTTGGCATATCCTGATTGCTTTATTGAGATTCTAGCCCCTGTTTAGGTAACCTCTATTCCCAAGTAGTAAGCTAATAAGCCTAAGTCACTCATTTCAAACTTTTCTTCCATTTGCAACTTAAACTTTTGAAGGTCTTTCTTACTGCTTCCAGTAACTATTAAATCATCCACATAAACTCCAACAAGCAACATAGAGTCTTTACTTATCCTTGTGTTTATTTCTTGTTCTAATGTGCATTTCTTGAAATGTAGAGATTTTAAAGTTTGATCTAACTTCATGTTCCATGCATGTGGAGCTTGCTTTAACCCATAAAGTGCTTTAACAAGTCTGTAAACTTTATTTTCATTTCCTGGTTTCTTAAAACCTTCTGGTTGTGTAACATAAACTTCTTCTTTAAGTTCACCATATAAAAATGTTGATTTTACATCTAGGTGGTGTACTTCCCATCCATGATAAGCTAATAATGCAAGAATTAATCTAACTATTTCCATTCTTGCTACATGAGCAAAGACTTCGTCATAGTCTATTCCATGCTCTTGTACGTATCCCTTGGCTACTAAACGAGCCTTGTGTTTTATAATCTTCCCATCTGCATCTCGTTTAGTTTTGAATACCCATTTCAGACAAATAGCCTTCTGGTTGTCTGGTAGGGTGGCTAGCTTCCATGTCTTGTTTTTATTTATTGAGTCAATTTCTGTCTGCATTGCCTCAATCCACTTTTTATCTTGTACAACTTCTTTGTAATTTCTAGGTTCTTATTCTAGTAGTAGTAATTCATTACTTTGCACTTCTGGTGCTCGATCATAAGTTTTAAATAGGTTTTTGTATCCCTGAAATGGAGTATTATCAAACGGCCTTAATGAACTTGCTATTGATGATGTATATCCAAAGAGATTCTTCTAGATTAGGCTCATAGGTATATGGTGGAGGTGTTTATGGATTGTCTATTGGTTGTTCAATCTCATCATTAGATGTATCACCATGAGTGTTATTCTGCATGGGACTTGGTGCACTATCTTCATCATTTCTTTCCGAATCTTGAGTGCCAACTTCATCAATGATCCTTGAACTTGATTTTTGGTTTTCACATATAATAAAGTCCCTCCATTCTAGTTCATTTGGATCAATATTATCCAAGTTACCTTTCCAGTCCCATCCTTCATCTTCCTTGAATTTTACATCTCTACTCACAATCATATCGTTAGTTACAATATCAAATAGGCGATAAGCCTTTGATCCTGGTTCAGTTCCAAGATAAACGAATTCCTTGCTTCTATCATCTAACTTCTTTAGATGTGGTTTGGTTACCTTTGCATAGGCTTTGAATCCAAAAACTCTAAGGTGTTTCATATTCGGTTTTCTACCCTTTAAGGCTTCATAAGGTGTAGAATCCTTCAGAGCTTTTGTAGGTACTCTATTTAAGACATATATTACATGTTTAATAGCTTCAGCCCAAAAAATCTATGGTATGTGCATAACCTTTAACATACTCCTTGTCATGCTAATTACAAACCTATTCCTTCTCTTTACTATGCCATTCTGTTGTGGAGAGTATGGTGCTGTAAGTTGTCTAAGTATGCCATTCTCCTTACAATATCATGTGAATTCCCTTGATGTGAATTCACCTCTTCTATCCTTCCTAAAAGACCTTAATTTTTCCCGACCTCATTTTCCACCTTCAACTTGAATTCTTTAAAAGTATCAAATGCTTCATCTTTTGACTTTAATAAGTATACCCATATGTACCTAGTAAAGTCATCTACTAACAAAAACATGTACTTCTTTCCTAATTCTTTTGCTGGGGAAATAGGTCCACATAAATCTCCAAACACTAAGTTCAAATGTTCTAATGACTTAGTGTTTGTCTGATTAGGAAAAGGAGCTCTAATGTGCTTTCCTAGCAAGCAGGCGTTGCATACTTGACTCTTGTGATTAATACTGGGTATCCCTTCCACTAATTTCTTTTGAGTCATTTGTTTAGTTGAATCGAAATTCAAATGACCCAACCTAGCATGCCAAAGCCATGCATGATTTCCAAATTAGCCAATAAACACATAGGCATACCAACTTTCAAGTTGATCTTGTAAAGTCGGTTTCTTGATCTTTCAACTCTCATAAGGATTTTTTGATCCTGACCCTATGGCAATGGTATTTGTTTTGCATAATGATCTTACAGCCATTCTCTATTAATTGTCCTAGGCTTTAAATGTTACTTTTTAGATTAGGAATGTAATAAACATTAGGAATTACTCTTTGTTCCTTGTTTTTACATTCGAGTAATATAGAGCTTCTACCTTTAATCTCTACATATGACCCATCACCAAAATGGACTCTTCCTGAAATCTTTTCTTCTAGCTCCATTATCCAAGTACCATAAGCTTTCATCCGTGCTTATGTACTTCTTAGGTTCGATCTCCTTCTCATTTAAGAATATCTCTTCACCATTATCTCCTTTTCCTTGAACTGCCATCAAGAGCGTTGGTTCTACATCTTCTTGAACCAAGTTTGATTGCTCTTGTCCTTTAACATTTAACCTTACTAGAATCCTTTGTACCTTTTTAAAAATTATTCTTCCTGAACTTATGTGAAGGTTTCGTTTCATTGTTGAATTGTTTGGTTTTTCTGTCTTGTTTGTTATCGTGAGATGACCTAAACTTCTATTGTCCACTATTCCTAAAACCTTTCTCATGACTTGAACTATTATCATGGTTTGTGAACAGAAGTTTATCATGATTCTCACTTAGGCTTCCATTAAAAAGGTTTACTCTTTCCTCAAAGGTTTTCAGCCTACCAATGGTCTCATCTAAAGTAGTTCTCTCTAAGTCAAGAATTGTTCTATGTATGCCATAATCTGTATAAACCTCTTTGGTACAGAACTTAAAAGTTTTCGTACTAGAGTTTGCTGATCAAAAGTTGATCCTAAGCCACTTGCCCTTGTGACAATACTATTGAGTTTTGCTGAAAAATCATCAATACTATCATCTTCTTTCATTTTGAACATCTCAAATTCTGTTTTGAGAGTTTGTAGTCGTTCCTTCTGCACTCTATCTACACCTATGTGTCTCGTTTGTAGTGCTTCCAAAATTTCTTTTGCACTTTTGCAACTAGAAACTTGTAAAATCATATCTTCGGGTAATGCCTGGTAAAGATATGCAGTTGTTGCTATATCTTTCTTTGTGTCTAGTTGTGCATTATCCTCAGGTTCTATTATTTCTTGTTGGGATCACGTGTAACTAGTATTCAAGTGTCGGTCATTAGATTAGTAATAGGTTGCTAATTAGGCTTATATGTTTGTAATTGTGCTAGGCTTATGTAGTAAGCCCATAGGCCTATGCAAGGCCCATACGATCCGTAGGAAGGGACTAGAAGCGTTGCCCTAGCTCCCTTGCCTATATAAACACTTGTGTAACCCTCTTAAGAGGGTGTCGGTTCTTTCATTTTATGCATTACATTTCCTTATTATTATGTGTGAAAGAATTCACCATCTCTTTTCCCTTTCTCTCTTCTTATTTACATCAACACATACTTGTGTTATCATATTATGGTGACCTAACAGTGGTATCAATCGCCTACTAGTTGTTTGAAATGTTTTTGTTCAAGTTTTTGGTTATACGTAGCATAGTTTTTCACATTTTCTACCTTTCTTACGCGTAAATTTTGGTTTTAGCACTCAAATCTTGAAGCTTGGAAAGTTTTAAGGTTGATATAGTGTTTAGAATCTTAGTTTTGGCAAAAAGTTTGGAACTTTATGTGTTTTACATCATTTTTCACTCGTTTCTTTTATGTTCATCAAGTTTACGAATAAGCTCAAGTTTCACTTTGGTTGTTAAAGTTCAAAACTTTCTTGTTATTTAAGTTTTATTGAAGCTGTTTCATCAAAAGAATCAAGTGTACAACGCGTTTTTGAGCTTAAAAAGTCATTTTGGTGATTTCTGGTGAGTTTACGAATAAGCAAACCCTCTTTTTACGAGTAAGCAAAACCCTATTCTTACGAGTAAGCAAAACCCTTTTCTTACGAATAACAAAACCCTAATCTTATGAATAAGCATTACAAACAAGCCGAGTTTACGAATAACGAAATCTTACAAACAAGGAATTTTCATCAGAATCTTCAAAGTTATTTGTAACTTAGTATTTCCCTTGCTTGGATAAGCTTGTGGAATACTTTGACTTGTGGATATCTTTCTTACTTGGATAAGTTTGAAAGACTTTTGGTTTTTTACCTATTCTTACGAATAAGGTCAAACCTTACGAGTAAAGACTTTATGACTAAGATCATATCTTACGAATAAGGTCCTTTATGACTAAGCTTTGATTTTACAACTAAAGTTAGGTACAAGCCACAAAATTTTACGAGTAAGATTAGCTTACGAGTAAGTATCAGTTTACGACTAAGAGGAAATTTACGAGTAAGCACCATCAACTTTACGAATAAGGAGTTTATGAATAAGACCAACTTTCAACAACAAATCACGTTTCAATCATCTACAAAGATCCATCATCAACACAAGTTTAAAGATGTCTCAACCATCATATTTCAACTACTTTCCTCACCTATATCCTCAGCAACAACAATATCCTCAACAACAATTCCCGCAACAACCACAACAACAAGTTTATCAACAACAACAATCATTTGCACAACCACAACAACAATTCCCTCAACAATTCTATCAACAACAACCATACACTCAGCAACAACAATGGTTTCCACCTCAATATGCTATGCAATCTACTACTACTACACAGAAGGAACCTCATTAGTTTGCAAAGATGTGTGAGGCTATCAGCAGTTAACAATTAATTCATGAAGCTAGATCTCTTGATAGACCTCCAATGCTCACTCCCAAAAACTATGTTCAATGGGTAAGTCGGTTCTTTAGGTTCTGTGATCTTAAGAAACCTCATGGAAAATATTTGAAGAAGGTCATCCTTGAAGGTCCTTTTCAAATGCCAACTGTGATGATTCCCGGCGATCCAATGGCTAATCCACCAAGACTTGACACTACTTTCACTGTCCTTGAAACTCAACTAACTGTAGAACAACAACTTTACCTTGAAGTTGATGAGCTCGCAATGGAATACATTCTTCAAGAATTACCTAATCCATTTCTTCGCAGTGTTGATGCTCAGAAAACTGCTAAAGACATGTAGGAACACATTCATCTCTTAATGGAAGGCACTGAACTCAATCAAGAAGACATGGAATCAAAACTTCGCCTATCTTATGAAATGTTCATGATTGATCCAGGGGAGTCATTAGAGTTATACCATCATCAGTTCACAAACATCATCAATGATTTGGATAGACACAACATAATTTTTCCCAAAATTGCAATTAACACAAAGTTTCTAAGCTGTCTTGGTCCGGACTGGGAGAAGTATGTCTCATTTATTCGTCAAGCCAAAAACCTTCACAATGCTAAGTATGGGTTGTTGTATGATTATTTGAAGCACCATCAGAAGGAAGTGGACAAAGACCGAGCTCTCCGTGGAATCTATGCACCTTTACCAAATCTTAATTCAATTGCTTTGATTGCTCAGTCATTTGCACCACAGTTTCCTCAATTTGCACAGTCAAATCATGATTTTGTCCAACAGCAACAAAGCTTTACTTACCCTCAACAGACACCGTCAGCCCAAATCACTCCATATGATCCTTCACAGTAATCTAATGATACTCAACTTGTTTCTTACAACAACTGATTCAGCACTTTACAGTGAAGCCCAGAATGAAGATGAGGAAGCATTCAACACATTGAATCAAGGATTCGCAATAATTTCTCGTGCCTTCGGGAGATTTGCAAACAAATCCAGCAATCGTCTTCGTACCTCATCAATTACAAGAAATCAAGCTGTTGTTCAGATTGGAAGAGTTGAAGTTCAGAACAGAAACAATGGACGTTCGATGGGAACTGGTAGCTATATGGGTAGTGGAAAAGGGTATAATGCTTCTGGTAGGAACAATATGGTTACTCCTCAGCAAAGGGTTCAAATTTTTGATCAAGGGAATGTTCAGAATGGGAATACGGTCCTACGATGCTACAACTGCAATGAAAAGGGTCATCTGGCTAATGCATGTCCAAAACCAAGAACCAGAGGAAGTGCTTATCACAAGGAGGCTTTACTCTTGGCTCTTAAAGATGAAGCTGCTGGAACTCTTACATACAAGGAACAGAGCTTCATGGCAAAAGCAGAATCTGGTGATGATATGGAGGACTTGCAAGCTAACACAGCTATGATGTTAATGGCAAACATGCAAGAACTTCACATGAGTGATACAAGCCTCAAGGAACGAGTTGATTTGTATCTTGATGAAATTGTCTATTTGCAAAAAAAAAAAAAAAAACATTTTCAAAACATTGTGTACAAATATGGTGAGTCAATCACAACAATTCAAAAGTTCACTTTAAATCCAAATCCCGATGGATATGGGCCAGATCTTGCTAATGATAAACCACATTTTTTACATAGAGCATTCAAGGCAAATCCAAAGTTGTATAGTGCCAAATATGTGCTTGATGAATCAATTGTGCGTGTTTTTAATATAATTGTGAAGAGGAACAAGATGCGATAGAAGAGAGTCGATTAAAACGTGCAATGTTAAATACATCAAACCATTTGATTACTCAAAAGTGCCTCATATTTCGACCTCTTTTGTTTCTCAAAAGGATAAAACTGACACACCTTGGTTTATCACACAAATAAATGAGTCGTCTTCTGACGTTGGTTTTTTTAAACCCATTGCACAAATAAATGGTCCTTTACCTTATTCAAGTGAAATTCAACCATTGCCAAAAAGATGTCTTGTTCTCAAATATTTTGATACTTTTATGAGCGACATTAAACTTTTGGAAGATGCAACTGAACGTAATTCTGAGATAAAAGCTACTACATTTCAATCGGCTTATGCCAGAGAACAAAGACAAATCTTTCAAACCCAGATTTTACCTCATGTTCATAATTTGCGTCTGTGTGCAACACATTGGGAACGGGAACTTCAAAAAGAAGTTGAACAAATAAAAACAACTTTCAATGTAACTGAAAAATTGATTTCAAACACTTAAAAGGAAAATAAAATTCTTTGAAATCATGTTGAGCGACTCTTGGAAGATGTTATGTGTCCTAATACTATCTCTATATGGTTATATTATACTGCCAGATCTGCTGTGATAATGTTGTTGCTGTTGATGAAAAAGATAATGTGTCTCAAATCAAAACTTTGAAAGCTGAAAATGAGTTAAAAGAACTTTCTGATGTCAAACGTCATCTTCACTGGTGTCAAACTGATAGTCTTGATCATGAAATTGCTTTATAAATCAAAGTCAACCAGTCGGATGAATAATCTTTTGAACCAAAACTTGAACGACTGGATGATGAGAACGCGTCTTTGAAATGTCAACTTTACAAATATGAACAAGAGATTGAAAAAGTTAAAAAGGAATATGGAACCATATTTTATTTTCTCAAAAAGACACGTGTGAAATGGTGTATGCAAATGCAAACTTACGCTCTAAAATTCAAGATTTAAATCACACTATCATTGAGTTGAAAGAGAAATTGGTGAAATATGAGAAAGGCAAATCTAGTAACACAAATGTAATTGCAGGTGGAATGTATAAAGTTGACACTAGGAAGCCCAATGACAAAACACAAGATACAAATGTGATTCCTTCCACTTCTACAAGAGTAGTTGACTCTACTTCTAGCGTTAGCAATTCACAGCCTAAGAGCACTCAAAAGAAGAATACGAATTTGCAACGTAAAAGCGGAACACTAAAATCCCCTAAAGTAGAAGATCATGCAAGGACTTTGAATAAAACACATGTTACACCTGCTCTAAATATTGGGTTAGAAAAAAGTAATAGTAAAGGCGATGTATCGAATGTTAAATCTTTAAGTACTTTGGATGTTAAATTTGAATCTTCTTGTATGTTTTATCGCAAAAGTATATTTTCTGGTTGTCATGATAATTGTGTTTCTAAAACTATCTTGTGTCGTAATCGGATATCTACAATTAGCACTACCTCTAGGCCCACTATTGCTTCTAAGTCAGTGCTAGGAAAAGCGCCTATTGTAGTTTATGAGATAATCATTGATGAACCCGTAGCACCATCATCACCTCCTAGGAAGATACCATCACCTAGTGAATTTACTAAGACAAAAGCATGAACTAGTTGGACCTGGCAGAGATGGTTACAAAGTACACCTGGTTTTAAATGGTTACTCAACATTATTAACATGTGTACTACAACTGTAATGGAACCCACTAACTCTTCGGGTTCCACCTTTACCTCTGTTCCATAATCGTCGTCTATGTGTATTGCAGGTAATACAAATCATTCTCTGGATTGTTGTTAGCGGCTGTTCCTGGCACATGACAGGCAACATCAAACTTTTATCAAACTTTGTTGCAAAGTTCATTGCCACTGTCAGGTTCGGGAATGATTACTTCACTGCTATAATGGGATATAGGGACTACATCAATGGAAACATTGAAATTAGCATAGTGTACTATGTTGAAGGTCTTGGACATAACCTTTTCTCAGTAGGTCAATTTTGTGATGGAGATTTAGAAATTGCTTTTCAGAAGAAATCGTGTTTCATTCGTGATCTACAAGGAAACGATATCATGTCCGGAACTCGCTCATCAACCCTTTACACAATTTCAATGCAAGACATGGTCGCTTCATCTCCTATTTGTCTACTATCTAAAGCAACATCAACAAAATCATGGCTGTGGCATAAGAGACTTTCAAATTTGAACTTCAAAACCATAACTGATCTTGCATGACACAAACTAGTTGAAGGACTTCCAAGATTTTGGTATTCCAAAGACCACTTATGCTCAGCTTGTGAACAAGGAAAAAGCACTCGTGCACATTTTTCTTCGAAAGTTGAAAACAGTACTCAACATGTTCTTCACCTTCTTCACATGGATTTGTGTGGCTCGATGCGTATGCAAACGATTAATGGCAAATGCTAAATTCTTGTAATCATTGATGACTACTCAAGATGGACTTGGTTTTATTTTCTTCGATGTAAAGCTCAAGCTCCACGAATGATCATCACCTTTCTCATGAAAATTCAAGTTCAGCTTCATAACACGGTCAGACAAGATATAATAGACAGAGGAACTAAATTCTAAAATCAAACTCTTCGGGAATATTATGAAAAAGTGGGAATTGAGCATCAAACATCCATTGCAAGAAAACTCGAACATAATGGAGTTGTCGAAAGACAAAACCAGACGTTAGTGGAAGCAACAAGAAAAATGTTGATAAATGCTAAACTTCTAGGTTACTTGTGGGCAGAAGCTGTTTCAACTGCATGCTATACTCAGAACCGTTATATGATCACAAAACGCCACAACAAAACACCCTATGAGCTTATCCATAACAGAAAACCGAACCTAAAACACTTTCATGTCTTTAGTGCTCTCTGTTATCCAAATAATGATCGTGATGAATTTAGAAAGCTCAAGGCTAAAGCTGATATTGGAGTCTTTGTTGGATATTGAGAAAACTCTAAAGGATACCAAATCTAGAATCGTCGTACGAGAGAAATTTTGGAGACAATTCATGCTAATTTTGATGAGCTTACAAAGATGGCTTCTAAGTAAAACAGCTTAGAACCCGGACATAACCG
The DNA here is from genome assembly GCA_910596185.1 of Chrysanthemum makinoi. NCBI lineage: Eukaryota > Viridiplantae > Streptophyta > Magnoliopsida > Asterales > Asteraceae > Chrysanthemum > Chrysanthemum makinoi. The sequence goes on along the minus strand of OU343216.1, from coordinate 147,241,398 downwards.
TCTTAACTCCCCAGAATCATCAGCTGAGAAAAAATTTCAGCTCACTCGTCGTCAAATGGAAACTTTGTTTGCTCCTCTGTTTAATGAAGACTTTGATGAACGTGCTCCAAATGTATCAAATGTTTTCGCTGCTCAACCTGATCAAATTTCAATACCTGGTACACCTGAAACAACAGCTATTTCTGATGCACCTCCGGTCGAATCTCCAACAACAGTAGAACAACCGCTTCAAATGACAATGACCCAGCTGATGATCCTTTAAACCAAAATGTACCTGCACCTGCGGATTATGATGGAAATGCGTTCTTTAACCCTTTTGCATCAGAAATAACTAATCCAGATGTTGTAGAATCTTCAACCAGCCATTTGGATTCATCTAATCTGCACAATGTATATCAACACCAACCTTCGACACATAGATGGACCAAAGATCATCCTCTTGTTAACATTATTGGCAACCGTAACCAACCAGTCGTAACAAGATGACGCCTTCACACCGACGGTGAAAACTGCATTTATGCACTCACTGTTAGTAATACTGAATCCAAAAACATTAAGGAAGTAATGACTTATGACAACTGGATTGAATCCATGCAAGAAGAGCTGAACCAGTTCAAATGTTTAGAATTATGGGAATTGGTTGAAAGACCAACAAGGGTCTACGTCATTGGTCTAAAATGGATTTCAAAGAACAAGATAGATGCTGAAGGAACGATTATTCGTAACAAGTCACGTTTGGTGGCTAAGGGTTATCGTCAGGAAGAAGGTATCAAATTTGAAGAATCATTCGCACCGGTTGCTAGACTTGAGGCTGGCATTCGCGGCTCCCATGAACATCACCGTCTACCAAATGGATGTCAAAACTACATTTATAAATGGGAAACTTCGGGAGACGGTGTATGTTAGCAAATCGAAGGGATTTGTTGATCCAGAGTTCCCTAATTACGTCTATAAACTGAACAAGGCTCTCTATGATCTCAAACAAGCCCCTTGGGCGTGGTATGGCAAGTTGTCATCCTTCCTGATTGCTCATAATTTTATCAAAGGATCTGTTGACCCTACACTGTTTATTCATTATCATGGGGAACACATTTTAATTGTTTAGATTTATTTGGATGATATCATTTTTGGATCAACCCACAAAAAGTACTCAAATGCTTTTTCAAAACTAATGAAAATAAATTTTGAAATGTCAATGATGGGTGAACTTACATTCTTCTTAGGACTTCAAGTTTATCAATCACCATGTGGTATTTTCTTAAGTAAGTCTAAATATGCGCTTGATATTTTGAAAAAACATGGTATGCAAACATGTGACGCCTATAATACACCAATGGCTTCAACTAGTAAACTGGATGCTGATTTACATGGGAAACTTGTTGACCCTACAAAATACCAAAGTATTATTGGGTCCTACATGTATCTAACAGCAAGCAGACCCGACATTGTATTTGCTATATATCCGTGCTTCCATTATCAGTAAAGACCCACTGAAAAACACCTCTCAGAGGCTAAAAGAATCCTCCGATACATCAAGGGAACCATTAATTTGGGGATCTGGTATCCGAAGGATTCTAGTTTTGAACTAATAGAATTTTCAGATGCTGATCATGCAAGGTGTTTAGATACACGTAAAAGTACTTATGGCGGTCTACAACTCTTTGGTGATAAAATAGTGTCATGGCAATCGAAGAAACAAGATGTACATCGTTATCGTCAACTAAAGCAGAATACGTAGCCATGTCTGCGTCTCGTGCTCAAGTCATCTGGATGAGGACACAACTCATGGATTATGGTTATGTATTCGACAAGATTCCGGTGTATTGTGACTCCAAAAGTGCAATCTCATGCAACACGGTTCAACATTCAAAGTCAAAGCACATTGCTCTTTGCTATCATTTCATCAAACAACATGTGGAGAAGGGAACGGTGGAACTATACTTTGTAGGTACTGAAAACCAATTGGTGGACATTTTCACCAAAGCCTTGCCACCCGTAAGATTTGCTGACTTGGTTCATCGAATTGGTATGTGATGTTTGACTCCTGAAGAGCTGGATGAATTTTTAAAACTATCTTGAAAAGTCAAACACCAAAACCATTTTTGTAAATATTTATCAAAAACAAAATAAAAAAAATTGAAAATCCTTGAAAAACCAAAAATGTTTTTCATTTTTTGAAAAAAAAACAATGCAAGAACAAAATTTCCAGTAACACTTTGATCTATTAAACATTTCTCAATTTTTCTCGAACAAGTGTTGAGGAGGAGAATGTACATATTTTACAAGTTTAATAAAACTTTGTACTTGCATTTTATCAAAAAGATGTTGTTTTTTATCAAATATGTTGGAAAAGTATCATGGTTGAATACCCTCCTCAGACTTAAAGGTTTCTCCAAAACGTATAAAATTCATCAAAACAAAAGTCGAGGGGGAGTATTGTTAAGTTTCTTGCCAAAATGATCTTTGTTTAACTATCTTGTAAGTTAATGTACCAAAACTTAATGGTTTATGAGGTTAGAGGACCAAATGTGTAACTTTTTGAAAATTACTTTTAACAAAATAGATTGAATTCTCATTCAATGCACTTTACCATCCTCATTTAATACTTCATCTACCAAATCAACGCCCAAAAACACTTCTTCAAATCCACGTTTGATCTAAAAAATCTGTAAGTGTAATAATGTTTATGTTTTAAAACAATGGTTTTTGATTTCAACCAAATCCAACGGCTTGATGATTCATAATTTGATTTTAAAAATCTGAGTTCATAGCCGATTTGGATCTTTTTAAATATGAGTATGTTTGTTGAATATTATTGTTGAACTGTGTTTATTTGTGAGTCCTTAACATGTTTCCATGGCGTAATCAAACCCAGAAACATCAATTGATTTTGCAAATTAGGGTTCATACGTATGGTTTGGGGGTTTTCAATCTGTGATGTTTTGGTGTAACATTGTGAACAAGAAAGTGATAATAGGTAATTGTAAACATGTTGGAACCAATTAATTAGACCAAAAACTTCTTAAAATTAAAAATTAAAAGCTGAGGGTTTTAGAACACGTTCCGAATTAACTTCTTGATTCTATGATAAATTGATATTAAAACTTGTTTAGAATCCCTCTAGTGCATCTTAAGAGCTCACAGAAACAACCAAAGCATGAATCAGATGGATAAATTTGTTGCTCGTAAAACAAAGGTTTAAGGGTTTAAGAGTTTTACAAATAAGGAATTTTGTGAATGTATAACTGTACAAATGCCTTTATTGTGTTTCTGAAGATGTTTTAACTGAATTGTAACAATTGGAAATTGTGTTATGTTAACAGGAAGGTTATTCGTAAAGATTGAAAAAGGTTACGACTAAACAAAAGTTTACGAATAAGATTAAGAATAAGAACAAAATTCTTACGAATAAGAACCGACTACAGTGACTTACGAATTTCTTTGAAAGAAATTTGTAAACTTGGAAAGGTTTACGAATAAGGCCAAATTCTTACAAATAAAACTTATTCTTACGCATAACCTTATTCTTACGAATTAAGAGTGTTAGCCTTAATAGTTTTTATTAGAAGTGATGGTCATTCACGTTTAGGAACTTTGTAACGCGTTTTAGATATAGTGATAGAATAGTCAACGGGCTCGTGGATTGGGCTAAGCTAATTGGTTAGAAGTTATGTTAAGCTAGCCTTATATCAATCCATGTCCAATCCAATCCAAATGAGCCCATGCCAAGCCCATTAGGGCATCTTCTACTTGTACTATATAAACCCCTCAAAGTCTCATTTGAGGGGTGTGCTTGAGTGTGTGTGTGTGTTTTCTTTGGAATAAAGTTTCCTTTCTTCTCTCTATCTCTAAACATATACACGCATAATATATCATTCAAGTCACCAAGTTCTTCTCTTCATCTTTCTACTCATAGCGTAACTGTTGTGGTTTACGCATATAGTGTGTTTGTGTCTAAAGTTGTGATAAGGTATACGTGATAAAAGGGGTTTTACAATTGGTATCAATCGCCAAACAATGGTTTAGGAGTGTTTGTGTTACGTTTTTATTAAAGCTTTTCAAAGAAAGTTGCGTTTTTTCTTATAAACGTGGACTTTTTTGCTTAAAGTTTTGATTTTTACGTGGTTTGAAGCTTAAAGTTGTAGACTTTATTGATTTTTAAGTGTTTTGGAAGAAGTTTGTGCAAAAGAAATCGATTGGAAACGTGTTTTTGGGTGAAAAGTAGCGTTTTTGCAAAATCTAGTCATTCCTACGCGTAAGCATTATTTTGGTCAAAACCCTAGTTTTATGCGTAAGAAAGTCAAAACCCTATTTCTACGCGTAAGTTTCTACGCATAAAATTTTGGTGCAGATTCTTCGAGCTATAACGGTGACTCAGTGCTTCCCTCACTTGGATAAGTATGTGGAACACTTCGACTTTCGGATATCTTTTACGCTGTGACAGTGTAAAGGATTTTTGGTTATAAACCTAAGTTTACGCATAAGCATAAACGCTTACGAGTAACACTCTACGCATAAGCTCACACTTACGCGTAAGGTTTTTACGACTAAGTCTTTTTGTTTACGCATAAGCCTAAGGTTACGCGTAAGATACTTCCTACGCATAAGAATCCTACGCCTAAGCATCCTACGCCTAAGCTTCCTACGCATAAGATCCTACGCCTAAGCAATCTACGCATAAGCACCATATCCTACTCGTAACTTCTTTACTCTACGCCTATGCCTAAGCTCTTTTTGTTTTGGCGGGAAAACTTGAGTAAAATTTAAATTTTTGAGGAGACTAAACGTTCAATTTTTACGCGAAATTCAAATTTTGGTATAACTTGGAAAATTTTGGTCAAAATTTCAAATTTTTGGGCCTAAATTCAAATTTTTTCGGTAAAATTTGGCGTCAAAATTGTCATAACTCAAATTTTTCATACAACCTTAGAATTGATTTTAACTGTGAATTTCAAATTTTGGGAGAGAAAAATTTTACGACTTTGAACAGGCTTACGAGTAAGATTCACCGAAAAACATCAAACGTCCATAACTTATTAAACACAACTCCTTTATCGTTGAATCGATCCTACATCAACTTTATCATTACATACCTTCATCAATGGCAACTATGCAAGATCGTTATACAACTGCTATCACAACTGCTATTGCTGCATTCGCCAATAATGCATTAAACATCAATGGTTACTCTACACCGAATAACAACAACCAATGGATTTCATCGTATAATCCGCAGTCTGCTCAACCGAGTATGCATATGGGTCAAGGAGGACAAATGGTTGATGTTATTGGGAATCAGAATGGATTTGCTACGGGTATACAAATGGGGAATCAGATGTAATATGCAGGCAGTTTGATGGACATCGAGGAGTCGACATGTGAATCGAATATGGGATATCGTAATATGGGAAATCAAAATGGGAATAATCGTTTTATGACTTCTGTTCGAATGCTACTCCGAACATCAAAGCCAAAATTCAGGTTATTTTGATTCAGAATCTAGGGTCAAACGACTAACGAAGCTTGAAAGGCTCAAGTACATGTTGATGTTAGCACAGAAAGAAGAGTCGGGAATTGAATTGACTGATGCGGAATACGAATTCATGAATCCAGGACGGACAGATAAAGCAATCAATACTGCTAACTCCAATCATACAATCAATCAGCCGGACACAACATCAAGTGGTACTTTTGACACACCTCCTGTCTACGACACAGATTTACTCAATGAGGTACCAAATTATAGTAATGTTTCTAATCAGTTTACTCATGAGAAGCCACATTCTGTGTCTCCCGAACCTTATTATGACACATATGTGGGAGAGCAAGTTAATAGCAATGTTAACTCTGAAACTCCATATATGGATCCTAATGGAGGTCAAGGTGAACAGAATGGCGCTAATGATGAGGAAACACGTGCTTATTTTGAATTGTTAATCAATAATTGTGGTATTGAAATTGAGAAAGTTAGAACAGTCAATCGCGAAGTTAAGGCCGTGAATGCCAAATTGACCGCTGAGCTTGAGAGTTACAAGGAGAATGCAAAAGCCTTTGAATTTCAGAAAAACAAAGAATCAGAATTAGAAATTGGTTGTCGAAATTTAGTTTCTAAAGAAAAAGAATTGCAAATCAAGTATAACACACTTGATGTGAATTCGAACTTGAAAACTAAATCTTTAAACAAGGAAATTTCAGATCTAAATGACCAACTTTCAAAACAAAAATCATTGTTTTCTGATCTTGAAAAGAAAAGAAGCAGTTGATTACTGATTTTTCAAAACGAGAAGATTATCTTCTTGATGAAATTCTTGACAAAAATGAGAAAATCAAATCCTTGGAAAATTTGTTTACAACGGGTCACAGCTAAATCAAACAAGATGCTTTCTAATCAAGTAAATCAACGTTTTCATACTTCACATAGAATGGCACTTGGTAACGACCCTTCTTCGTTCCTCAAGAAAGCTCCGAAAGAACGGAATGTGTTGAACAATGGAAAACCTTTGCATGAACCCATAATTGCTCGTGATTCTCTTGAAACGTTAGAACTATCTAAGGAGAGCAGAGAAAGAATGAAACAAAAAGGTCCGGAAATCAAACCTATTGACTATAACAAATGGAACAAACTTTCTGGAATCACTTTTGTCAATCAAAAAGAAAAGTCAAACTTCTCCATCACACAAAATGTTTCAAACAAAGAGTCAACACCTGTTTCAAAATCTGTTTCAAAACCAGTCATTGTCTCAAAATATCTTTTGAACATTGAACAAATGTCTTCAAACAATCCTTTTAACTCAAGTGATGCGAGAAGTATTCTAGACAATGTGAAAACGAGAATTGCGGATCTTCAAGAAACTGTTAAAACTAAAACCACTATTACACCTAATAACTGGTTCTCTAGTTTTGATATTGAACAGAGAAAGTTTTTTGAAACTCAAATTGCCCCTCAGCTGAATGCCATCAGTGCAAGGGTAATTCATTTTGAACAAGCATTTTTGAAAGAAACAACTGACTTTGTCAAGGACCATAAAACCCTGGTAAAGCAAGCTAACGACTGTGTTGAACAAATCAAAGTTTTGGAAACTTTAAATGACTCTCTCTTCGAAGATGTTCTGACTACTGATATTATGTCCATTATTTTGCAAACATATTCTGTTGAAGATCATGAAAGACTCCAGTCTAAGACCTCCGAAATTGTTTCAAAATATGAAAAAGCTCTTGAAAAACTTGAAAAAGAAAATGTGTCATATTTTAAACAACTTGATCGAAAAACCGAGGAATGCAAGTATGAAAAACTGTCGTATGAGCGTGCCTACAAGGACATGCAAGAGCAAAATGATCTTTTGAGAGCTCAGCTGGAAAGTCTAAAAGGAAAGGCTGTAGATACTAAGCTTGCAAAACCATTGACTGAGGAGAAAGCAAATGTTCCCAAACCGGTTTTCAAACCAAAAATGTCTATTTCTCAGTTTCCTCCAAAAGTCAATGAGAAAAATGATTTATCAAAAACAGTCACTCCACAGTCTTTGCCTATCAAAAAGCGAATTATCAAAGGTTTTGAAAAACCTGTTTTTGATAAAGAAAAAGTGTTTACACATGGCAATTCTAAGACTAGTTCACGGAATGTGACCAAAAATCCAGTTAAAGAATCTGTCGGTTCAAACGACATGGTCAACAATCACTATCTAGAAGAAGCTAGGAAAAAGGCACAGACTCGAAAAGACGGAATTCTAGGTGCAACATCTAGCGTGATGAATTCTAAAAGATTTCAAGGCACTGCTAGTAGTAGTAAACCATTACCTAAGAACACTCTACAAAAGACTAGGGATTGGCTTGCATCTAAGAGTAGTTGCGCAAAATAAAATGCTATGCCCTTAGAAAACAACACTAGGAATTCTAAGTCTTTTTCGAACAAGAATCAATTTCCAAAAGACTGTAGTGACAAAGTTAAAGCTGCTGTTTTAAACAAGAATATTGAATTTGTCTGTACTACATGTAAAAAATGTGTCTTTTCAGCTAATCATGATGCATGTGTCTCACAATATCTCAAGAAAGATAATTCTCGTGCCAAGGCACAATCCACTAAGACACCAAATAGAAACAAACCCGTTGAAAAGATGAACATGAAAAAGAAACCTAATAGGTGGATCTCTTCAGGACGTAGTTTTTCAAAAAATGAGTCTTCCGCTGAATCTGATAAGAAAACAACTCCTAGATCTTACCTAAGGTGGATTCCCACGGGAAAAGTTTTCAACCAAGTTGGTCTTAGATGGATTCCCACTGGAAAGATTTTTGATACTTGCACCAACACAGATAATAGTGAAACTCATCTAGTTAAGGAAGTAGAAACCACTACAACCGTTGATAGTGATCACCCTCACCGTGAGGAATCTTGTACTTCTAACACTGTTATTTGTGAAAACTCTTCTTCTTTGGTTGCAGGTGAATCAAATATCTCAGAACCCAGCTCATCAGAGGGTTCTAACTCTGTAAACTCTTCTTCTTCATTCTCTCTATCTTCTATTTTTGATTTTCCATTTCTTTTATAAAACCAACAAAAACAAAATACAAAAATAGAAAATTTAAAAAAAAAATACAAAAACAATATAAAATCAAAAATCAAAAATATTCTTCTCCGACATGTCTTTCGTATTATCGATATTCTGTACGTTTCTAGAAATTTCATTCAACAATGATACGGACATGTACAGATGCTTGAGCGAGAGTTCTTTAAATGTTTTCTAAAACATGTCGTTTCTCAAAATTTCTTCAAAATAATGGCTTTCGTATACTTCAGTACGAAACCCGGACTTCAAATTAATGGCTTCTGGACACATCAGTTCAGGACCCGCGCTTCAAAGAAAGGAAAGTGCTTAACAAAATCAAAGGTTTTAAATATTTTTCAAGCACTATTCCTAAAAATATAATGGCTTGCAGTTACTTCAGACTGTAACCCGATCTTTAAAAAAAGGAAAGTGCTACGCAAAATCGATTTTCATAAATATCGAGCACTTATCCTAAAACAAATGAAGATAATTCTTCTTCAATATCTTCAAAAGATTTTTTTAAATCTTCATCTTGCGTACCATTGATTCGAAATTTTTCAAAATCTCTCACATTTGGTACCAAGATAACTCCCTCTAAACCCTTAATTGATTCTAAATTTTCTGTATGAAAAATATGCTTTCGTTAAGGGGGAGTATTAAACCAAAATTGTTCCAAAATTCTTGCTAAATTAGTTTCTCTCCAAATGCTTTTCGAAAAACATATCTTTTAATCATTTTGTTTCAAAAACATCATGGATATGCTATTTTTGATGGGGAGAAACGTGATTAAAATGTGATCAAAAGGTTTAATGATCGTTGTTTGAATCTCAAAATGAGCTCGACTCAGACGGAACCAATGAATTGACAAGAATCAAAGTCAGTAAATGTACCATCTCGAGAAACCTGTGATAGATATGCACTTTCATGGGTCTAACCTCCTTTTCAAGGAGTGTTTACAACTTCAAGTTAGTTATTAGAGCTAGTTGTCACCTAAAAACTGACAATGGAACTCTTTAACTAGGCAACGTAACCGTGTCTCGTGGGGAATTGTCTATCATGAGCCGATCAATTCAAAAAGTGCGAACTCTACCCTCTATGTGCAGATTTCTGTCAAAACTTATAAGCACATGTGAAGGGGGAGTGTTTCTGAAAATATAAAACTCTTGGAGTGTTTCAAACATGTTTTCTATCATAAACACTCTGTGAGATTTTCAAGAAAAATGGTTTTATGGCAACATGGGACAATCATGGAGTTATAAGGTGACTAAGGATAGGAAATCTGTCCTATGATCCGCCAGAGCCGGAGGGATCTACCCAAGGACATCACCAATAGTTTAGTATTAGAAGTCCTTAGGTATGATTGAAAAAAGGAGTAATGTGAGAAAGGAGAAATAAGGGGTTGAAGAATTAAAAAGAAAAGTAAAAGAAATAGCCCTCCATATTCAACCTTAGGGCAGAAATCGGGTTCAATTCATCTGCTACTGGTTGTCACTAAGTTGACACTGGTATTGAAGACAAAAAAGTCATGGACCCAGTGGACGACTGCACTAAACCTTCTAGCCACTCAATTCCTCTCAAAAGGATTTGTTTCATTCTCACTGGGAACCCTGCATAATCTATCGGCTTTCTCTTAGAGATTGCTGATATTGAAGAAGGAGACCCTCTCCCTAGTCTCCGCTCAGGAAAACCAAAATGCACTATTGAGTCTAGACCCACGAGATTCATCAAAAGATCTCATAGGAACACTTGACATGACATCACTTGTTGTTCATCAATAAGAACACATGTGATATATTCTAGAGTCCTGATGAGTGTGCAAATACTCATCATTTTTGTACTATCTAGACTGCAAAAACATCTGAAAACACTCAGAAACACATCAAAATGATAAAAATATCACAAACAAGTGTTTTATATGTTTTAAATGCAAAAACATCAAAATCAGATGAAAAATGAGCAAAGTTTGCATAATTGGCAATTTTAGTCCCCAAGTTACAAAAGTTATCAAAATTAGTCCCTGGTAATTCAAAAGCTTGTAAAATGTCATTTAAGGTCCTTGAGATTCAAAAGTTGTCAAAACAAACCCTTTAAAGTTCAAAAATCACAATTGACAATTTTAGTCCCTCAACTTTACAAAAATGTCAAAAATAGTCCCTGGGTGTTCAAAAATAGAAATTATTCAAACAACACCCTTGTATTATTAATAAATGACAAAATTGGTCCTTTATGATAAGTTTATAGAGAAATTACAAGTTTGGTCCCTGGAGTTTGAAAAATGTCATAATTAGTCCTTGAATTTATAAAGAATGACATTTTATGCATAATGGTCCTTGTTCTATTCTTATATGGCAGGAATGGTCCTTATGATAGCCTTGGAAAAGCTACAGTTTCAACCCTTCATGTTTGGTGGTATTACACATTTGGTCCTTGGGCTTTATTACACAAATAACCAAACGGACCCTATTATTAGTTAAAACCAAATCCAATCCACTAAACCCAGCCAGGCCCAACCTACCCAAGCCCAAACCCAATACCAGTTTTAAAATAAAACCCGCCTAAATACCAGCTACACTGTAGCATCGTCTCCTCCACCCCTGTAAACCAAAACCAGAGGTGGTTTTCTCACCACCTCCTTTCCACCTCACCTCACTACTCACCTTTCCAGCTCATTCCCCCTCCTCACATCTTAGCCCACAAGCAGTTAATGCTTCCCCACCATGAACCTTTACTGTAGCACTCACATAAACCTGTTTTTGCTTTTCAAGTCATCCTAAACCCATACCTACTTCACATATTGTCCCCTCCACCTCTACAATACTCCAAAGTTCTTTAATTGAACTAAAATTGCCTCAAGCAACCTTATTCACTTTTGGCGCCAAATCCAATTTGATGGCTAGGATACGTTTGACTGAATCAAAGGCTGAGATTGTTGATGGGATATGATCAGAGACATGTGGGGAGTTCAAAAAGGCTATAAAGAAAGAGGAAGAGTCATTGGAGAGGATATCTAGTGTAATTTAAATTAGTGTATGTCGAATTAGTTAAACTTTAATTTCCAGTGTATGTTTAATCTTTCTAGTGTTGAATTAAGTGTTTTCAGTGTATTATAAACCTTTATCAATAAGCAATTCCAGTTTATGTTCATGATTTCAGTTTATGTATTTTCAAAAGTTCAAAATCTCAAATTGTTTGAATGTTGTTTGTAGTGGATAATAAGGACTCATAAGCACACATAAGCTCCTCAGAAAGCTTATTGAAGCTTTTAGATACTCTAAAACTCAGTTTAGAATCAAAAACCAAAAATAAAAAAAATTCACATAAATTAGATAAAAATCAAAAATCAATGAAGAAGATGATCAAGACATTGGAGCAGGGTTGATTTTGGATTGCCCTTGGTTTAGTGCTTCTTGGGAAGCTATAGGAAGTTGTTTCAGACCATGGTTCTCAGTTTTACATTGGAAACCAATTTGTAAGCATTTTACTCAATCTTGGTATTTCACTGTCTTATGTTGCTATTGCTGTTGTTTTATGATTATTTAGTCTTGTTTAGTGATAATCTTAAGTCTGTAATGATTTGCATGATCTGAATCAGAAACTCTTTGAAAATCACCAAAATAGTCTCATACAAGACTGTTTGGATTTGCTCAGTTTTTGTGTTAAAGGGTATTAGTGTGGTTGCTTGTTGTTATTATCTGTCACATTAGGTTCTAAGAACTCAGTTCAACAATAAAATCTAGACCTTATTTGGTGAAAAGTCAAAATACTCTTTTAATCTCACCTCATAAGCTCACTGTTGGATTTTAAAGTGTAAAACCCATCACAGTAGTTCATAGCTTGTTACTTTAGCTTAATTCCATCTCATTTTAGCTTAATACTACTTAATCAGTTAATAGATTCAATTCAAAGTTCATAAAAGTCAAACATTTAGTTTAATAACAAAAGTCAAAATGTGTCCTGTGCATCAGTGAGCCTATCACTTTCTCAAGCTCACACAGAGCTTATCAGTTAGCTTAAACCTGTATTTTAGTTTTTTGAGAAGTTCACCTAGTCGTCTCAAGGTTACAAGTGTCTATTTTCCATTCATAGCTTATTTAATAGCTTTTTGTTTAGCTTATTTTTCACGCCAAGTCAAAATTGTGCCCGTGCACAAGGTTTACACTCATTTTCAAAAGCTTATAAAAAGCTCTCCATTGCACCTTAGCTTGTCAAATTTGGTTTTTTAGAAAACTGACCAAGCCATCTCATTGATCCAAGCTTAATTTTTAAGTTTGTAGCTTTTTAGATAGGGCTGCAATTGCTTTCTATTTTGACCATTTTCTCATTACACCGAGTTTTGACTCAGTGGGTTTTTCAAGTTCTTCATAAGCTTCTCACAAGCTTATCAGTGTAAACCAAACTTTGTATTTTAGCTTTTTGGATAGCTTAACTGGTCATCTAGTTAATTCAAGTTTTTGTTTTAAGTTTGTAGCTTATCTAAGTGCTTACAAAGTAGCTTAAAGGTGCATAGTAATTTATACAGACTGTGCAAACAAGCATACTTGTGCTTAATTGAGCTTATTCAGAGCTTATTTGTCAATCTTTAAGCTTAATCAGTTTTCACATTAGCTTATTACCATTATTTAGCTTATTTCCAATTCTCATTTTGCTTGTTTAGTAGCTTATAAGCCATTTGGCTTGACTCTTTAGCTTATTTCATTTTCTTGCCACTGTTGAGAAAATAAGCTCATACTGAGCTTATTAATCAGTTTCATAAAAAGTCTCAGTTATTAAAAGTGCTTATTTTCTTGTGCTTAACAACTTTGTAAAAGAAAAAAATCAAAAATAAAATGTCTAGCAAAAAGGGGGTAGGCAGGCTCGAACCTGAGACCTCCCCCTTTGGAGAGTGTTAGTGGTGTACCTGTAAGCCATTCGCCCTTGGGACTTGTCTTGGTTTTACTTTGCAAAATCTAATACATAACCACTCTTTGTCCAAATAAGCTTAAACGAGCTTATTCACTTATTTCTAGCTTATTTAGTGTAGCTTTTTCAGTTTTTGTATTTTTTATATAATTGTATTAGTATTAAGTATTTTATAAAAAAGTTTCAGATTTTTCTCATTTGTTTTAGTATTTTTAAACATTTAATTAATGTTTTTTAGTAATTAATTCATAATAAAAAATATAAATCTTTTTTCTAAAATTTTCTTTTGTCATATAGTACGTAATAAAATTAGTTTTACATTCGTAGGCCTTTTATTTCATAATTTTTACGTTTTTGCTTTGCGCCCAGCGTAATTTTTAAACGTAACGCTCGTTTTCATTTTAAACCACGTTTTTAGGTAATTTAAGGTTACGTTTTAGTTAAGATAGTTTATTTAAGTTATTTAGTTTTATAAAATCACAAAAACATCATTGTAAAAATAGTGATAGCGTTTATTTAATATATTTTATCTTTTATCTCTTTTAATTTGCATTTAAGTCGCTGTAATTTGTAGATCTTTCCTTTAGGTAATTATCCATTCAAAACCTTACTGATCACTATCCTTAGTGATCATTCTATCATCTGAAGTTGTTTAAACACCAATTCATCCTCCGTGGGACTTAACGACCCAGGAATTCCCTATATTCCTCTGATCTTCATTGCATTTGTGCTTAAACTGTTTTAAGTTTGTTACGGTCGGCCATTCACAAGTGGC
>OU343216.1:147155040-147227084 GCA_910596185.1 Chrysanthemum makinoi | reverse complement strand
GGATGTCCTTGTACTTCTTAGTAAATTCACGGATGATCGGCTTTGTGTATCAGAGACCAAAGGGATCTTTGACCCTCCCTTCTTGAGGTGCTACATCATGTCTTCCCATATTAGGCTTGCATACTCGATGTCTTTGGACATTAACCATTCCTAGAATATATCACGGGTGAGGTAGCTTGGGATGCTCATTACCGTTGTCTCTTCCTGATACAAACTTGGCAATCATTATGTAGAGGATCCTCCATTGTTGTGGCATGTATTTCACATCAACTCGGGTGAGTGGTGATGATGCCATCCCGACTCATCATAGCCAATGGCAATCAAAAAATTTAGTATCTCCTTTTCATTTGGAATCTTGACATAGTCAGGGGAGAGTTGATGGCGGAGGTAGTAGTAGCACGACGGCGAAGGTCCTCGGCAGTGGCGGTGACTTCCGAATGTGTAAAGTACACTTGACCGCATCTTTCCCATTAATCATTTCCATTGTGTGCCGAGGCGATGGATGTAGAAGCTAGGAATTGATGAAGACTTTGTGAGCATGAACTTGTAGGGGTGGTTGAGGAGGATGTCCACAGCAATTTGACATGACGATTCAGATACATGTAAAGTTGTTGAAGTCCACTTGAGGTTGTTCTTGCCAATCACTGTGTCGTATCCTTGGGGAATATGTTAGCCATTGTGAGTTCCACAGAGCATTGACATCAGTTGTTGTGCGGCCATTTTTGTGATCTAAAAGAAATTAGAACCTGAAAAAGACATTTGAAAACACGTGTGTTAGCATAAGTCTAATTCATTTTCTAATTCCTTGTTTAATGTTAATAGATTGATGTTTGTTACATAGTCTATGTCACATTTGTCCTCTTTCATGTAGATGTGATGATTGTTGGGAATTATAGATTTGATCGATTACAAAACCCACAATTTGAAATAAAGAAAGAAGAAATAATGAGGGCCTTATATATAATTTAATAGTAGCTTTCATAGTAAGCTAGGATTTGTAACCTCCCTCTATTATATAAAGAGGGTAGGCGTCTAGGTTACAATCATCCATTCATAGTAGAACTCTTCAATGAGAGTCTAGACACCGCGATTATAGCATGTGTATATTAGTAGAAGTAGTTTATGTATTAGTTTATTTTATGAATAAAGAAAACCTTATTAGTGATGTTGATTGTGTTCTTATCATTCTTTTGTGCATTCATCAATCAATGTTACTAATACCCTAGTTGAGTCTAGATTCATGGATTCTACAATTGGTATCAGAGCCTCGTGGCTCTCGATCTAGGGTTTATAATGTTTTTCTCTAATTAAGGTTTATACCCTAATTGATCTATAGCGACAAATGTGGAAAAGAAAATAGAAGCGGCGGCGGATGAGGGGGATCTGTGGTTTTTACTATTATCGACAACAACGGCTTGAAGAATATTTAAGTATGAGGTAATCGTTATTTTTATTAAATCGGCTTCTTTTAAGATTTGATTGGATGTCGTGATCTTTGTGGTGACTCATTGGTATTCTGACTTCACGTGGTGATATGAACATGATTGGTCGGTGGCATATCATCTCGTTTGTTATTTATTGAATTGAATTGGAATTGGTCACGAGGAAATCGCTCAAAAGAGGTCACATGAGTTTATTGATTCATTATTTTTATTAGCACAATAGATTCCTCATTTACTAGTTTTGATATGTTACGCATGATGTTCTAATTGATGATTAGTGGGTCCCTCGATTTTATTCCTACTGGTCAAATTAAAGAGTGATATGGGGCGACATTTTGATTGGTCGTCGGTGGGGTCACCATCCAATGTTTGGTATTATTATGTTTTGATACTTTGGACGATGATCTCATATTGATTCTACCATTCACATGTACTATTGATCGGTTGTTTTATATGTCAATAGCTATGGTCATCTTGTCACGTGGGACCATCTAATTTCATTTTACTAGTTAATTTGATTGGACGATGGTGAGTAAATCCGATTGGATGATGGGTCATACAGCGCATGGTACATCATGATGGTACCGATTGGTCGATGGTATGTGTGTTGTTCTTGCCGATTGGCTCCGCTGGACCTACAAGCTACATATTGCTTTCTTCTGGATGATTCTTCTTGATCACGTGGGTTTCAAACTCTTGAATGTGTGGTCTCATTGACTTTTGTGTAAGATTGGTTTTTAGGTATGTTTTATTTTACTTGGAAGATCACATGCGGGACCCACGATGTTGTATATGTGTCATAGCACGTGGGTTTGATTGATTTGTAGATTGGTATGCTTTTACTTTCACGTGATACATTATTTGATCTATGCAGTCCAATATTGAAGTCACTCACCGCCTAAGTGTACATTAATCTTGGTCTTGCCGCTTGGGAACTTGATAAGGATGTAAAAGGTACACTTTTGAGGGTCATTAAAGCCTTAATCGACCACTTTTATATCGTTCTTTTAATTTTGTTCCTTTTCACTTTTTAGGTCTCTTGAAGGCAAAATCTTTGGAATGAAGCTTATTCGGATGAAAAGGCGTGATTATGTGAAGAAAATGGCTAAAGTCAAGATCAAGACACTCAAGTCGCTGGAATTGAAGGTGACGTCCTGAGATAGAGGGCGGCGATACTTAACATGCTCCAAAATTGTACCGCCGAGCTTAATTTGCTATTTTTAACCCGACGGCATCGCTTTGAAGAGTAGGGCGCCACAAAGATTTTCCTCCCGAGCGGCCTAGATCCGTTCAAACGGCGTCCAAGATTGAAGGTGCGGCGTCACACCACAAGGTGGCCGTCGCAAGGTGACTTGGCCAAGACAAAACCCTAATGACGACAGATCTGACGGCGTCACAACTAAAGAGTGATGCCGTCGCAGTTGTATTCTTATATATGGAAATCGATTTTAGGACTTTTAGGGAGGTAGAATTATGGAGTAAAAACTCTAAACGAATTTGGTTTGTCTTGGGCAGTATCTTAGGGTTCCCATACCCTATTTTACATCAAGATAAGTAATTTACTTCATTGATTTCATTATGTCTTCGATTGTATGTGTGTATGCTTGCATGTTCACCATGTACGGCTAATTTAGTTGTGTGTTTGCCTAAGATCTATGAAACCTAGTTATTGAATATTGATTGGTTGTCTCTTATCTTAATTGTAATTGGCTTAGGATTGCAATAGGCCATCGTTGTATTTTTAATGCTTGAGTAATCTTTGTGAACCTTAGTTTATGATACCTAGAGTGATTGTAGGCTAAAAATCCAAAGATAACCTTAGAGTTAGTTTATGAATCCTAGAGATTTTGTAGGAAATAACCTTAAGGTATCCTCAAAGAGTTAGGGATAAAAACATACCCTACGACCTTAGGAGACACAACGCGTTAAGAATAAGGACGTGACATTTCAACCACCAATAAAAGATAATTAGGGAGTAATAGTATCTAGGTAAACACATTTTTAATCATCTTACGAGCACACATCATTTAGACATAGACTACCCCTTAGATTAGATAAATAGATAATAGTACAATAATCGGTAGAAATACCACCTCCCAAATCCAATACCCCGAGATTCGTACTTTCAATTTTCTAAAAAATATAAAAAAAGATAAAAAATAATCTTCCTCAACCTCAAACTTAGCGTAGTAATTTCTCACTAGCATTCCTATTCCCCTAGAGAACGATATCAATCCCGAGGCTTACCCTAATACTACACTACAACGATTAGGTTCATTGCCTATGGTGTTGAAAAACTTGCTTTCAGAAGAAAGGAAGTTTCCTTTGACCCGAACGCTGCGGTATGCCAGCGTATCAAGTTTTGGCGCCGCCGAATAGAATAGCTAGTTAGATCTCTACGCCGTTTAGGATTCCTTACTTGATTCCTATCAAGTAAGATTTTTCTCATTTTTAGCTTCCTCGTAGTCTATCCCCCTTCTTCGTGACCTTTGTTCGTCGCTCCATCACTTTTCATCATGGAAGGTGATAACCCATCAAACAATAACCCACCACCAAATAAACCACTTTCACTCAAACCACAACCCATTGACCAACACAATCGCCGCAACCGATATGTGAGTAGAAACAACGATATTCAAGATTTACAAAGGGTATTTGACAGTACAAAGACATTATAAATCTAGCGAAGGGTGAGATCTACTGACTAAAGGTTCTTAATAAGCACATTTGCTAACACTTTAAGGAATTACGTTGTAGTTCTCGTTAGTGAAGCGGGTGTGATCTACGTAAGGTGCTTAATGCTCACTGATTCTTAGGAAAGAGATCAATAATAAGAGTGTGTAGTATTTGGGTAACTCAAACGTGTTAGGTTTGAGCACCGAGATCGTTTCGAACGAGGGTTGAATGGAATTTCCAACTCACGTCGCGATTATCGGGATTTGAATGGGAAAAGGGATAATTTGATGTTTTCTAAACTACGGGGCAAGGGAAGCATAAAAGGGAAATTACACTACGGGGAATCCTAAATACGCGAATAAAACTAAAATGCAATTTGAAAATTAACTAAGAATTAAAACTAATTTTTATGATTTTTCTTGAATTAAAAACTATTTTTTAATTTTAAAAATAGAACTAAACAACTGAAAATTATGAAAATGAGTGAGAAAATTATGAAACTATTTTTCAAAAATCTAAAATAACTAAAAAGACTTTTCAAAACTGGGATTGTATTTTTCTGAACTTTTTTCTATTTTCTATGAATCAAAAGCTATTTAAAACTAATTAAATGGCTAAAAATTATAAATTTAACTAGGAAAAATCTGGAAAAATTATTTTTTTGCTTTTTATAGTTTTCTTAATCTAGAAAAAATGAAAACATATTTTTTAAAAGATTTTATGAATTATTTGTATTAAAAAGTAATTAAAACGATTTTAAATAAGAAAAATAGTAAACAGATAAAATTATGAAAAATTCAGGGAAAATATAAAATATTATTATAAACCTACGAAAATTAAGAAAATCTATGCTAGTGTGCATGAAATTGGGGATGTAGTGAAAAGTGCTTATAAATAAGCACTTTAAGATAAGCTATAAATGCACCAAAATGCACCAAGTGATCACAAAAGCTTAAGCATGCTAAAACTACCTAAAAACAACCAATTCCAACTATCCTAAACCTCTAAAGTACCAATTACACTGATTTAACTAGATTGATTTTTAAGTTCCAAACAGCATTTACCTACCTACTTTAAGCTAGTGCAGCAGCTTATCAAATGAACTAAAATGAAAACCAGAAGTTAGGAACTCAAGACCACCAAGTAATCATCAACTAGACCAAATATCAGACCCTAATGATAAAAAACAAGACCTGCACAAGGTTTGCAAATTGCCTGGTTCACACTCAATATATGCTAAGTATTGATCCCACAATTTCAACTGATGTTAGCAGCTGATTAAGGGCTTAAATAAATTTCAAAAAATTCCTTAAAATTCACTTTTCAAAAGTTGACCAACTGAAGTTATTAATCCCACAATTTCAACTGATTTGAGCTAAAAATGAATCTGTGAAAATTCAATAAAGTTTTGTGAAAACCACTTTTGACACTTTTGACTATTTAGCACAGTTATGCAAACTTTGACTAAATTGGATTTAGATCTTGCAAAAACAGATTGTAATGATGGTTTATGGATGCACTATAACCAATTTATGCTATCTTATGATGATCTACACCTAAAATGCAAACTAATAATCTTCTATACTAACTGATGAGCACAATAGATCAGATAAAATGCAAGATTTGACTTAGAGAGTGTATGGTCAAATTGAATTCTGAAATGAGTTTATATATACCAAATGAACTTAAACTAACTAATATTATTCACAAACCAAACCTCAACCTCGAGATTACTACCTAATCCAAAACTAGTGTAAAACTGATATGCAATTAAACACTTATATATATCACAGATTAATCCTAAGGTTTTTATCTAAACAAACTCAAATGAACATATAAGAGCTAAATGATGCAATAATTCTAATATTAACAAACACAGAATCAAAATGTCAATAGAACAGTTATGAAATTAGATAAACAACACTTACATAAGTCCAACCACAATGGCTTGCTATAGATTTCAATGAATCACTATCCTAACCCATAACTAATTCCAAATCCAGCTCAACTTAACCCAATCTGATCCAATTCCAGCTTATCAACCCAAATCTGCTTCAGTTGACTTTTGTTGACTGGTTTTGAATTTTGTTTGTGAATTGAGATTAAAACAGAAATAAGCTCATTATAAGCTATAATAAGCTTAAATGAGTTTAATGAAACAATAGCTATAGCTTTTGATAAGCTTATAAGAGCTTGAGAGTATTTTTTTATTTTTCAACTATTTTTCTGATTTTTTTTTATATTTTTGATTAAGATGAAAACAAACTGCAATTACTTTTAGATTAAGCTAAAATGATTTGAACAACATTAATAAGCAATAATCAGTAACAATTAAGGATTAAACAAGGATTTATAGAATGAAGATAAATTTCATTAAAACTTTAAAACTGAGAGTACAAGAACTGAATTAACTTTAAAACATTAAAAACATAAAGACTGAATTAAAATTACAATTTAGCTACTAAAAATGAAGGAAAGAAAAGGTGTCTTCAACTTTTGAATGAAGAGGGGTATTTATAGCCACGTCTTAAGCTCATGGAAGGATCCAGAAGGAATTCTGTGCTTTCTCTGGATGCTTTTCAGCCTTTGGATTAAATCCCATCAGTCATCCATCACTTTCCACCCTTGGATCACGTGTCCACGTTTGTGTAGCCAATCAGAGGAGAGAATGTAATGATATGACACACGGATTGCCAGCGTGGCATCCGTGTGTCGGCCGTGTCGATTTCGCATTTAATTTGGCTTGAATTTGGGTTTCATGTGGGGAATTAATTAAATGGGTGGTTAGGGTTCATCAGCTGGGTTTGGGTAAATGTTTTGGGGGGAAATTTGGGCGCGTGGGATTTTTTAATATAATTCAATTTTGTTGACCGGGTTAAATGGTAGTTGACTTGGGTTAAAAGTGGGATACGGGTTTATAACTTGAACCGGGTATTTGGTTGGACCGAGTAAAGGGTGGACGGGTTTGGGCTTTAAGGTATCTTGGGCCAAGGTTTAATATATTTGGACTTAGGACATGTAATGGATCCATTTAATGATATAAGGACCAAAAGTGCCAAAGCTGAATTTCCAGGGACTAAATATGTAATTCTGAAAATGTGATCCAAGGGCTAGACTTGCCAATCTTCAATAGACCAAGGGCCAATTTTGCCATTTTCTGAAACTTGAGGGTATATTCTGCCAAATGCTCAAATTTCAGGGGACTGATTCCGACAATTTTGTAAACTTGATCAAATCTTTCAGAAATCATCCTTTTAGCAAGAAAATCTTCACAGATGCACAATTCTGACCTTCCGGCTCAGCTTTAGCACTCTTTATCTCTCGTGCTCGGGTTTTGGTTATCTTTTGCGTGTTTTGACATATCCGTACCTACACATGCATAAACTCAAGAAAACAGCAAATATTAGCAATAAACGGCTCTTTCTTGGTTATTTTGGGTCTGATTTGATAAAGAAATGATATGTGTTTTTGCACATATCACTCACATTTGCTATCACTTTAAGGAGTTACATTATAGTGCTCAGTGTCTCATATTAATTAAGGGTTTATCAAGATTTGGAGTCACATTCATAGTACAAGATATAAGACATCTGCGTTGGTGTTCCTACTGGTTCTCCATTCCTACTGGTAGACTATTTTGATCTTTCTGCTAAATTGATTTTCTGCTGCAGTGTTAATTCTTTTGCTTAGTGAAAAAAAAAGCAAAAGATGGTTAGTATCTTTTAAAGGGAAGTTTATTGTTTATATACTAACCATCTACATGCATCACTTGAGGGGAAGCGTCTAAGAGTTGCACAAGACCCCTATTAGATGATTACAAAAAGGGGAAGTAGATTCATGGTGTGCAGCTTATTATTGTGATGACATGTTTTTAGCATTGTTTCTTCATGCAGGTTGTTTTGTAATATCAAATAAGGGAAGATTGTTGAGAATTACAGATTTGATGATTACCAAACCCACAAGCTGAAATGAAGAAAGAAGAAACAATGAGGGCCTTATATACAATTTAATAGTAGCTTTCTAAGTAAGCTAGGGTTTGTAACCTCCCTCTATTATATAAAGAGGGTAGGTGTCTAGGTTACAATCATCCATTCATAGTAGAACTCTTCAATGAGAGTCTAGACACACGATTATAGCGTGTGTATATTAGTTGAAGTAGTTTATGTATTAGTTTATTTTATGAATAAAAAAAAACCTTATTAGTGATGTTGATTGTGTTCTTATAGCGTGTTACTAATTCCCAACAATGATAAGTTAAGTAAACGTGTTAATTTTGAAGTTTAAATTCCCATTTATCACTAAACACAACATTTGAAGTTTTATAAGCTTATTCCTAAACTTAGACAACATGTGGTTTGTCACTTATTCGTAATAGTTAACATTTTGTAAACATCAACTTATTCGTAACGTGAATCCTTATTCGTAAAAATGGATCCTTATTCATAAGAATAAGTTTAATGCGTAAGAACATTCCTTATTCGTAAAGAATAATTCTTGTTTGTAAACACCAAGCTTATTCGTAAGAATATGCTTATGTTTACAAATATTGCTAATTCGTAAGAATCAAGCTTATTCGTTAAGCAATCTCTTTGTAAAACCCCTTTTATCACGTATACCTTCTCACAACTTTAGACACAAACACACTATATGCGTAAACCACAACATTCGCTATGAGTAGAAAGATGAAGAGAAGAACTTGGTGACTTGAATGATATATTATGCGTGTATATGTTTAGAGAGATAGAGAGAAGAAAGGAAACTTTATTCCAAAGAAAACACACACACACACACACACTCAAGCACACCCCTCAAATGAGACTTTGAGGGGTTTATATAGTACATTACATAAACGCCCTAATGGGCTTTGGCTTGGGCCTCGTGGACTTGGATTGGATAACACAAGATGAAAGGCTAGCTTAACATAACTATTAGCCATTTAGCTTAGCCCAATCCACGAGCCCGTTGACTATTCTATCACTATATCTAACACGCGTTACAAAGTTCCTAAACGTGAATGACCATCACTTCTAATAAAAACTATTAAGGCTAACAATCTCCCCCTAAGGGGTGGTCATTCAAAAGATGCTCTACTTGAATAGGTCTATACTTTTCTCGAGCTTGAACTTTGTGTGTAGATATAGAATAGTCTCTAATCTTTGTTCCTTCATGCTTTGTGATCAATTAATGTGGTTGTCTGCCGTTGTCAACTTCGTTGGTTTGGTATCTCCACGTCATTATCCACCATGCTCACACTTCTATTTGACTTTGAGTTTCCAATGATGGAGTTCTCGAGTCTTTAAACTTTGAAGATTCTTTGACATTGACGAAGAATCATCTTTAACTTTGAGTAGCATTCGATTTTGATGAGAACTTTCATGTGTTGTTGGTATGAGCATGTGGAGATTCTGTACGATCAATCCGCTCCGGAGCTTCCATAAGAAGAAAACATAAAACAGGTTAGTAATAAGCGGATTCTGGCACTTACAACTTTGAATTTCGAGGGTGTTAACAGCATAGTGTGAAAACACGTCTCTAATTCTCACAAGGGCCGCTCTGAACCGAGTCCCACAAGTGAGATAACACGATATACGGGAAATTACACCTATTCTCGGATGAGTCGCCGAGGTACAGAAGCATCACCCCACGATCAGACCGCTTGAGACACACTAAGCGTAATCCACGGAGAATTACGAAGTGACCCTGCTTTGCCGTGGCCGCTTGATGTTGACCCTCGCAGAATTTCCATTCAATCACCGAGGATTACGATGTAAATCCCCTCATAAATGTTCTGGCAGATTTAAGATCTCGTAGGACTCTAGAATATATCACCTGTGTTCTTATTGATGAACAACAAGCGATGTCATGTCAAGTGTTCCTATGAGATCTTTTGATGAATCTCGTGGGTCTAGACTCAATAGTGCATTTTGGTTTTCCTGGGCGGAGACTAGGGAGAGGGTCTCCTTCTTCAATATCGACAATCTCTAAGAGAAAGTCGATAGATTATGCAGGGTTCCCAATGAGAATGAAACAAATCCCTTTTGAGAGGAATTGAGTGGCTAGAAGGTTTAGTGCAAAGGCCACCTGGGTCCATGACGCCTTTGTCTTCAATACCGTGTCAACTTAGTGACAACCAAGAGATGAATTGAACCCGGTTTCTGCCCTAAGGTTGAATATGGAGGGCTATTTCTTTTCACCCTTTCTTTTACTTTTCTTTTTAATTCTTCAACCCCTTCTTTCTCCTTTCTCACATTACTCCTTTTTTCAATCATACCTAAGGACTTCTAATACTAAACTATTGGTGATGTCCTTGGGTAGATCCCTCCGGCTCTGGCGGATCATAGGACAGATTTCCTATCCTTAGTCACCTTATAACTCCATGATTGTCCCATGTTGCCATAAAACCATTTTTCTTGAAAATCTCACAGAGTGTTTATGATAGAAAACATGTTTGAAACACTCCAAGAGTTTTATATTATCAGAAACACTCCCCCTTCACATGTGCTTATAAGTTTTGACAAAAATCTGCACATAGAGGGTAGAGTTCGCACTTTTAGAATTGATCGGCTCATGATAGACAATTCCCCACGAGACACCTGCTACGTTGCCTAGTTAAAGAGTTCCATTGTCAGTTTTTAGGTGACAACTATCTCTAATAACTAACTTGAAGTTGTAAACACTCCTTGAAAAGGAGGTTAGACCCATTAAAGTGCATATCTATCGAGGTTTCTCGAGATGGTACATTTACTGACTTTGAATCTTGTCAATTCATTGGTTCCGTCTGAGTCGAGCTCATTTTGAGATTCAAACAACGATCATTAAACCTTTTGATCACATTTTAATCACGTTTCTCCCCTCAAAAATAGCATATCCATGATGTTTTTGAAACAAAATGATTAAAAGATATGTTTTTCAAAAAGCATTTGGAGAGAAACTGATTTAGCATGAATTTTGGAACAATTTTGGTTTAATACTCCCCTTAACGAAAGCATATTTTTCATACATAAAATTTAGAATCAATTAAGGGTTTAGAGGGAGTTATCTTGGTACCAAATGTGAGAGATTTTTGAAAAATTTCGAATCAATGGTACGCAAGATGAATATTTAAAAAATCTTTTGAAGATATTGAAGAAGAATTATCTTCATTTGTTTTAGGATAAGTGCTCGATATTTATGAAAATCGATTTTACGTAGCACTTTCCTTTCTTTAAAGATCGGGTTACACCAAGTAATCAAGCAATCCATTATATTTTTAGGAATAGTGCTTGAAAAATATTTAAAACCTTTGATTTTGATAAGCACTTTCCTTTCTTTAAGCTGGTCCCTGAACCGATGTGTCCGAAGCCATTAATTTGAAGTCCGGCTTTCATCAAGTATACGAAAGCCATTATTTTGAAGAAATTTTGATAAACGACATGTTTTAGAAAACATTTAAAGAACTCCGCCAAGCATCTGTACATGTCCGTATCATTGTTGAATGAAATTTCTAGAAACGTACAGATTATCGATTATACGAGAGACATGTCGGAGAAGAATATTTTTGATTTTTGATTTTATATTGTTTTTGTATTTTTTTTTTAAATTTTCTATTTTTGTATTTTGTTTTTGTTGGTTTTATAAAAGAAATGGAAAATCAAAAATAGAAGATAGAGAGAATGAAGAAGAAGAGTTTACAGAGTTAGAACCCTCCGATGAGTGGGTTCGAGATATTTGATTCACCTACAACCAAAGAAGAAGAGTTTTCACAAATAACAGTGTTAGAAGTACAAGATTCCTCACAGTGAGGGTGATCACTATCAACGGTTGTAGTGGTTTCTACTTCCTTAACTAGATGAGTTTCACTATTATCTGTGTTGGTGCAAGTATCAAAAATCTTTCCAGTGGGAATCCATCTAAGACCAACTTGGTTGAAAACTTTTCCCGTGGGAATCCACCTTAGGTAAGATCTAGGAGTTGTTTTCTTATCGATTCGTGAAGACTCATTTTTGAAAAGCTACGTCCTGAAGAGATCCACCTATTAGGTTTCTTTTTCATGTTCATCTTTTCAACGGGTTTGTTTCTATTTGGTGTCTTAGTGGATTGTGCCTTGGCACGAGAATTATCTTTCTTGAGATATTGTGAGACACATGCATCATGATTAGCTGAAAAGAGACATTTTTTACATGTAGTACAGACAAATTCAATATTCTTGTTTAAAACAAAGAGCTTTAACTTTGTCACTACAGTCTTTTGGAAATTAATTCTTGTTCGAAAAAGACTTAGAATTCCTAGTGTTGTTTTCTAAGGGCATAGCATTTTATTTTTGCGAACTACTCTTAGATGCAAGCCAATCCCTAGTCTTTTGTAGAGTGTTCCTAGGTAATGGTTTACTACTACT
This sequence comes from Chrysanthemum makinoi, assembly GCA_910596185.1. NCBI lineage: Eukaryota > Viridiplantae > Streptophyta > Magnoliopsida > Asterales > Asteraceae > Chrysanthemum > Chrysanthemum makinoi. Next base: position 147,214,592 of record OU343216.1, on the reverse strand, counting down.
AGCGGTGCCTTGAAATCTTGTAGAATTCATCACCCTAGATGTTGCACCTAGAATTCCGCCTTTTGAGTCTGTGCCTTTTCCTAGCTTCTTCTAGATAGTGATTGTTGACCATGTCGTTAGAACCGACAGATTCTTTAATTGGATTTTTGGTCACATTCCGTGAACTAGTCTTAGAATTGCCATGTGTAAACACTTTTTCTTTATCAAAAACAGGTTTTTCAAAACCTTTGATAATTCATTTTTTGATAGGCAAAGATGTGGAGTACTTTTTGATAAATCATTTTTCTCATTGACTTTTGGAGGAAACTGAGAAATAGACATTTTTGGTTTGAAAACCGGTTTGGGAACATTTGCTTTCTCCTCAGTCAATGATTTTGCAAGCTTAGTATCCACAGCCTTTCCTTTTAGACTTTCCAGTTGAGCTCTCAAAAGATCATTTTGCTCGTGCATGTCCTTGTAGGCACGCTCATACGACAGTTTGTCATACTTGCATTCCTCGGTTTTTCGATCAAGTTGTTTAAAATATGACACATTTTCTTTTTCAAGTTTTTCAAGAGCTTTTTCATGTTTTGAAACAATTTCGAGGTCTCAGTGGAGTCTTTCATGATCTTCAACAGTAATATGTTTGCAAAATAATGGACATAATATCGAGTAGTAACATCTTCGAAGAGAGAGTCATTTAAAGTTTCCAAAACTTTGATTTGTTCAACACGCACGTTAGCTTGCTTTACAGGGTTTTATGGTCCTTGACAAAGTCACGTACTTTTTCTTTCAAAATGCTTGTTCAAAATGAATTACCCTTGCTGATGGCATTCACCGAGGGCAATTTTAGTTTCAAAAACTTTCTCTTCAATATCAAAACTAGAGAACCAGTTATTAGGTGTAATAGTGGTTTTAGTTTTAACAGTTTCTTGAAGATCCGTAATTCTCGTTTTCACATTGTCTAAAATACTTCTCGCATCACTTGAGTTAAAAGGATTGTTTGAAGACATTTGTTCAATGTTCAAAAGATATTTTGAGACAATGACTGGTTTTGAAACAGATTTTGAAACAGGTGTTGACTCTTTGTTTGAAACATTTTGTGTGATGGAGAAGTTTGACTTTTCTTTTTGATTGACAAAAGTGATTCCAGAAAGTTTGTTCCATTTGTTATAGTCAATAGGTTTAATTTCCGGACCTTTTGTTTCATTCTTTCTCTGCTCTCCTTAGATAGTTCTAACGTTTCAAGAGAATCACGAGCAATTATGGGTTCATGCAAAGGTTTTCCATTGTTCAACACATTCCGTTCTTTCGGAGCTTTCTTGAGGAACGAAGAAGGGTCGTTACCAAGTGCCATTCTATGTGAAGTATGAAAACGTTGATTTACTTGATTAGAAAGCATCTTGTTTGATTTAGCTGACTGACCCGTTGTAAGAAGCAAATTTTCCAAGGATTTAATTTTCTCATTTTTGTCAAGAATTTCATCAAGAAGATAATCTTCTCGTTTTGAAAAATCAGTAATCAATCAGCTTCTTTTCTTTTCAAGATCGAAAACAATGATTTTGTTTTGAAAGTTGGTCATTTAGATCTGAAATTTCCTTGTTTAAAGATTTAATTTTCAAGTTCGAATTCACATCAAGTGTGTTATACTTGATTTGCAATTCTTTTTCTTTAGAAACTAAATTTCGATAACCAATTTCTAATTCTGATTCTTTGTTTTTCTGAAATTCAAAGGCTTTTGCATTCTCCTTGTAACTCTCAAGCTCAGCGGTCAATTTGGCATTCACGGCCTTAACTTCGCGATTGACAGTTCTAACTTTCTCAATTTCAATACCACAATTATTGATTAACAATTCAAAATAAGCACGTGTTTCCTCATCATTAGCGCCATTCTGTTCACCTTGACCTCCATTAGGATCCATATATGGAGTTTCAGAGTTAACATTGCTATTAACTTGCTCTCCCACATATGTGTCATAATAAGGTTCGGGAGACACATAATGTGGCTTCTCATGAGTAAACTGATTAGAAACATTACTATAATTTGGTACCTCATTGAGTGAATCTTTGTCGTAGACAGGAGGTGTGTCAAAAGTACCACTTGATGTTGTGTCCGGCTGATTGATTGTATGACTAGAGTTAGCAGTATTGATTGCTTTATCTCCGTCCGGCCCCGGATTCATGAATTCGTATTCGCATCGTCATTCAATTCAGGCTCTTCTTCTGCGTGCTAACATCAACATGTACTTGAGCCTTTCAAGCTTCGGCCGCTTGACCCTAGATTCGAATCAAAATAACCTGAATTTTGGCTTTGATGTTCGAAGTAGCATTCAATGTAAGTCATAAAACGCTTAATCCCATTTTGATTTCCCATATTCTCGATATCCCATATTCGATTCACAATCGACTCCTCGATGTCCATCAAACGCGCCTGCATATTGCATCCGATTCCCCATTTGTATACCCGTAGCCAATCCATTCGATTCCCAATAACATCAACCATTTGTCCTCCTTGACCCATATGCATACTCGGTTGAGCGTGCGGATTATCGATGAAATCCATTGGTTGTTGTTATTCGGTGTAGAGTAACCATTGATGTTTAATGCATTATTGGCGAATGCAGAATAGCAGCTTGTGATAGCAGTTGTATAACGATCTTGCATAGTTGCCATTGATGAAGGTATGTAATGATAAAGTTGATGTAGGATCGATTCAACGATAAAGGAGTTGTGTTTAATAAGTTATGGACGCTTGATGTTTTTCGTGAATCTTACTCGTAAGCCTGTTCAAAGTCGTAAAATTTTTCTCTCCCAAAATTTGAAATTCACAGTTAAAATCAATTCTAAGGTTGTATGAAAAATTTGAGTTATGACAATTTTGACGCCAAATTTTACCGAAAAAATTTGAATTTAGGCCCAAAAATTTGAAATTTTGACCAAAATTTTCCAAGTTATACCAAAATTTGAATTTCGCGTAAAAATTGAACGTTTAGTCTCCTCAAAAATTTAAATTTTACTCAAGTTTTCCCGCCAAAACAAAAAGAGCTTAGGCATAGGCGTAGAGTTTAGGCGTAGAGTGAAGAAGTTACGAGTAGGATATGGTGCTTATGCGTAGATTGCTTAGGCGTAGGATCTTATGCGTAGGAAGCTTAGGCGTAGGATGCTTAGGCGTAGGATTCTTATGCGCAGGAAGTATCTTACGCGTAACCTTAGGCTTATGCGTAAACAAAAAGACTTAGTTGTAAAAACCTTACGCGTAAGTGTGAGCTTATGCGTAGAGTGTTACTCGTAAGCGTTTATGCTTATGCGTAAACTTAGGTTTAAAACCAAAAATCCTTTACACCGCCACAAAGCGTAAAAGATATCCGAAAGTCGAAGTGTTCCACATACTTATCCAAGTGAGGGAAGCTGAGTCACATTATAGCTCAAGAATCTGCACCAAAAATTTATGCGTAGAAACTTACGCGTAGAAATAGGGTTTTGACTTTCTTACGCATAAAACTAGGGTTTTGACCAAAATAATGCTTACGCCGTAGGAATGCCCTAGATTTTGCAAAAACGCTACTTTTCACCCAAAACACGTTTCCAATCGATTTCTTTTGCACAAACTTCTTCCAAAACACTTAAAAATCAATAAAGTCTACAACTTTAAGCTTCAAACCACGTAAAAATCAAAACTTTAAGCAAAAAAGTCCACGTTTATAAGAAAAAAACGCAACTTTCTTTGAAAAGCTTTAATAAAAACGTAACACAAACACTCCTAAACCATTGTTTGGCGATTGATACCAATTGTAAAACCCCTTTTATCACGTATACCTTATCACAACTTTAGACACAAACACACTATATGCGTAAACCACAACAGTTACGCTATGAGTAGAAAGATGAAGAGAAGAACTTGGTGACTTGAATGATATATTATGCGTGTATATGTTTAGAGAGATAGAGAGAAGAAAGGAAACTTTATTCCAAAGAAAACACACACACACACTCAAGCACACCCCTAAAATGAGACTTTGAGGGGTTTATATAGTACAAGTAGAAGATGCCCTAATGGGCTTGGCATGGGCTCGTTTGGATTGGATTGGACATGGATTGATATAAGGCTAGCTTAACATAACTTCTAACCAATTAGCTTAGCCCAATCCACGAGCCCGTTGACTATTCTATCACTATATCTAACACGCGTTACAAAGTTCCTAAACGTGAATGACCATCACTTCTAATAAAACTATTAAGGCTAACACTCTTAATTCGTAAGAATAAGGTTATGCGTAAGAATAAGTTTTATTTGTAAGAATTTGGCCTTATTCGTAAACCTTTCCAAGTTTACGAATTCTTTCCAAGAAATTCATAAGTCAATTGAGTCGTTCCTTATTCGTAAGAATTATATTCTTATTCTTAATCTTATTCGTAAACTTTTGTTTAGTCGTAACCTTTTTCAATCTTTACGAATAACCTTCCATTAACATAACACAATTTCCAATTGTTACAATTCAGCTTAAAACATCTTGAAAACACAATAAAGGCATTTGTACGCTTATACATTCACAAAATTCCTTATTTGTAAAACTCTTAAACCCTTAAACCTTTGTTTTACGAGCAACAAATTTATCCATCTGATTCATGCTTTGGTTGTTTTTGTGAGCTCTTAAGATGCACTAGAGGGATTCTAAACAAGTTTTAATATCAATTTATCATAGAATCAAGAAGTTCATTCGGAACGTGTTCTAAAACCCTCAGCTTTTAATTTTTAATTTTAAGAAGTTTTTGGTCTAATTAATTGGTTCCAACATGTTTACAATTATCTATTATCACTTTCTTGTTCACAATGTTACACCAAAACATCACAGATTGAAAACCCCCAAACCATACGTATGAACCCTAATTTGCAAAATCAATTGATGTTTCTGGGTTTGATTACGCCATGGAAACATGTTAAGGACTCACAAATAAACACATTTCAACAATAATATTCAACAAACACACTCATATTTAAAAAGATCCAAATCGGCTATGAACTCAGATTTTTAAAATCAAATTATGAATCATCAAGCCGTTGGATTTGGTTGAAATCAAAAACCATTGTTTTAAAACATAAACTGTTAGGAATTAGAAATTCCAGGTATTAAAGAGTCGGTCACCTCAAGTATATGTAATCGTTAGAAAGCTCGTAGTCGTAGTTCTTTTGTGTTAAGTAGTATTTAGTTAAGTAACACCGTGGAGGACGGACGGGTCTTTACCCACTGTATGCCGATCCACGCCTCGTTGTGTGGCTATTTATGTAAGACTATAAATACTCTCTACCTCCCAAGGTAGAGAGTTGGAGCTCATAATAATATCTTTCACTTTCTCTCACTAAGTTCCCTAAACCTCTAACTTTCTCTCTCTAGAATTCCATTTATACGCCACTTTGTGTTATGGTTTGATGTGTATGTGAAAACTTATATCTAACAATTGGTATCAAGAGCCATGGTTAGATCATATCTTGCACATCTTTGGATTTCTAGTGGTTTTAGGTGGTTTTGAGTTTGAAAAAGTTTAGTGGTTTTTGCATCATTTGGTTGATTTCTTGTGTTAAAGTTTGGATTTTGTTAGTACTTTTATGTTTAGAATCATCACAAGTGTGTAGGTTTTCATTTGGTAAGCTTGAATCATCTTGGTTGGGTTGTTTTGGATTGAAAAGTGATGTTTATGTGGTTTTTCTTGCTAGCGACTTAACTCACGGATTACTTTCTTCGTAGCGACTTGCTGTACAAATTTGTAGCGAAGTTACAGCTTTTAGACCTAGCGACTTAGATCTAGCGATTTGATACAAGTAGTGGACTCTCCACTACGGTAGCTTAACTTGGTGGTAGCGACTTGGTCGGCAGCGAGTTGCTCTTTAGCGACTTGTATCTTTAGCGACTTGAGTAGCGAATTGTTGCCAAAATTTTGCTAGCGACTTGAGGCTTAGCGAGTTACTACTTAGCGACTTGCATTTGTCTAGCTACTTGGGACTCTAGCTTAGTGGTGTAGCAATTAAGTGTTAGCGACTTGGTGCATTATCTTCTAGCGACTTGGGTGATTGTTTACGGTTTTCTCTTGATTTAGTAAAATTCCGTGAAAGAATCTATTTCTCGGTTTAATCATAGAGTTATAAAATCCCGTATTATCTGTTAACATGTCTACCAACGTTTCTACTATCATCTCCATTCGCAGAGGATGTTCAAGCTACCTGGGTGAGATACTGCCCACCCATGCTTGAGAACGACTACGATTCTTGGGATCAACGAATCGATTGTACGCTTTGAAAGGAAAATGGTGTCAACATTCTCAAATCCATTGATGAAGGACCATATCGAGTTGAGACGACTAGAGACATACTTGATACTAATGAAGATGGTACTCCTGTTTACGGAATGGACAGAACTAAAATGTATGATGAGCTTGATGATAAGGAGAAAAAGAGATTCGATGCTGATATCAAGGCTTCAAACATTGTTCTTCAAGGTCTTCCTAAAGACATCTACAAGCTGATCAATCATAACACCGATGCAAAGGCAGTTTGGGATAATGTTAAGATGCTTCTCTCGGGTTCGAATTAACTATGGAAGACATAGAATCCCAACTCTATGACGAATTTGAACACTTCAAGATGAAACCAGATGAGAGTGTCTATGAGTACTATGTGAGATTTCATAAGTTAGTGAATGACATGAGGAACATCAGAATGACTATGCCTAACATTCAGATGAACTCAAAATTTGTAAACAACATGAATCCCGAATGGCACAAGTTTGTCACATTTGTGAAGCTCACTAAAGGATTGAAGAATACAAACTATGAGCAACTCTATGCCTTCCTCCTTTAGAATGAGAGACATGCTATGTTTGAAAAATTGATTCTCAATCAGTTCAAAACCAACCAGGGAGAGACAAGCTCTTCTAATGACTCAACTGCCTTCTACTCAAACATCGGAATCACAACCAAAGCATCACAAGTTATACCCTTGGGTAATGGTAATCACAAACTCATTCGATCCTATGTTCAAACAAGGCGATGCTCTTTGATGCACACGTGGGTAACTTCATTAATCAACTAGCTCTTCTGATTAGTCAAAACATGAATTCTCTCCCACATACCAACAACAACCTCGAGCGACATCTAACCCACACAATTAAGCCATTGTTAAATATGGAAGGATCGTGGTGCAACCAGAGAAAGACAAGATGATCGGGGAAGAGGTGGAGTGGTAGAGGTTATGTTGGCAACGAGAATCGAGGAAGGAATGGTAACCAAGGTCAAGCTAAGCCAATCAAATGTTATAACCGTGGTGGTGAGGGACACATTGCAAGGCGCACATCTCCAAAGCGTCCACGAATCGGATTACCGAGAGATAAGATGCTGCTTGGTACAAGCTCAGACAATGGTGCTGCTTTGGGTGAAGAGGAATTGTCGTTTCTAGTGAGGGCAATGCCAAGACCTATGATGCAGATGTGGATGAGCAGCCTATTCAGGAGATAGGTCACAATCATTAGAATGCCTTTCAAGTCGTGATTGTGATGCATCGACTTTCGATGTGGATGATGGACCTCGGCACACACAATTTTTATGGCTAGCATTTCTCCAATGGTTTCTCCCAAGGTCTCTTCTTCACCACTAGCTGGCCCATCCCAAGACAAACTCATCTCAGATGTATTAAAACTATATGATATCTTGATGTGCAAACAGATGCATGACAAAGTACAATCAACTAAAACTATTGAATCAAATGTTGAAAATATGGGTAATATCGATATTATCCCATATGATCAATACGTGAAACAAAGTGAAAGTGAAGGTTTACCAAGTGATGCATCTTCGATCAACAATGACTATGTTTTTGATGAATACACGCATGTGCCCTGATGATTCCTGTAATTTCGAACTAAATGCCTATAAAGAACGTGTTGCTATTTATGAACAACGTGCTAAATTTGAGTTGACCACTCGTGAGCGGGAAATGGATGACCAAGTGCGCATCATTAGAAAAAGTAATTTTAGAGAAGAAGTATTGAAACAAGAATTAAATTCCTTGCAAGAAAAACTTTCTAAAACAGCTAAGCAAAAACAAGAACTTCAAGAAAATGTGAAAATGCTTAAGCAAGAATTTAATGCAAAGGAATCAAAACTCTTGAGAGATTTTTCTAATCTGAAAACTTTGAAAAACAAACTTGAAAACAAGTTGTACATAAAAGGAAACACCATTCTTTGCTCACATGGTCACTAAACATAGAGTTCTAAGCGATAAGCATAGTGTTCCCATTATAGAGAAACCCAACCCTGAGTACGGAAAGATAGCAAAGCGCTCAAAGTGTGATCTATGATGGCAATGAGATTCTTAAACCTAGACTGAAACCTAGTTGCGTTGAGTGCACTGAGGAAGATAAGAAATCGATGAAGTCACTAGGGAAAGGATGAACAAAAAATTAGATGATCCTAAATGCAAAGAGAAAAAATAATTATCACTCCCCATGACTACAAAAAGGAAAACTGGATTTCCTTGAACATGTTTAAGCCTCGGACATTGTTGACTCCCGAACAAGTTTTCGGAAAAGGATTTAGATAAGCGAAAAGTGAAAATATTGTTGAAACAAACCCTCCCTATGGAAAATGCCTAGAGCGACTGTGTATCCTCCTAATACACCAATGCATCTTGTTCCTAGAACAATTGCCACTAAAAGCAAGACCTTAAATAGCCAATATGTTATACTTCAACTATTTGTTGATTTTGAGAAAACTTGCAAGAAAAGGATCACACCCACTGGTATAACGGAAGGAGAAAGGGGTTTTGAGCAAATGAAAGAATGTTATTTAACTGAGGTCATGCCTTTCTTTAAACTTCTAAAAGATCACTTTGAGAGTCTTAAAAAGGGGATAGAAACTGATATTAAGGGAATGAAAAAGGAATTTGATGCAATGATAATTGAAGTTAGTGACTATGAGCGAGCACTAAAATATAATGAGATTGAGAGGAAGAACTTGCATACACTAAATGAGAACCTGATCACTGAATGTATTACTCAGATGTGTTTTTCATCGCTACAAATTGTTCCATTAATGCTTCCAAATTTCATGAATTATCGGTTGCACTGAAAGTCTCCCATGATCGTGTCATTGAGCTTGAAAAAACTAATTTTGAACAAAGCGAGAAAATTGAACTGGATGATCACGACAATTTGGTTAAACATTTTTCTAAACCGGAAGTTGAGCATTTTAATTTACAACTAAAATATCAACATCTTAAAGAAAATGTCAAAACTTCAAATATCAAGACATCCTCAGATGCTCCAGAGTTTGATGCAGCTTTTCAAATTGACAAACGTGATGAACGATTCAAGCTCGGTGCAACATGATCGAGAAAGTTGAAAGCCCAAATCTCTCAATTAAAGGGTCAAACGAACAATATGACAGGCTCCCAAATACCTCCTCCTTTAGATTCTCAGAATTCTCAAACTTTTCATCTTCAAAACTTAGTTGATACCTTACAAAAGGAAAACGAGAGTTTTCTAAAAGAAAATGAAAAAGTTAAACGACATTTTAAAGAGTTATATGATTCAATAAAAGTCACTCGTAACCAAAACAACGAAAAATAACGTCTACAAAAGGAAATTGAGAATCTCGAGAAGTCGGGAAATGGGAAACGCCACTTGTTTTCAATAAGAATGTTGTCTCAAAGTCACCCTTAGATTGCAAATACACTGTGATGGTTAAATATATTCCTCCTCATCTTAGGAATAATGAACATGCCTTTCATGAATACTGTGCTCACCTTAAGGATAGTCTAGAATGTCTCCGTGAGATTGTCGAAGAGGATTTCATTAACAAACCTCTTGATAGTGAAATTAGGTTTGCTTGCCTCCAGGCCAAACGATCTCAAGAGTTGCTAGAATGTGTAATTGCAACATGCCCCAAATCCTTAACAGTAGGTGCAAAAGGCAAAGCTGTGATGCCTTGTTCTATGCCTAGTGCCAAGTAGGAAATCCGTTCTATGCCCAGTCTTAAGAAAGGAAACACTAATGTGCCTTCAAGTAGTTCAGATTCCAGATATGTTAGTGCTAATAAAATGAACTTTAGTGTGCGCAAAAGCTCAAATCACGATCTTAAGAAAGTATACACATATGTGCCTTCTAGTACTTCAGATCCTTGCACATCAAGTTCAGGGAATGCAAAATTAGATCAAACAACTAATGCTCTCATTCCCTCTACAGAGTAATCGGTGACTTTAAAGGCGAAAGGTGTCAAAGTCTCAAGACAATACAAGGAATGATAGGACCTTGCAAGCTAAGAATGTGCATTGGAAGAGAGTAGAAGACCAATCTAGGAACTTTAAGCTTGAGTTGAATAAAACGAATCGTGTTGTTTCTAGTATTAGCCTTGGCGCATCTTGTAATTAATTCAATTCGATACTATTTGCAAACCTTGTAATGATGTGCGCTTGAATTGTGTTGCTAATCATGAATGTGGTGTGAATGCTTTGTCTAATGCTATCAAATGTCCGATTAAAATTGTTAATGCTAATAATCGTGCAAATAAGGCAATAAGGAAAAAACGAAAGATTGGTAGAAAACATTGGAAACCCACAGAAGAACCTTTATAAAGATAGGTTATTATTGGATACCTTTTGTCCATAAGAATAATCAGTTTTGTTCTCAAACTGCTAAGATTATGCCCACTAGAAAATGGATGCCTATTGGTAGAACTATTCCCTTAAGAAGTGAACATACTTTGAATAGGTTAAATACTGCATACCGATATTGCATCTATTCCCAATGATTCCATTGCTTCTACTTCGATATGGATGTTTCGTTTCGATGTGGGTGTTCCAATTATTGTTACTAACCAAGTGGAACCCATTCTTGCATGGGGATCCCAATTATCCGCTTATCCATTCTTGTCTGTGTTCAACTGCAGATCGTTCAAATCGTTCGTGGTACCGGACTCGTGTTCCAAGCATATGATTTGGAGACCGGTCGCTGCTCATGAACTTCGTGAGCAAATTCATCGGAGACATTAGATTCGGTAATGATCATTTCGCTGCAATTATGGGTTATGGTGATTATGTTGTTGGTGATAGTGTTATCTCTAGAGTATACTATGTGGAAGGTCTTGGTCATAATCTATTATCTGTCGGTCAATTCGTGACTCGATCTAGAAGTAGCCTTGAGAAAACATACTTGTTTTGTTAGAGAACTTGATGGTAAGGAACTTTTAAGAGGAACTCGTGGTTCAAATCTTTACACCTTCTCTGTAGAAGATATGATGAAGTCTTCTCCAATTTGCTTGCTGTCAAAGGCTTCTAAAACAAAGTCATGGTTATGTGTTGGGTCTATTATAGATTTGATGATACAAAACAAGAAGAATGAAACATGAAGGACTAAAAGTGACAAGAAGGGAAACTACAAAAAGATAGAGGATTTGGAAGATTCTAGAAGATATGCTTAAAAGAATATTTAGTTTCCTAATTGTATTGTTTCCTAATTATATTATGATTCCTCTTGTAAACCCTAGATATCTCTAGTATATAAAGAGACATAGGGTCATTAGTTTTAGAGTACGTACAAGATGTAGACGTCTAAAGGTGTGTGTGTGTGGGAACCTAGACGTAGGGAAAACGCCTAGGGTTTAGTGGTTTAGTTAGTTAGTGTTAAAGATCAAGTCTTTGATCTTTATTATTGTTTAGTTAGTTTATGATAATGAAAAACCTTGTTCATTACAACGTTAATTCTTATTGAATATTCCGCTTTCGTTATTATGTGTTCCTAGATATAATATTAGACCTCGTCTAAGAGCTTACAACGATCTTTACAATTGGTATCAGAGCCTGGGGCTCGTGATATCTAGGATTACAAGGTTTTATGTGTCGAAGAATGATGAAAAAGACGAAAAATTCGGATCTCAAAATTTTCGTATTTTTATACAGCACTGTTTTGAAACGGTGATAACTTTTTCGTTAACCGTTGGATCGTAACGAAATTTTTGGTGGATGTTCTCTATATACTTTTCTAACTTTCCACCGAAGGGATCTTTAATTGGAGGTCTGAGTCGAAAGTTATAAAGCGTCGAAGTTGGCTGTACGATGGACTTTCAAAGTACTGCTGAAACAGTACTTTGATGTTTGATTGGTTTGTGTTCGGATTTTTCGGGTTTATACAAGGTTTATCGTTGTTAAAGTGAAGCAATTTTTAAGAAGGTCCATCTGTTTAGTGCATGGTATTAATTTTATTTGTGGCTCGAAAGTAATATCTTTAACAGAATTGGATTTCTCAATTTGCTACACAAACATAGCTTCACATGGGTCGGTGTGGTATAATTATCAATGTCGGTGGCTTAAGTATTGATGAATTATTAACATCATGGTACGATGGATTATTGATTGTTAATTTTGAAGGTTTGTGTTACAAATATTGCTTGGACGATGGAGTACCTTGCAATTATCATGATACTGATTGGTGGATGACTAGCTTGATTTGGTTGACCATGCCTTATTAACGTTTGACCTTTAATACCCATTGATCTAATATTTTTCATGAGAGCACGCATGGTCACTGATTATGGATTAACGTGTACATGCATCTATAGTTTACGCATGGGAGTTAGATTTTCAAAGTACTGTTCGAACATGCAACGTACTGCTTCAAGATGAAAGTCTTTCGAGCGTTCAAAGTGCCGTACATTAAGGCATCTTGCTACGCTACTCATATGAAACTGCTGCTGCTATTCTCGTTCCTACTGCTATTGTGTTTGGTTTGATGAGGATAACGAAAGTATAAGTGTTAATGGAGATAAAGAAGCAATAAAGCAGGCACATGATATGCTGAAAAAGGTACTGGTTGTTTGTACGTATGAATGGAGCATAATTCCAACTAATACTCGATAGTTACTACTGCTGCTTGGATTCCACTTTGAGTATTTGTTTTAAAGTTTAAATGCATGCTGGGATTCAAAGTTGATTTAGGTTGAGAATGCATGCTAGGATTCTAAGATCATTTATTGTACGAAGGGTTTTTGAGAGTGAGGGATAAAAGTGGATGCCTTTGTCACATTGAATGGTACACATGAATAAAAGGTTGAATTGGATAGTGGAATAAAAGGTTATATTTAAAGATTGGTTTGAAAACCTCGTACTCCTTGTACTGAATTAAATTGCTTTGTTTAAACTTTGTTGCCATTATTAATGTTCGACTACTTTAGTTTTGGGACTTCACGAAAAAATATGGTTTTGGATGGTTTGTGTGCCACGACTGTTTATGGGTTCATTATACTATCTATTGGTTGGTTATTGAGCAACTTGGAGATGGGAAGATGATATATTTTTATATCAAAGTACACATGGAAAGATTACGAGATATGGATTTATGGACTATTTAATATTGGACTAGTTATTGAGAGATGTACTGGTTATATATTAAATCCGATATTCTGATTTGTTATTGGCCTCATTATGTTGAGTTTGGATTCATGTTTCGGAGTTTTGAGAGATGAATTAAAGTTATTCTTTTGGAATTGAAGGGAAGTTTTACAAGTGTGTTGGTTTTTGGACGACACACACAGGTTATTGTTCACACACACAAGGAGTTTGGTTATTTATTCTTAAAAGGATTTAAAAAAGGCTCGTTATGGAGATTTATTGAAGAATTGATTACGAAGAGGATTATTTATCACTTATTTGAAGGTGAAGTGGAATTGCTTGATTTGTGTTCTTATCATCTAGCTTGATGAATCTAGCAATGTGTGATTTTTCTTATGATGCTCTATGCACACATTGGCTATCACTTGAAGGAGTTACATTGTAGTGCTCAGTGTCTCATACTAGTTGAGGATTCTTTTCAAGGGATTGCGGTCTACTTATATTTGGTTCGTATAAGTATGGAGTTCCGTGGATAGTAAAAGATTTAAGACACAAGTTTGGGAAATTCTACTTCTTCATCAAATTCGTTATATTTGGTTTTCTTCACAATTAATCATTACATAAAGCCTCTGATTTTGAAGAATCATTGATGTACATGCATCACTCAAGGGTAAGTGTTTGATTTTTACTATTGTTGATCATTATTACTACTGCTAGTTGAAGTTTTCTCGCTTTTGGATCCATTTTCCTATGATGCGTAATGGTGGGCGATTTGAAGCATTGGAAGTCTTAGATTGGAAGTATGATATTGGTTCGTGGTGGTCAAGATCATTATTTGCATATGTTCCCTATTTAGATAATAACAAAAAGGGGAAGAGATGTTTGAGTGACATGTTTAAGTCAAGGGTAAGATTGTTTCATTCATGGTGAGATTTAATTATCTCAACTCGCTACTTCGATCTAGGAAGTTCATACAAGAATCGTGTTTGTTTTGTCACCATCAAATAGGGGAAGATTGTTGGGTCTATTATAGATTTGATGATACAAAACAAGAAGAATGAAACATGAAGGACTAAAAGTGACAAGAAGGGAAACTACAAAAAGATGGAGGATTTGGAAGATTCTAGAAGATATGCTTAAAAGAATATTTAGTTTCCTAATTGTATTGTTTCCTAATTATATTATGATTCCTCTTGTAAACCCTAGATGTCTCTAGTATATAAAGAGACATAGGGTCATTAGTTTTAGAGTACGTACAAGATGTAGACGTCTAAAGGTGTGTGTGTGTGGGAACCTAGACGTAGGGAAAACGCCTAGGGTTTAGTGGTTTAGTTAGTTAGTGTTAAAGATCAAGTCTTTGATCTTTATTATTGTTTAGTTAGTTTATGATAATGAAAAACCTTGTTCATTATAACGTTAATTCTTATTGAATATTCCGCTTTCGTTATTATGTGTTCCTAGATATAATATTAGACCTCGTCTAAGAGCTTACAACGATCTTTACATTATGGCATCGACGTCTCAATCACTTGAACTTCGGCACCATCAATGATCTCTCCAGAAAGGACTTAGTTGTAGGTTTACCTCGACTAAAGTATGAAAAGGATCATCTTTGTTCAGCATGTCAATTGGGAAAAAGCAAGAAGTATGCCCATAAACCCAAACCTACTAACTCTGTCACAGAAGTTCTTCATACAATTCATATGGATTTATGTGGACCAATGAGAGTGCAGAATATCTTTGGGAAGAAATATGTGTTAGTTATAGTTGATGATTACTCTAGATTCACCTGGGTCAAGTTCTTAAGGACAAAGGATGAAACTCCTAATATCATCATCAAACTTATCAAACAGTGCGGAGTTCGACTTAACAAAACCGTCATAATTATCCGGACAAACAATGGAACTGAGTTTGTTAACAAACAACTTAGTGAATTCTATGAAAGCATTGGAATCAGCCATCAAAGAAGTGTTCCACGAACTCCTCAACGGAACGGTGTAGTTGAAAGACTAAATCGAACTCTTGTAGAAGCCGCTAGAACAATGCTGATTTACTCAAAAGTTCCAATGTTTCTCTGGCTGAAGCTATTGCCACTGCATGCTACACACAAAATCGTTCCCGATTCACACTTGTTCATGGAAAGACACCATATGAACTTGTCCACAAAAGAAAACCTAATCTCTCTTTCCTTCGTGTGTTTGGTGCATTGTGTTATCCAACTAATGAGGGTCAAGACTTAGGGAAACTTAGGGCTAAAGCCGACATTGGAGTATTTGTAGGATATGCACCAAACAAAAAGGGATACCGAATCTATAACAAAAGAACCCGAAATATCATGGAAACCATTCAAGTTACGTTTGATGAGTGACGGTCAAATGGCTCTGGACACTCCACTCGGGACCCGCACTTCAAAACAGTCCCATTGGTTCATCTCTTGTTCCAAACTCTTCTCATGAAACTCCATATGTACCTCCATCCGAAGATGATTTAAAGAAATTGTTTGATCCTATGTTTGATGAACTGTATGATTCAATTACTAATGAGGTGTTGATCCCTACAACGGAGGATGCTCATATTCCTGTGAATGAGGTCAATCCCTCGTCTCAATATCTTTAAGTCAAGAAGCATCTGTGATCCTTGATCTCATCAACAAATCATCATTCTTCAAATGTACATCATGGAAATGTTTCTGGCATCAATAATGAAGTTAATCCCTTTGCTACTCCTAAAGATGCTCCATTTGAAAACATATTTGCCCCTGAATCATCATCGAACCATCTTCTTCGAGGAGACATCGACTCGGCTACCTCACGGTCCCTCAACAACGCCACATGAACACCTCGTAAAATGGACTCACGATCATCCATTAGACAACATCATTGGTAATACCTCTCGTCCTGTATCAACCCGGAAACAACTTGCAACCGATGCCTTATGGTGCTTCTTCAACTCCGTACTATCTAAGATCGAACCAAAAGATGTTAAAACCGCCATGAATGAAGATAGCAGGTTCAATGCCATGCAAGAAGAAATTCATGAGTTTGATCGACTTGAGGTATGGGAGTTAGTACCGCTCAGACCGTGCTATGATTATAGCTCTTAAATGGATCTTCAAAGTGAAACTTGATGAGCATGGTGATGTGTTGAAGAACAAGGCTTGATTAGTTGCTAAAGGATACCGTCAAGAGGAGGGTATTGATTTTGAAGAATCTTTTGCTCCTGTTTCTCGAATCGAGGCAATCGAATCTTTACGGCTAATGCCGCTAGTAAGAACATGGTAGTCTATCGGATGGATGTGAAAACGGCATTTACGAAGCGGAGATCTTAAAGAAGTCGTCTCGTCGGCCAACCCGAAGGATTTGTGAATCAAGAGCATCCTACTCACGTTTATCGTCTGAAGAAGGCTCTTTACGGTTTAAAGCAAGCTCCAAGGGCATGGTATGATACACCGTCAAAGTTTCTTCTATCAACCGGATTCAGCAAAGGAGCATTGATCCTACATTGTTCACCGGGAAGTCGGTGCAAACATTTAACTCATGTTCAAATTTATGTTGATGATATTATTTTTGCCTCGGCTGACCCAATGGAATGTGATCGTTTTTCAAATGAAATGAGTTCAAAGTTTCAAATGTCAATGATGGGTCAAATGTCATTTTTCTTGGGATTACAAATTTCACAAAGTCCCGAGGCATTTTCATAAATCAATCTAAATATGCAAATGAGATTTTAAAGAAATTTGGATTTGATTCAAGTGACCCTGTTGACACCCCATGATTGACCGAACCAAACTAGATGAGGACCACTCAGTGATCATGATTGACCAAACAAAATATCGTAGTATGATTGGTCCCGATGTACCTCACCGCTAGTAGACCGACATCTTGTTCGCTGTTGCATGTGTGCTAGATACCAGGCTAAGCCTACTAAAAAGCACCTTGAAGCACTTAAACGGGTCTTTCGGTATCTCCAAGGAACCATCAATATGGGTCTTTGGTACCGGAAGGACACCGGTATGTCACTAACGCCTATGCGTCGATCATGCAGTTGTCAAGATACTCGTCGAAGTACATCTGGAGGTGCTCAGTTTTTGGGTGATAAGCTTGTGAGGTGGTCTTCAAAGAAGCAAATGAGTACTTCTATTTCCTCTACAGAGGTTGAATACATAGCCATGTCATCTTGTTGTGCTCAAATCTTATGGATGAGATCTCAATTATCTGACTATGGCTTTTTATTCAACAAAATCCCTCATCTTTGTGATAATAAAAGTGCTATTGCTCTCTCATGCAACAATGTTCAACACTCAAGAGCAAAGCATATCGACATTCGACATCATTTCATCAGGGAACAAGTAGAAAATGGTGTGGTGGAACTCTATTTTGTGAGGTGCGAATATCGGTTAGCGACATCTTCACCAAAGCTCTTCCAAGAGAACGTTTTGAGTTTATTCTTCCACGACTTGGCTTGAAAAGCCTTCAACAAGAAACACTCAAACGCGTCTTGAGGAGGAAGACGAGGAGTAAAAGGTTTCCTTCATCTATCTCTTGTAAATACTTATTCGAAAAACAAAATACAAAATTATAAAACTCTCAAAAATCAAATAGAAAATTAAAAAAAAAATAATAATAAAAATATTGTCAATTGGTCATGTTTTTCTCGGTTCGATAATATCTACGGTCTTTGTGATGTCATTCAAAGAATGACACGGGACTTTAGATGTTGTTCGAATTCTTAAAAAAAAAATCAAAAATCAAAAATATTTTGGGAGAAAGAGAAACAATGGTTTATTGTCATTTTCGTGCAATAACCGGTTTTAAAAGAAAGAAACGAGCCATGTTTTATCATGATTTCAAATTCCATGCTCGATTCTATAAACATTTATCTCTGAAAACTAAATGCTTTGAAAAATAACTCGGTCTCTATTTTTGATAATCATCGGGACTTATTTGTCAAAATCTCTATCTCTCAATCAACAACCTATGTCATTGATTGAGGGAGAATGATTTCAATTAAATTAAAAAGTTATTTGGCATTAAATTGTTTTCAAAAGATGTACATGCATGTTTTATCAATGGAGTTTAAAGTCTTAACATCCGATCCTTATCGCTTAAAACGCTTTCATAATCAAGTCACAATTCTCCTTAAAAGCTTTCAAAATCAATTTAAATCTATAAGAGATCAGAAATCTCAAATGTTTTATAAGGATGTACATGCTGTCCTTCCCACATGTGACAAACGATTTCAAATTTTCAATGCACATGTTGAAGGGGAGCATCTATCAAAACCTATGATTTGAAACGTGATCATTTATCTCAATGTGCAGGTTCCCTCTAGTATGTGTAAAACTCTTTTCAAACCTCGAGGCACATATTGAGGGGAGCAAATTCATGGAAACCTCATCCTTCCCAAAATGCTTTATCTACTTGATTTGATCAAGGAAGTGATGGTGATATTTTTAGAAAATGGTAATCAAAGAAGTAATTTCTTCCTCTTGCCTCCGTGTGCAAAACGATTTCAAACATTTGATGCACATGTTGAGGGGGAGCACTTATTCTAAAAATATCAAAAACAATTCAGGTACAAAATGTTTTGATAATATATCACAAGTATCTGGATTGATTTTCAAATGGTTTTCAATTGGTTCCAATGGCAGATGAACAATACCAAATAGACCGACCAACTTTACTTTATGTACGGTGATATAAGGATTATAAGGTTAGGTATTTGTTCCCATGATCCGCCGAACGGAGGGATCTACCGTGGACAATCCACTAGCTAGTATAGAAGTCCTTAGGTATGATGATAAAAGGAGAAAAGTGTGATATGGGAAGAGTGCGGGGACCGAGCTAGTAATCTTGAATAAACCCAACAAGGTTCTAGCTATGAAGTCTCGGTAAGCACTGAAGGGGTTGAAGAATTAAAAGAATTGAATGAGAAAAGGGTGAAAACAAATAGCCCTCCATTTATTCAACCTTAGGCGTAAACCGGGTTCAATTCATATGCTACTGATGGTAACATCGGTATTGAAGACAAGACGTCATGGACCCAGTGACGCACTGCACTTCAACTTTCCAAACCACTCAAGTTCCTCTTAAAAGGACTTGTTTCATTCTCATGGGGAACCGACATTATCTATCGACTTTCTCTTAGAGATTGTTGATATTGAAGAAGGAGACCCTCTCCCTAGTCTCCGGCACGGGATCCAAATATGCACAAATTGAGTCTAGAGCCACGAGATCATCAATAAATCTCATTAGGACACTTTTCAATGAAGACTCTCTGTTTCACACAATGTGGAAAGAGAGATTATATCTTGAGTCCTACGCATTATCCTTGTGGTATTGCCAGAACATCTGAGTGATATGCAAACATACTCACAATGAAGATGGAAAGCCTTCTGGAGCCAACATCTAACAAGCTCCTGGTAGGTGGCATGTGAGATCTATTATATAGTTCAACCATGTGACAACGAGCGAATACAATGGGGCGATTCATTCTTTTGAATCAATCACGGTTCAGTTATGGATTGACGGATACCTTTGAAAAACGGTCTTTGTGCCTTTAAAACTCTTTTCATTAAGCACGTCGACCGTGTACTAATTTTTCAAATCAAAAGGTGTTTTATGATTGATAATTGATTTTCATTAAAACCTTCGTTATATTGCAAAAACAATTTCTATTGAGCAATACACGATTGTTTTTCAAATATCTTTTCATCAATCGGTGGGACGAAAAATTGGTTCACTCACTCCGTGTTGTCTTCTTTGAGACGTTCGGTTTGAGAACGCTAGAGCGCGAAACCTGTCAAGGAAATTCCTCGAATTATACGATCCAGGCGTACTTGTACCTTGATCAGCGGGGAACCGTGGGCCGTGTACCTCAATTCATCGAAAGTGATCAAAGACACTTTCTTGCGCTTTATTGCTAACCGCCTTATGCGAGTACACCCGACGCTTGTCGAATGAAGCGGTCAATCCATAGCCGCATGCTCACCTAACACATTCATCTCAAAAGAAATCATAATTAGTGCATCAATGACTCTGATATTTTCACTCCATGCTTCGCTACGCCGCCAATATCATGAATCAACTAAAGCTTCCGCTACTCGATGAGAAGATATCATGATCCGAATGTGAGCATGTCGGTCCAGATGTCACAACTTCACATAATACCAACACCACAAAGGATGTGTCGAGATTTTGATAGCCGATGATCTCAAAAGCGGCTCATATTTATTATCACGTGGATCGAAAAGACCTCCACTGGAGTAACCAAACATGCAATGTGAAGAATCAATGACTACGAGCTTCGAAGCAAGGCACTACATCATGAATGCAAGATCAATTTTTAATGTAATATCTGTTTGTATTCAATGTAATTTTAGTACATGATTGAGGTGACCTCCCTTAGGGGGAGATTGTTAGGAATTAGAAATTCCAGGTATTAAAGAGTCGGTCACCTCAAGTATATGTAATCGTTAGAAAGCTCGTAGTCGTAGTTCTTTTGTGTTAAGTAGTATTTAGTTAAGTAACACCGTGGAGGACAGACGGGTCTTTACCCATATGCGATCCACAGCCCGTTGTGTGGCGATTTATGTAAGACTATAAATACTCTCTACCTCCCAAGGTAGAGAGTTGGAGCTCATAATAATATCTTTCACTTTCTCTCACTAAGTTCCCTAAACCTCTAACTTTCTCTCTCTAGAATTCCATTTATACGCCACTTTGTGTTATGGTTTGATGTGTATGTGAAAACTTATATCTAACATAAACATTATTACACTTACAGATTTTTGAGATCAAACGTGGATTTGAAGAAGTGTTTTTGGGCGTTGATTTGGTAGATGAAGTATTAAATGAGGATGGTAAAGTGCATTGAATTCAATCTATTTTGTTAAAAGTAATTTTCAAAAGGTTACACATTTGGTCCTCTAACCTCATAAACCATTAAGTTTTGGTACATTAACTTACAGGATAGTTAAACAAAGATCATTTTGGCAAGAAACTTAACAGTACTCCCCCTCGACTTTTGTTTTGATGAATTTTATACGTTTTGGAGAAACCTTTAAGTCTGAGGAGGGTATTCAACCATGATACTTTTCCAACATATTTGATAAAAAACAACATCTTTTTGATCAAATGCAAGTACAAAGTTTTATTAAACTTGTAAAATATGTACATTCTCCTCCTCAACACTTGTTCGGGAAAAATTGAGAAATGTTTAATAGATCAAAGTGTTACTGGAAATTTTGTTCTTGCATTGTTTTTTTTTCAAAAAATGAAAAACATTTTTGGTTTTTCAAGGATTTTCAATTTTTTTTATTTTGTTTTTGATAAATATTTACAAAAATGGTTTTGGTGTTTGACTTTTCAAGATAGTTTTAAAAATTCATCCAGCTCTTCAGGAGTCAAACATCACATACCAATTCGATGAACCAAGTCAGCAAATCTTACGGGTGGCAAGGCTTTGGTGAAAATGTCCACCAATTGGTTTTCAGTACCTACAAAGTATAGTTCCACCGTTCCCTTCTCCACATGTTGTTTGATGAAATGATAGCAAAGAGCAATGTGCTTTGACTTTGAATGTTGAACCGTGTTGCATGAGATTGCACTTTTGGAGTCACAATACACCGGAATCTTGTCGAATACATAACCATAATCCATGAGTTGCGTTCTCATCCGGATGACTTGAGCGAGACGCGACATGGCTACGTATTCTGCTTTAGTTGACGATAACGATGTACATCTTGTTTCTTCGATTGCCATGACACTATTTTATCACCAAAGAGTTGTAGACCGCCATAAGTACTTTTACGTGTATCTAAACACCTTGCATGATCAAAGATCTGAAAATTCTATTAGTTCAAAACTAGAATCCTTAGGATACCGGATCCCCAAATTAATGGTTCCCTTGATGTATCGGAGGATTCTTTTAGCCTCTGAGAGGTGTTTTTCAGTGGGTCTTTACTGATAATGGAAGCACGGATATATAGCAAATACAATGTCGGTCGCTTGTGTTAGATACATGTAGGACCCAATAATACCTTGGTATTTTGTAGGGTCAACAAGTTTCCCATGTAAATCAAAGCATCCGTTTACTAGTTGAAGCCATTGGTGTATTATAGGCGTCACATGTTTGCATACCATGTTTTTTCAAAATATCAAGAGCATATTTAGACTTACTTAAGAAAATACCACATGGTGATTGATAAACTTGAAGTCCTAAGAAGAATGTAAGTTCACCCATCATTGACATTTCAAAATTTATTTTCATTAGTTTTGAAAAAGCATTTGAGTACTTTTTGTGGGTTGATCCAAAAATGATATCATCCAAATAAATCTAAACAATTAAAATGTGTTCCCCATGATAATGAATAAACATTGTAGGGTCAACAGATCCTTTGATAAAATTATGAGCAATCAGGAAGGATGGCAACTTGCCATACCACACCCAAGGGGCTTGTTTGAGATCATAGAGAGCCTTGTTCAGTTTATAGACGTAATTAGGGAACTCTCGATCAACAAATCCCTTCGGTTTGCTAACGTACACCGTCTCCCGAAGTTTCCCATTTATAAATGCAGTTTTGACATCCATTTGGTAGACGGTGATGTTCATGGGAGCCGCGAATGCCAGCCTCAAGTCTAGCAACCGGTGCGAATGATTCTTCAAATTTGATACCTTCTTCCTGACGATAACCCTTAGCCACCAAACGTGACTTGTTACGAATAATCGTTCCTTCAGCATCTATCTTGTTCTTTGAAATCCATTTTAGACCAATGACGTAGACCCTTGTTGGTCTTTCAACCAATTCCCATAATTCTAAACATTTGAACGGTTCAAATTCTTCTTGCATGGATTCAATCCAGTTGTCATAAGTCATTACTTCCTTAATGTTTTGGATTGGATTACTAACGGTGAGTGCATAAATGGCCACCGTCGGTGTGAAGGCGTCATCTTGTTACGACTGGGTGGTTACGGTTGCCAATAATGTTAACAAGAGGATGATCTTTGGTCCATCTATGTGTCGAAGGTTGGTGTTGATATACATTGTGCAGATTAGGTGGATCCAAATGGCTGGTTGAAGATTCTACAACATCTGGATTAGTTGTTTCTGATGCAAAAGGGTTAAAGAACACATTTCCATCATAATTCGCAGGTGCAGGTACATTTTGGTTTAAAGGATCATCAGCTGGGTCATTGTCATTTGAAGCGGTTGTTCTACTGTTGTTGGAGATTCGACCGGAGGTGCATCAGAAATAGCTGTTGTTTCAGTGTACCGTATTGAAATTTGATCGTTGAGCAAATAAAACATTTGATACATTTGGAGCACGTTCATCAAAGTCTTCATTAAACAGAGGAGCAAACAAAGTTTCCATTTGACGACGAGTGAGCTGAATTTTTTTCTCAGCTGATGATTCTGGGGAGTTAAGACGGTTATGTCCGGGTTCTAAGCTGTTTTACTTAGAAGCCATCTTTGTAAGCTCATCAAAATTAGCATGAATTGTCTCCAAAATTTCTCTCGTACGACGATTCTAGATTTGGTATCCTTTAGAGTTTTCTCAATATCCAACAAAGACTCCAATATCAGCTTTAGCCTTGAGCTTTCTAAAGTCATCACGATCATTATTTAGATAACAGAGAGCACCAAAGACATGAAAGTGTTTTATGTTCGGTTTTCTGTTATGGATAAGCTCATAGGGTGTTTTGTTGTGGCGTTTTGTGATCATATAACGGTTCTGAGTATAGCATGCAGTTGAAACAGCTTCTGCCCACAAGTAACCTAGAAGTTTAGCATTTATCAACATTTTTCTTGTTGCTTCCACTAACGTCTGGTTTTGTCTTTCGACAACTCCATTATGTTCGAGTTTTCTTGCAATGGATGTTTGATGCTCAATTCCCACTTTTTCATAATATTCCCGAAGAGTTTGATTTTAGAATTTAGTTCCTCTGTCTATTATATCTTGTCTGACCGTGTTATGAAGCTGAACTTGAATTTTCATGAGAAAGGTGATGATCATTCGTGGAGCTTGAGCTTTACATCGAAGAAAATAAAACCAAGTCCATCTTGAGTAGTCATCAATGATTACAAGAATTTAGCATTTGCCATTAATCGTTTGCATACGCATCGAGCCACACAAATCCATGTGAAGAAGGTGAAGAACATGTTGAGTACTGTTTTCAACTTTCGAAGAAAAATGTGCACGAGTGCTTTTTCCTTGTTCACAAGCTGAGCATAAGTGGTCTTTGGAATATCAAAATCTTGGAAGTCCTTCAACTAGTTTGTGTCATGCAAGATCAGTTATGGTTTTGAAGTTCAAATTTGAAAGTCTCTTATGCCACAGCCATGATTTTGTTGATGTTGCTTTAGATAGTAGACAAATAGGAGATGAAGCGACCATGTCTTGCATTGAAATTGTGTAAAGGCTTGATGAGCGAGTTTCGGACATGATATCGTTTCCTTGTAGATCACGAATGAAACACGATTTCTTCTGAAAAGCAATTTCTAAATCTCCATCACAAAATTGACCTACTGAGAAAAGGTTATGTCCAAGACCTTCAACATAGTACACTATGCTAATTTCAATGTTTCCATTGATGTAGTCCCCATATCCCATTATAGCAGTGAAGTAATCATTCCCGAACGGGACAGTGGCAATGAACTTTGCAACAAAGTTTGATAAAAGTTTGATGTTGCCTGTCATGTGCTAGGAACAGCCGCTAACAACAATCCAGAGAATGATTTGTATTACCTGAAATACACATAGACGACGATTATGGAACAGAGGTAAAGGTGGAACCCGAAGAGTTAGTGGGTTCCGTTACAGTTGTAGTACACATGTTAATAATGTTGAGTAACCATTTAAAACCAGGTGTACTTTGTAACCATCTCTGCCAGGTCCAACTAGTTCATGCTTTTGTCTTAGTAAATTCACTAGGTGATGGTATCTTCCTAGGAGGTGATGATGGTGCTACGGGTTCATCAATGATTATCTCATAAACTACAATAGGCGCTTTTCCTAGCACTGACTTAGAAGCAATAGTGGGCCTAGAGGTAGTGCTAATTGTAGATATCCGATTACGACACAAGATAGTTTTAGAAACACAATTATCATGACAAACGAAAATATACTTTTGCGATAAAACATACAAGAAGATTCAAATTTAACATCCAAAGTACTTAAAGATTTAACATTCGATACATCGCCTTTACTATTACTTTTTTCTAACCCAATATTTAGAGCAGGTGTAACATGTGTTTTATTCAAAGTCCTTGCATGATCTTCTACTTTAGGGGATTTTAGTGTTCCGCTTTTACGTTGCAAATTCGTATTCTTCTTTTGAGTGCTCTTAGGTCGAATTGCTAACGCTAGAAGTAGAGTCAACTACTCTTGTAGAAGTGGAAGGAATCACATTTGTATCTTGTGTTTTGTCATTGGGCTTCCTAGTGTCAACTTTATACATTCCACCTGCAATTACATTTGTGTTACTAGATTTGCCTTTCTCATATTTCACCAATTTCTCTTTCAACTCAATGATAGTGTGATTTAAATCTTGAATTTCAGAGCGTAAGTTTGCATTTGCATACACCATTTCACACGTGTCTTTTTGAGAAAATAAAATATGGTTCCATATTCCTTTTTAACTTTTTCAATCTCTTGTTCATATTTGTAAAGTTGACATTTCAAAGACGCGTTCTCATCATCCAGTCGTTCAAGTTTTGGTTCAAAAGATTATTCATCCGACTGGTTGACTTTGATTTATAAAGCAATTTCATGATCAAGACTATCAGTTTGACACTAGTGAAGATGACGTTTGACATCAGAAAGTTCTTTTAACTCATTTTCAGCTTTCAAAGTTTCGATTTGAGACACATTATCTTTTTCATCAACAGCAACAACATTATCACAAGCAGATGCAGCAGTATAATATAACCATATAGATATAGTATTAGGACACATAACATCTTCCAAGAGTCGCTCAACATGATTTCAAAGAATTTTATTTTCCTTTTAAGTGTTTGAAATCAATTTTTCAGTTACATTGAAAGTTGTTTTTATTTGTTCAACTTCTTTTTGAAGTTCCCGTTCCTAATGTGTTGCACACAGACGCAAATTATGAACATGAGGTAAAATCTGGGTTTGAAAGATTTGTCTTTGTTCTCTGGCATAAGCCGATTGAAATGTAGTAGCTTTTATCTCAGAATTACGTTCAGTTGCATCTTCCAAAAGTTTAATGTCGCTCATAAAAGTATCAAAATATTTGAGAACAAGACATCTTTTTGGCAATGGTTGAATTTCACTTGAATAAGGTAAAGGACCATTTATTTGTGCAATGGGTTTAAAAAAACCAACGTCAGAAGACGACTCATTTATTTGTGTGATAAACCAAGGTGTGTCAGTTTTATCCTTTTGAGAAACAAAAGAGGTCGAAATATGAGGCACTTTTGAGTAATCAAATGGTTTGATGTATTTAACATTGCTCATTTTAATCGACTCTCTTCTATCGCATCTTGTTCCTCTTCACAATTATATTAAAAACACGCACAATTGATTCATCAAGCACATATTTGGCACTATACAACTTTGGATTTGACTTGAATGCTCTATGTAAAAAATGTGGTTTATCATTAGCAAGATCTGGCCCATATCCATCGGGATTTGGCTTTAAAGTGAACTTTTGAATTGTTGTGATTGACTCACCATATTTGTACACAATGTTTTGAAAATGTTTTATTTTTTTTTGCAAATAGACAATTTCATCAAGATACAAATCAACTCGCTTCCTTGAGGCTTGTATCACTCATGTGAAGTTCTTGCATGTTTGCCATTAACATCACAAATTTGTGTTAGCTTGCAAGTCCTCCATATCATCACCGGATTCGCTTTTGCCATGAAGCTCTGTTCCTTGTATGTAAGAGTTCCAGCAGCTTCATCTTTAAGAGCCAAGAGTAAAGCCTCCTTGTGATAAGCACTTCCTCCGTTCTTGGTTTTGGACATGCATTAGCCGGATGACCCTTTTCATTGCGCTTGTAGCATCGTAGGACCGTATTCCCATTCTGAACATTCCCTTGATCAAAAATTTGAACCCTTTGCTGAGGAGTAACCATATTGTTCCTACCAGAAGCATTATACCCTTGTCCACTACCCATATAGCTACCAGTTCCCATCGAACGTCCATTGTTTCTGTTCTGAACTTCAACTCTTCCAATCTGAACAACAGCTTGATTTCTTGTAATTGATGAGGTACGAAGACGATTGCTGGATTTGTTTGCAAATCTCCCGAAGGCACGAGCAATTATTGCGAATCCTTGATTCAATGTGTTGAATGCTTCCTCATCTTCATTCTGGGCTTCACTGTAAAGTGCTGAATCAGTTGTTGTAAGAAACAAGTTGAGTATCATTAGATTACTGTGAAGGATCATATGGAGTGATTTGGGCTGACGGTGTCTGTTGAGGGTAAGTAAAGCTTTGTTGCTGTTGGACAAAATCATGATTTGACTGTGCAAATTGAGGAAACTGTGGTGCAAATGACTGAGCAATCAAAGCAATTGAATTAAGATTTGGTAAAGGTGCATAGATTCCACGGAGAGCTCGGTCTTTGTCCACTTCCTTCTGATGGTGCTTCAAATAATCATACAACAACCCATACTTAGCATTGTGAAGGTTTTTGGCTTGACGAATAAATGAGACATACTTCTCCCAGTCCGGACCAAGACAACTTAGAAACTTTGTGTTAATTGCAATTTTGGGAAAAATTATGTTTTGTCTATCCAAATCATTGATGATGTTTGTGAACTGATGATGGTATAACTCTAATGACTCCCCTGGATCAATCATGAACATTTCATACGATAGGCGAAGTTTTGATTCCATGTCTTCTTGATTGAGTTCGATGCCTTCCATTAAGAGATGAATGTGTTCCTACATGTCTTTAGCTTTTCGAGCATCAACAACTGCTAAGAAATGGATTAGGTAATTCTTGAAGAATGTATTCCATTGCGAGCTCATCAACTTCAAGGTAAAGTTGTTGTTCTACAGTTAGTTGAGTTTCAAGGACAGTGAAAGTAGTGTCAAGTCTTGGTGGATTAGCCATTGGATCGCCGAGAATCATCACAGTTGGCATTTGAAAAGGACCTTCAAGGATGACCTTCTTCAAATATTTTCCATGAGGTTTCTTAAGATCACAGAACCTAAAGAACCGACTTACCCATTGAACATAGTTTTCGGGAGTGAGCATTGGAGGTCTATCAAGAGATCTAGCTTCATGAATTAATTGTTAACTGCTGATAGCCTCACACATCTTTGCAAACTAATGAGGTTCCTTCTGTGTAGTAGTAGTAGATTGCATAGCATATTGAGGTGGAAACCATTGTTGTTCTTTGAGTGTATGGTTGTTGTTGATAGAATTGTTGAGGAATTGTTGTTGTTGAGGTTGTGCAAATGATTGTTGTTGTTGATAAACTTGTTGTTGTGGTTATTGCGGGGAATTGTTGTTGAGGATATTGTTGTTCTTGAGGATATACGTGAGGAAAGTAGTTGAAATATGATGGTTGAGACATCTTTAAACTTGTGTTGATGATGGATCTTTGTAGATGATTGAAACGTGATTTGTTGTTGAAAGTTGGTCTTATTCATAAACTCCTTATTCGTAAAGTTGATGGTGCTTACTCGTAAATTTCCTCTTAGTCGTAAACTGATACTTACTCGTAAGCTAATCTTACTCGTAAAATTTTGTGGCTTGTACCTAACTTTAGTTGTAAAATCAAAGCTTAGTCATAAAGGACCTTATTCGTAAGATATGATCTTAGTCGTAAAGTCTTTCCTCGTAAGGTTTGACCTTATTCGTAAGAATAGGTAAAAAACCAAAAGTCTTTCAAACTTATCCAAGTAAGAAAGATATCCACAAGTCAAAGTATTCCACAAGCTTATCCAAGCAAGGGAAATACTAAGTTACAAATAACTTTGAAGATTCTGATGAAAATTCCTTGTTTGTAAGATTTCGTATTCGTAAACTCCGGCTTGTTTGTAATGCTTATTCATAAGATTAGGGTTTTGTTATTCGTAAGAAAAGGGTTTTGCTTACTCGTAAGAATAGGGTTTTGCTTACTCGTAAAAAGAGGGTTTGCTTATTCGTAAACTCACCAGAAATCACCAAAATGACTTTTTAAGCTCAAAAACGCGTTGTACACTTGATTCTTTTGATGAAACAGCTTCAATAAAACTTAAATAACAAGAAAGTTTTGAACTTTAACAACCAAAGTGAAACTTGAGCTTATTCGTAAACTTGATGAACATAAAAGAAACGAGTGAAAAATGATGTAAAACACATAAAGTTCCAAACTTTTTGCCAAAACTAAGATTCTAAACACTATATCAACCTTAAAACTTTCCAAGCTTCAAGATTTGAGTGCTAAAACCAAAATATACGCGTAAGAAAGGTAGAAAATGTGAAAAACTATGCTACGTATAACCAAAAACTTGAACAAAAACATTTCAAACAACTAGTAGGCGATTGATACCACTGTTAGGTCACCATAATATGATAACACAAGTATGTGTTGATGTAAATAAGAAGAGAGAAAGGGAAAAGAGATGGTGAATTCTTTCACACATAATAATAAGGAAATGTAATGCATAAAATGAAAGAA
The DNA here is from genome assembly GCA_910596185.1 of Chrysanthemum makinoi. Taxonomy (NCBI): domain Eukaryota; kingdom Viridiplantae; phylum Streptophyta; class Magnoliopsida; order Asterales; family Asteraceae; genus Chrysanthemum; species Chrysanthemum makinoi. The sequence continues at coordinate 147,184,596 of OU343216.1, read as the reverse complement.
CCGACACCCTCTTAAGAGGGTTACACAAGTGTTTATATAGGCAAGGGAGCTAGGGCAACACTTCTAGTCCCTTCCTACGGATCGTATGGGCCTTGCATAGGCCTATGGGCTTACTACATAAGCCTAGCACAATTACAAACATATAAGCCTAATTAGCAACCTATTACTAATCTAATGACCGACACTTGAATACTAGTTACACGTGATCCCAACAAGAAATAATAGAACCTGAGGATAATGCACAACTAGACACAAAGAAAGATATAGCAACAACTGCATATCTTTACCAGGCATTACCCGAAGATATGATTTTACAAGTTTCTAGTTGCAAAAGTGCAAAAGAAATTTAGGAAGCACTACAAACTAGACACATAGGTGTAGATAGAGTGCAGAAGTAACGACTACAAACTCTCAAAACAGAATTTGAGATGTTCAAAATGAAAGAAGATGATAGTATTGATGATTTTTCAGCAAAACTCAATAGTATTGTCACAAGGGCAAGTGGCTTAGGATCAACTTTTGATTAGCAAACTCTAGTACGAAAACTTTTAAGTTCTGTACCAAAGAGGTTTATACAGATTATGGCATCCATAGAACAATTTACTGACTTAGAGAGAACTACTTTAGATGAGACCATTGGTAGGCTGAAAACCTTTGAGGAAAGAGTAAACCTTTTTAATGGAAGCCTAAGTGAGAATCATGATAAACTTCTGTTCACAAACCATGATAATAGTTCAAGTCATGAGAAAGGTTTTAGGAATAGTGGACAAGAGAAGTTTAGGTCATCTCACGATAACAAACAAGACGGAAAAACCAAACAATTCAACAATGAAACGAAACCTTCACATAAGTTCAGGAAGAATAATTTTAAAAAAGGTACAAAGGATTCTAGTAAGGTTAACTGTTACAATTGTAACAAGTTTGGATACGTCAGGAGAAACTGCAAACTAAATGATAAAGGACAAGAGCAATCAAACTTGGTTCAAGAAGATGTAGAACCAACGCTCTTGATGGCAGTTCAAGGAAAAGGAGATAATGGTGAAGAGATATTCTTAAATGAGAAGGAGATCGAACCTAAGAAGTACATAAGCACGGATGAAAGCTTATGGTACTTGGATAATGGAGCTAGAAGAAAAGATTTCAGGAAGAGTCCATTTTGGTGATGGGTCATATGTAGAGATTAAGGGTAGAAGCTCTATATTACTCGAATGTAAAAACAAGGAACAAAGAGTAATTCCTAATGTTTATTACATTCCTAATCTAAAAAGTAACATTTAAAGCCTAGGACAATTAATAGAGAATGGCTGTAAGATCATTATGCAAAAAAAATACCATTGCCATAGGGTCAGGATCAAAAACTCCTTATGAGAGTTGAAAGATCAAGAAACCGACTTTACAAGATCAACTTGAAAGTTGGTATGCCTATGTGTTTATTGGCTAATTTGGAAATCATGCATGGCTTTGGCATGCTAGGTTGGGTCATTTGAATTTCGATTCAACTAAACAAATGACTCAAAAGAAATTAGTGGAAGGGATACCCAGTATTAATCACAAGAGTCAAGTATGCAACGCCTGCTTGCTAGGAAAGCACATTAGAGCTCCTTTTCCTAATCAGACAAACACTAAGTCATTAGAACCTTTGAACTTAGTGTTTGGAGATTTATGTGGACCTATTTCCCCAAAGAAAAGAATTAGGAAAGAAGTACATGTTTTTGTTAGTAGATGACTTTACTAGGTACATATGGGTATACTTATTAAAGTCAAAAGATGAAGCATTTGATACTTTTAAAGAATTCAAGTTGAAGGTGGAAAATGAGGTCGGGAAAAATTAAGGTCTTTTAGGAAGGATAGAAGAGGTGAATTCACATCAAGGGAATTCACATGATATTGTAAGGAGAATGGCATACTTAGACAACTTACAGCACCATACTCTCCACAACAGAATGGCATAGTAAAGAGAAGGAATAGGTTTGTAATGAGCATGACAAGGAGTATGTTAAAGGTTATGCACATACCATAGATTTTTTGGGCTGGAGCTATTAAACATGTAATATATGTCTTAAATAGAGTACCTACAAAAGCTCTGAAGGATTCTACACCTTATGAAGCCTTAAAGGGTAGAAAACCGAATATGAAACACCTTAGAGTTTTTGGATTCAAAGCCTATGCAAAGGTAACCAAACCACATCTAAAGAAGTTAGATGATAGAAGCAAGGAATTCGTTTATCTTGGAACTGAACCAGGATCAAAGGCTTATCGCCTATTTGATCTTGTAACTAACGATATGATTGTGAGTAGAGATGTAAAATTCAAGGAAGATGAAGGATGGGACTGGAAAGGTAACTTGGATAATATTGATCCAAATGAACTAGAATGGAGGGACTTTATTATATGTGAAAACCAAAAATCAAGTTCAAGGATCATTGATGAAGTTGGCACTCAAGATTCGGAAAGAAATGATGAAGATAGTGCACCAAGTCCCATGCAGAATAACACTCATGGTGATACATCTGATGATGAGATTGAACAACCAATAGACAATCCATAAACACCTCCACCATATACCTATGAGACTAATCTAGAAGAATCTACTGGATATACATCATCAATAGCAAGTTCATTAAGGCCGTTTGATAATACTCCATTTCAGGGATACAAAAACCTATTTAAAACTTATGATCGAGCACCCGAAGTGCAAAGTAATGAATAACTACTACTAGAATAAGAACCTAGAAATTAAAAAGAAGTTGTACAAGATAAAAAGTGGATTAAGGCAATGCAGACAGAAATTGACTCAATAAATAAAAACAAGACATGGAAGCTAGCCACCCTACCAGACAACCAGAAGGCTATTTGTCTGAAATGGGTATTCAAAACTAAACGAGATGCAGATGGGAAGATTATAAAACACAAGGCTCGTTTAGTAGTCAAGGGATACGTACAAGAGCATGGAATAGACTATGACGAAGTCTTTGCTCATGTAGCAAGAATGGAAATAGTTAGATTAATTCTTGCATTATTAGCTTATCATGGATGGGAAGTACACCACCTAGATGTAAAATCAACATTTTTATATGGTAAACTTAAAGAAGAAGTTTATGTTACACAACCCGAAGGTTTTAAGAAACCAGGAAATGAAAATAAAGTTTACAGACTTGTTAAAGCACTTTATGGGTTAAAGCAAGCTCCACATGCATGGAACATGAAGTTAGATCAAACTTTAAAATCTCTACATTTCAAGAAATGCACATTAGAACAAGAAATAAACACAAGGATAAGTAAAGACTCTATGTTGCTTGTTGGAGTTTATGTGGATGATTTAATAGTTACTGGAAGCAGTAAGAAAGACCTTCAAAAGTTTAAGTTGCAAATGGAAGAAAAGTTTGAAATGAGTGACTTAGGCTTATTAGCTTACTACTTGGGAATAGAGGTTACCTAAACAGGGGCTAGAATCTCAATAAAGCAATCAGGATATGCCAACAAGATTCTTTAGGAAGCAAGAATGAAAGATTGCAATGAAACTAAGATTCCCATGGATCCAGGAACAAAGCTAATAAAGACATAAGGAGGAGAACTAGTTGATGCTATAGAATATAGAAGTCTAAATGGATGTTTAAGATACTTACTTCATACAAGACCAGATCTTAGTTACTCAGTTGGCTTGTTAAGTCAGTTCATGCAAGAACCAAGGCAACAACATATGAAGGCAATTACACAAGTATTACGATATATCAAAAGCGCCTTAAACTTTGGTATAACCTACTACAAGAAAGTTGGATGCAAACTAATTGGATATAATGACATCAGTTATGGTATCAATGATAACGCTACACGCGTCGTTCGGGGTCAAAGGAACTTCCTTTTCGTCGAGCAAGTTTTTCAACACCCTAGGCAGTGAACCTAATTGTTGTAGTGTAGTATTAGGGTAAGCCATGGGAATTGATATCGTTCTCTAAGGGAATAGGAATGCTAGTGAGAAGTTACTAAGCTAAGGTTGGGGTTGAGGAAGATTATTTTTTATCTTTTTATGTTTTTTAGGAAATGGAAAGGTACGAATCTCGGGGTTTGGATTTAAGGGGGTTGGTATTTCTACCGATTACTTCTACTTATCTAATTATCTAAACCAAGGTGTATGTAGTTTATGTCTAATTATTGTGTGCTCGTATGATGATTTAAAGATGTGTTTACTTAGGTTTTATTACTCCTTAATTATCTCCTATTGATGGTTGAATTGTCACGTCCTTATTCTTAATTGCGTTGTGTGTCTAAGGTCGTAGGGTATGCGTTTATCCCTATCTCTTTGAAACTACCAAAGGTTAATGACTACAAAATCTCTAGGATTTATAAACTTTAACTCTAAGGTACTCTTTGGATGGTTTAGCCTATAATGACTCTAGGTACTATTAGTTAAGGTTTGCAAAGATTAATCAAGCATTAACCACACAACGGATGACCTATCGCAATACTAGATCATTAACAATTAAGATAAGAGACAACCAATCAATATTCAATAATTAAGTTTCATATTCCCTAAGCAAACACACAGGTAAATTAGCCGGACATGGGAAACATGCAAGCATACACACAATTAATTAAAGACATAATTAAATTAATGAAATAAAACACTTATCTTGATGTAAGATAGGGTATGGAACCCTAAAATACTCTACAAAATAGCCTTGGTTCGGTTTAGGTTTTTACTCCAAAAGACTACACACTGAAAACTAAAAAATTTGGATTCTATATATAAGATTACAAATGCGACGGCGTCACCCTTTGATTTGTGATGCCGTCGGGTCGCCGTCATTAGGGTTTCGTCTTGGCCACGTTAGTCTTGCGACGGCGTCACCTTATGCCTATGACGTCGTCCCCTTTCTATGGCGTCGTGCGGATCAAATCTAGGCCGTCGAATTGCGCGACCTACTCTTTTAAAACCTGAAGCCGCCACTTGTAAATAAGCAATTTGGCTACTTGGCCGTCACAAAAGTTGTCCGACGGCGTCACTAATTTGTGCTTGACGCCGTCCCCTTCACTCCGGCACTGAGTGCCTCGATTCTTGACTTTGGCCATTTTGTTCGTATATTCGCCTTTTAGTCCGAATAAGTGTCATTCCAGCATTTTGCCTTCAAGATACCTAAAAGTGAAAAGGAACGATATTAAGTAATAACGGATACAAAAGTGATCAAATAAGGGCTTAAACGACCCCTCAAAAGGTACATTTTAAAACCTTATCAAATATCCCTACACTTGGTATTTGCTTGTCCTCAAGAAAATGTGCTTTTAGCCAATCAATTTATAAGTTAGAGGTCATGAAGCATTAATTTAGAACAATTCACAACACATATAAGCCCCGCAAAAGTCATAACAAGCACGGAAATTACATAGTAGCACCTCACATGGGGTGTTTGGATACTCACATCTCTCGGGTGTATATGAAAAATAACAAGCTGGAAATGGAAGATAAACACTCATTAACCGGTCCTAGTACATAGATTACCATAGGCTTGAGACTAGATCAAACCTCCATCGCTTTGGCGTAAGCACCTAGGAAAGACTATCCAAGAGGTCTTTTAAAGGGTTGTAATGTAAGGCTTACGGTAGGGAAACAAAGGGTTTGGTGGGATAGGCTATTTAATGGTGGCAAGTCAAAAATATTTATGTTACAAGCATGCGAAAAATGGCGTTGCTAAGCCAAGACTCGACACTCTAGACTCTAGATAACTGAAACAAACAAACATAAATCAAAAGATAGATGTAGGATGGTAGCCCGTATGTTTTTTGTTTTGTTTTTTTTTTCACTCTATTTTTTTTTCTTTTTCTCTTTTTCTATTTTTTTTGAATTTTTTTTCCATACACTTTTACTCTACCATCCTCTACAATAACATCAAAATGATAGGGATTTATAGGCACATCCCTACACTTGAGTTTTTATTACTCTAACACTAATATGACCCGAATTGAAAAGATTAAAACACTTGGAGTACATTATTATGCAAATAAAGGGAATTTGAATTTAACGTGATGGATCTTGGACACTCTGCTTGTGTCAATGATATTTTGTATGATATTATCAAGCAAGCGGAATTTACTTAAGTAATACTTAGAAGACGAATTGTATGATGTATGAGAGTAAACACAAGTTAACACAAAACTCAAGCTCCAATATTATTAATGAATAATACGAGTGATCTTAACTTATCACTAGGGTTACACCTTGAAGCTTTCGTAGGTAATATTGCAATATGATACGTTACTAAGACAATGACCTAGGATCTCCTTTTATACAACAAGGAGTCCTTTACAAGATAAGTATAAAGCTAACATAATAGAATATACACAAGATCTATTCTTTACTTATCTAGACGCGCGTTTAACCTTATCATAAACTGATAGCAGTGGTAATGAAGAACTTGCGGTGGGAATACGTTTCCACTGCTAGTGTTAAACCAAGCAGTGTAAACCACAACTATCCATGGTAACGGATTATTCCCAACAATCCTCCCCTAAACTTAGGATTTCTCTGCAAATCAATAAGTTTCTTCAATAAGCATTAACTTCAAGGATTTGGGGAATTCAATCAAACACTTCACTTCTTTTCTCTTAACTTTTGTATAGCTCTTGAACACTGATCTTGAAGCCTTTGTAACAAGGCTCTGACCTTCTCATTGTCTTCATTGACTCTTATGTGTAAGCTTAACATTATGTAAGAGCTCCACTCTAAGTGGATATTCTTTCTCAGCAAGCATGAAAAAGTCTTCTCCATTAGCTGTAGAGTCATGATGAACTTCACATGAATCATAATAAAACCATTTAGTACCAGTACATGTGAATAAGGTCTTCCAGTAGTCATCATCAACATTTGGTTCAAAAAGCCTTCTAAGATTTACCCATAACTGCATCTCCTTTGCATCTTTGAGATCTTGAGCATTAAACCTTTCTTGAACTAATTTCCATAGTGTATTAAGGTCATCTCTGTCAAAATATTTAATAAGATCTTCAAATGTCATGAATGATGAAGTTTCACCTCCCAGCCTTATAATCTTCCATGTTGAAGCAAAATTGCTAGCAGTGTAAACTTCCCAATCAATGATAGGATGTCGAATTTGCGGTGGTTACGGATAAAATCTCTGTCTTCAATCATAATCATTCGGTCATTTGTTCTTGATGAACTTCTCAAGTAGGAATCTCCTTCTCAGTAGACTTTGTATGATCTTCATCAACTTTAGTCTTCTTAACAGTTTGAGAATCACTTACTTTAGCCTTTCTCTTCAATCTAGGAATCTCTTTTCTTCTTCTTGAACCCATTGGAATAAAAGATTTATCTTGTTTTACGATTCGTAGTAAGCCTTTTAAACTTGATCATCAGACATTCCTTTAAATTGATGCTTTTTCCAGTTACCAACATGACAACAATAAGACTTCATATATGCAAGTATTTGTGCCTTGGTTGGTTGTCTTGGTTTCTTCGAACCTTTTGACTGAATTAATCACATCATCAAGTGCTTGATTGTTCTTCATTTTAATAAAATCCTTTAACTGGCGTTCTTTGTTCCTCGCTTAAGGATGCATCAACAACAAGGACAATTGCCTTTTCTTGATTTACGGATTATTAGCCACGAAGCTGAATATCTTCTTCAGTAGGAACATAACTAAACTCTGGAGCTTTCTCTTTCAAAATTGTAGGTTGAGCGAGTGGAAATTGAATCTTGATATCTTCCATTCTATCCAATCTTTTAGCTTCCAAAAAGCTTAGAACTTCCATTTCTTTCAATCTTTTCTTCTCGGAACTTTCTCAAAGAATTTGATCTTACGCTATCTTCTTAGCAATTTCTCTATCAAGATCAATCTGAACTTTTCTTTTCTTTGAAATCTTACTTTCAAGTTGTTGTACATCTTCCATAACCGCTTTACCCTTATGCGTCTTCAATTTATCAAATTCTTCACTTGCAGTGGCAAAAGTTGGCTCTGCGGTGGAAATAAAATCGATGGTAAAATCGATTCTTTGTCACACCCCAAATTACGTGTTTTGAATTGAATACCTTGGGGAGGAGCGTCATAGCATCAAAGTTCTGAGTTATATCGAGCGACCTAAAGTGTCGTTTAGAAAATACATCGTTTGATTAAGTAAAATAATCGAGTTTACAAAATGTAGGTCCCAAATGAAAATCAATGTATGCGGAAATAGGTTTGATACAAGCCAAACGATGTTTTTAAAGTGTATAATTCCCATGTGAGACGCTCGTCACCACCGACTCTATGATGTGTCCATATGCATGCCATGAAGTGAATGCCTTAGATACCTGAGATAAAACATGCTAAAAGTGTCAACACAAAGGTTGGTGAGTTCATAGAGTTTGGTTAACAAGTAAAGCCTTTCAAAAATTGTTCATGCAACAAAGGCATTGTAAATCCACTCGTTCAAGTTCGCCCATACAAAACTTGCAACCTGTGTGTTTACAACCCATTGCCAAAATATAGAATTGTCAATCTTGTTTGTAAGTAGGACATAGGTGCATACGATATATACATGTACTTAATGCAAAGAATCACTGCCAACTGAACCTCTTGACAAGTCTAAATTGTTTGTCTTGTTTCATTGAATAACGATTATATTCACCCCAGTCGCGTCATCAAGAACCCAAGGGTGGGGGCTACCATAGTACTATCAATACCTCTCTGCTTAGGCTCCCGCAGAGTTAACCGATTGCTAAAGTTTGTATGTTGATGCATAATTGAAAACTAGTTTAGCACATTAAGGCACATATCGCAATAAACCACACATAATGTCCAAAGTGTATAAGAAGTATATTGTAACACAATTGTATAAATGGTTTGAGTATTAGCAAGAGTGAAACAAGTATTTAAGCATGTATCTCCCCCAAATAGTTTGTAAGAATTTAAACGAGTAAAGGTGGGGTATGAACTCACCGTGACATGTAAGAGTTTAAAGTACTTGAAAGTAATGAAAATAGTTTGAGCATGTATCTCCCCCAAAAGTAATTGAAATGTATAAAAGTAGGGGCTATGAAACTCACGTGTAATCATGAAGCGTTTAGAGTATTTGTGAAAGTAAATGAAAATAGTTTGAGCATGTATCTTCCCCAAAGAGTTTGTAAGACAAATAAGTAATAGAAAGTGGGGCTACGAACTCACCTGGTGTGATTGGTATGCTAACAAAATGAAGTGGAAGAAAATGAGGCTCTGGAAACTATCCGCACCTAAAATGAATGATATGATACTTAATGAATTATAATGTAATGTTGTGCATGCATTTAAGTATGTTATTTATACCATTTGCGAGTTTTGAAAATAATACTTTTCGTCGAAAAAATACTCTTTTGACGTCTTGACCATTCTTAAATTACTTTACAAGTATTTACGTCAAAATGTCATCCTACAATGGTTTTGTAATGATTTATAGTGAAATTATCACTTTTCATCGTAAAACAATGTCGTCGGAAATTTCATAAAAGTGACAAAAATGGCTCTGAAAAACTAGTCGTAAAAGCGGTGTACGTCGATCGTTAGAAAACGAACTCGACGGTTTTGGAAAGTTTGTATCAAAATCTAGAAGTTTCAGTTCAAGAGTTTTCGTCATAAAGGTCTCGAACATAAAGATAATAAGGGTTAAAGATGGTGATTTTGTCCAATGTTGTGTAAAAAAATGAGTTTCGGCAAAGTTTAAGCAATCGTAATTAATTTATTACAACTCTGCTATACAAACGGTTGGTCGCTTTTGAAAATATGCTTGGTGATATCGATTTTATTAGAAGACATTTCGTTCCAAAAAGTTCCACATCATAGTTAAAAACAGTCTCCAACATGGTCGTTTAGTTATCGTAACACTTGTCTCGTAAAATAATATAGTTTTTCAGAAAATAATAGTTACGGCAATTTTATGAAAACGTGCATATCTTTGTCGTTTCAAACCGTTTTCTACGTATAATACGCCCTTAGCCGTGATCAAAGTATACTAATATATTTTTGATAAGTCGAAATATTTTGTAAAGCTTAGGACTCGTTTTTGACTCATTAAACCAAAAACACTTTGCTGAAATTTCAGAAAAATATATATTTCAAATGCGTCAAACTTGAAAAATTCATAACTTCTTCGTTATAACTCCGTTTTAATCCGTTCAAGCGGCCGCGGATTCGTTTTAAAGTATATTTTCTAAATATCAAGGCCAAAAATTCGTGCCTACTGTCGGATTTTTCAGAAAAACAAAATAAGGACAGACCACTATATATACTTGTCGAAAATAGTTTTTCTCGTACTAAACCTATTCCAATCCCTTCAAATCAACTCCAAAGCTAATCTAATCCTACCATACACCTTCTTAGGGTGTCATGGGTTCCTAGACATCATCAAGACCAACATATACCAAGGGGATAATTATAGGATGACCTTATATATATATAACTCTAAAAATCATGTAAAAATGGTATAAATCAACATAAGTCTTGCATGTTTGCTATGAAAATGATACAATACATATGTAATGATAAGAAAAGATGAAAAATGATAGAAATATGCTTACAAGTTATAATGATGAGGTGCAAGGAACAAGGGTTTAACTTAAACACCCTAGGTTTTTATTTCAAAACCTTATTAAGAGTGTGTTCTAGATTGTAACACTTGAGCTTGTAAAAATTTTTGATGAAATCTCCTCTTGATCATCAATAAGGCCGGTTTTTAGAGAGAAGGAAAAAGAGAGAACAAGCTTGACTAAAGACTTCAATAATAGATGTGAATGAATGGAGTGTAGAAAGAGTATAAACTTAGATATGTAAGAAAAAAAGTCTACTAACCAAATTAATGAGGTACCCCCCTCATGACCGGTTTTTGGGGAGTTTTTGTCAACAAAAATATCTTTTTTTTTTTATATATCATGTGTATAATTAAAATGTAAGTGAAATGTATAGGTAAAAAGGTAACTTGTAAGATTTAATATACATTTGTGTATTTAAGGAAATTTTAGGTAAAAGTAATTTTTAATAGATCAAAATAAAGTATAATGAGATCATAAAAATTGTAAAAATACATTCCTTGTAAAGTTTGAGTGATATAATAATTATCGTGTAGTTTTTAAGAAAAACGTCGTAATAATATAACTTTAACGATTTATATACAAAATAAATTTAAAACACTAGGTAAACTCAAAATATAGTTTTTATAAACTAAATGTAAGTATAAAAATATATCGGGATCATTTTTGGAAGTAGCGGATTAAATGTTCAAAATAATAATTTACGCGATAACGTTTATTTAATATAAAATTCACGCGTTTAATGTGAAATGCAATGTCATGAATGAACTAATATGATGCAAATGATACTAATGAAATGTAGACTAAACTTAGTCCATATGAAATGTTCGTGATGATATGATCATGAATTACACTAAACCATAAAGGTTACTGAATTTGGAACACGCAGCTAGTTTACGATAAATGATGAAATTGTGAAACGTGAATTGTTTTGAGAAATGACCAAAAATTTAGAATTGTGACATTCTTCCCATGTCAGAGGAATCACGTCCTCGTGATTCAATCAATGATACTATGATTCGAACCTCGACAAGGGTTCTAAAAGTTTATGCTTGTGTATGGTCTATATGATTATGTCAATGCTCATGCATATGAGTTACTCGTCCCACAAGATACGTTCCCGTGCTATCGTGAGCAATTCCCATCCTAAATACATGCTTTCTTATGATTAGGCTCGATGAGACAAGCTTTCCCATTCTCAAGCAAAATTTTTAAAAGACTTTTTGGTAACCGAATTTTGCTTAATCCCACAACTCATCAAACAAGAACTGTCATACGATTAGGCTAAATCGGTTTAGGTAGCGACTTGTTTCTAGCTCGATCTTTGCAACTCATCAAACAAGAACTGTCACTCGGATCAAACTGAAAACAAGTGGTTTGAAGAAAATATTTTGAAAATTTGGCTTGATTACGAATTGCTTACACATATGAGACTACTACTCCCTTCATTGCATGATTCTTCCTGAATTAGACATATGTGATCAGGCTATGTATAATTTAGGAGTAACTATGCAATGCTTGAACTAATCGACTCATATGATGTTTGGTGTTGAGTCATAAGTCCGCATGTATAAAGAATGTGCACTTATAATGATATGATGAGATGCTATGATGATGTGGTTATAGTCTAGGGTCAATGATGCAACCTAGTTCTCTATAACCGATGCTCTGATACCAATCTGTCACACCCCTAAATTACGTGTTTTGTGAATTGAATACCTTGGGGAGGACTGTCATAGCATCAAAGTTACTGATTATATCGAGCGACCTAAAGTGTCGTTTAGAAAATACATCGTTTGATTAAGTAAAATAATCAAAGTTTACAAAATGTAGGTCCCAAATGAAAATCAATGTATGCGGAAATAGGTTTGATACAAGCCAAACGATGTTTTTAAAGTGTGTAAATCCCATGTGAGGCAGCGTCGTCACCACGACTCTATGATGTGTCCATATGCATGCCATGAAGTGAATGCCTTAGATACCTGAGATAAAACATGCTAAAAGTGTCAACACAAAGGTTGGTGAGTTCATAGAGTTTGGTTAACAAGTAAAGCCTTTCAAAAATTGTTCATGCAACAAAGGCATTGTAAATCCACTCAGTTCCAAGTTCGCCCATACAAAACTTGCAACCTGTGTGTTTACAACCCATTGCCAAAATATAGAATTGTCAATCTTGTTTGTAAGTAGGACATAGGTGCATACGATATATACATGTACTTAATGCAAAGAATCACAGCCAACCGAACCTCTTGACAAGTCTAAATTGTTTGTACTTGTTTCATTGAATAACAGATTATATTCACCCTGTGTCGTCATCAAGAACCCAAGGGTGGGGCGCCACCGATAGTACTATCAATACCTCTCTGCCGGCTCGCAGAGTTAACCAGTTGCTAAAGTTTGTATGTTGATGCATAATTGAAAACTAGTTTAGCACATTAAGGCACATATCGCAATAAACCACACATAATGTCCAAAGTGTATAAGAAGTATATTGTAACACCATTGTATAAATGGCTTGAGTATTCGCAAGAGTGAAACAAGTATTTAAGCATGTATCTCCCCCAAATAGTTTGTAAGAATTTAAACGAGTAAAGGTGGGGTATGAACTCACCGTGACATGTAAGAGTTTAAAGTACTTGCGAAAGTAATGAAAATAGTTTGAGCATGTATCTCCCCCAAAAGTAATTGAAATGTATAAGAGTAGGGGCTATGAAACTCGCGGTAATCGAAGCGTTTAGAGTATTTGTGAAAGTAAATGAAAATAGTTTGAGCATGTATCTTCCCCAAAGAGTTTGTAAGACAAATAAGTAATAGAAAGTGGGGCTACGAACTCACCTAGTGTGATTGGTATGCTAACAAAATGAAGTGCAAGAAAATGAGGCTCGGAAACTATCCACGACCTAAAATGAATGATATGATACTTAATGAATTATGATGTAATTTTGTGCATGCATTTCGTATGTTATTTATACCATTTGCGAGTTTTGAAAATAATACTTTTCGTCGAAAAAATACTCTTTTGACGTCTTGACCATTCTTAAATTACTTTACAAGTATTTACGTCAAAATGTCATCCTACAATGGTTTTGTAATGATTTATGATGAAATTATCACTTTTAGTAAGTAAAACAATGTCTCGGAAATTTCATAAAAGTGACAAAATGGCTCAAAAACTAGTCGTAAACGGTTGTCGTCGATCGTTAGAAAACGAACTTCGACGGTTTTGGAAAGTTTGTATCAAAATCTAAAAGTTTCAGTTCAGGAGTTTTCGTCATAAAGGTCTCGAACATAAAGATAATAAGGGTTAAAGATGGTGATTTTGTCCAATGTTGTGTAAAAAAAAAAAATGAGTTTCGGCAAAGTTTAAGCAATCGTAATTAATTTATTACAACTCCGCTATACAAACGGTTGGTCGTTTTGAAAAATATGCTTGGTGATCTCGATTTTATTAGAAGACATTTCGTTCCAAAAAGTTCCACATCATAGTTAAAAACAGTCTCCAACATGGTCGTTTCAGCTATCGTAACACTTGTCTCGTAAAATAATATAGTTTTTCAGAAAATAATAGTTACTGCAATTTTATGAAAACGTGCATATCTTTGTCGTTTCAAATCCGTTTTCTACGTATAATACGTTCTTAGCTTCGTATCGAAGTATACTAATATATTTTTGATAAGTCGAAATAATTTGTGAAGCTTAAGGCTCGTTTTTGACTCGTACAAACCAAAAACACTTTGCTGAAATTTCAGAAAATATATATTTCGTCGTCAAACTTGAAAAATTCATAACTTCTTCGTTATAACTCCGTTTTAATCCGTTCAAGCGGCCACGGATTCGTTTTAAAGTATATTTTCTAAATATCAAGGCCAAAAATTCGTGCCTACTGTCGGATTTTTCAGAAAAACAAAATAAGGACAGACCACTATATATACTTGTCGAAAATAGTTTTTCTCGTACTAAACCTATTCCAATCCCTTCAAATCAACTCCAAAGCTAATCTAATCCTACCATACACCTTCTTAGGGTGTCATGGGTTCCTAGACATCATCAAGACCAACATATACCAAGGGGATAATTATAGGATGACCTTGTATATATATAACTCTAAAAATCATGTAAAAATGGTATAAATCAACATAAGTCTTGCATGTTTGCTATGAAAATGATACAATACATATGTAATGATAAGAAAAGATGAAAAATGATAGAAATATGCTTACAAGTTATAATGATGAGGTGCAAGGAACAAGGGTTTAACTTAAACACCCTAGGTTTTTATTTCAAAACCTTATTAAGAGTGTGTTCTAGATTGTAACACTTGAGCTTGTAAAAATTTTTGATGAAATCTCCTCTTGATCATCAATAAGGCCGGTTTTTAGAGAGAAGGGAAAAGAGAGAACAAGCTTGACTAAAGACTTCAATAATAGATGTGAATGAATGGAGTGTAGAAAGAGTATAAACTTAGATATGTAAGAAAAAAAGTCTACTAACCAAATTAATGAGGTACCCCCCTCATGACCGGTTTTTGGGGAGTTTTTGTCAACAAAAATATCTTTTTTTTTTTTTTATATATCATGTGTATAATTAAAATGTAAGTGAAATGTATAGGTAAAAAGGTAACTTGTAAGATTTAATATACATTTGTGTATTTAAGGAAATTTTAGGTAAAAGTAATTTTTAATAGATCAAAATAAAGTATAATGAGATCATAAAAATTGTAAAAATACATTCCTTGTAAAGTTTGAGTGATATAATAATTATCGTGTAGTTTTTAAGAAAAACGTCGTAATAATATAACTTTAACGATTTATATACAAAATAAATTTAAAACACTAGGTAAACTCAAAATATAGTTTTTATAAACTAAATGTAAGTATAAAAATATATCGGGATCATTTTTGGAAGTAGCGGATTAAATGTTCAAAATAATAATTTACGCGATAACGTTTATTTAATATAAAATTCACGCGTTTAATGTGAAATGCAATGTCATGAATGAACTAATATGATGCAAATGATACTAATGAAATGTAGACTAAACTTAGTCCATATGAAATGTTCGTGATGATATGATTATGAATTCGCCACTAAACCATAAAGGTTACGCGAATTTGGAACACGCAAAGCTAGTTTACGATAAATGATGAAATTGTGAAACGTGAATTGTTTTGAGAAATGACAAAAAATTTAGAATTGTGACATTCTTCCCATGTCAGAGGAATCACGTCCTCGTGATTCAATCAATGATACTATGATTCGAACCTCGACAAGGGTTCTAAAAGTTTATGCTTGTGTATGGTCTATATGATTATGTCAATGCTCATGCATATGAGTTACTCGTCCCACAAGATACGTTCCCGTGCTATCGTGAGCAATTCCCATCCTAAATACATGCTTTCTTATGATTAGGCTCGATGAGACAAGCTTTCCCATTCTCAAGCAAAATTTTTAAAAGACTTTTTGGTAACCGATTTTTGCTTAATCCCACAACTCATCAAACAAGAATTGTCATACGATTAGGCTAAATCGGTTTAGGTAACGACTTGTTTCTAGCTCGATCTGTGCAACTCATCAAACATGGCTTGCCTGAGAACTGTCACTCGGATCAAACTGGAAACAAGTGGTTTGAAGAAAATCTTTTGAGAATTTGGCTTGATTATTAGCTTACACATATGAGACTACTACTCCCTTCATTGCATGATTCTTCCTAGAGGCGAATTAGACATATGTGATCAGGCTATGTATAATTTAGGAGTAACTATGCAATGCTTGAACTAATCGACTCATATGATGTTTGGTGTTGAGTCATAAGTCCGCATGTATAAAGAGTATGCACTTATAATGATATGATGAGATGCTATGATGATGTGGTTATAGTCTAGGGTGAATGATGCAACCTAGTTCTCTATAACCATGCTCGATACCAACTGTCACACCCCCAAATTACGTGTTTTGTTTATTATCAAATGAATTGAATACCTTGGGGAGGACTGTCATAGCATCAAAGTTACAAGATTATATCGAAGCGACCTAAAGTGTCGTTTAGAAAATACATCGTTTGATTAAGTAAAATAATCGAGTTTACAAAATGTAGGTCCCAAATGAAAATCAATGTATGCGGAAATAGGTTTGATACAAGCCAAACGATGTTTTTAAAGTGTATAAATCCCATGTGAGACGCGGCGTCACCACGACTCTATGATGTGTCCATATGCATGCCATGAAGTGAATGCCTTAGATACCTGAGATAAAACATGCTAAAAAGAGTCAACACAAAGGTTGGTGAGTTCATAGAGTTTGGTTAACAAGTAAAGCCTTTCAAAAATTGTTCATGCAAAGAAAGGCATTGTAAATCCACTCTCGGTTCCAAGTTCAGCCATACAAAACTTGCAACCTGTGTGTTTACAACCCATTGCCAAAATATAGAATTGTCAATCTTGTTTGTAAGTAGGACATAGGTGCATACGATATATACATGTACTTAATGCAAAGAATCACGGCCAACTGAACCTCTTGACAAGTCTAAATTGTTTGTACTGTTTCATTGAATAACAGATTATATTCACCCAGTCGCGTCATCAAGAACCCAAGGGTGGGGCGCCACCGATAGTACTATCAATACCTCTCTGCCGGCTAAATGAGTTAACCATTGCTAAAGTTTGTATGTTGATGCATAATTGAAAACTAGTTTAGCACATTAAGGCACATATCGCAATAAACCACACATAATGTCCAAAGTGTATAAGAAGTATATTGTAATACAATTGTATAAATGGCTGATTTATAGTATTCGCAAAGAGTGAAACAAGTATTTGAGCATGTATCTCCCAAATAGTTTGTAAGAATTTAAACGAGTAAAGGTGGGGTATGAACTCAGGTGGTCCGTGACATGTAAGAGTTTAAAGTACTTGCGAAAGTAATGAAAATAGTTTGAGCATGTATCTCCCCCAAAAGTAATTGAAATGTATAGCTTGCTCGAAGAGTAGGGGCTATGAAACTCAGCAGTAATCAGACTACGTTTAGAGTATTTGTGAAAGTAAATGAAAATAGTTTGAGCATGTATCTCCCCTAAAGAGTTTGTAAGACAAATAAGTAATAGAAAGTGGGGCTCTGAACTCACAGTGTGATTGGTATGCTAACAAAA
Organism: Chrysanthemum makinoi; assembly: GCA_910596185.1. Classification (NCBI taxonomy): domain Eukaryota; kingdom Viridiplantae; phylum Streptophyta; class Magnoliopsida; order Asterales; family Asteraceae; genus Chrysanthemum; species Chrysanthemum makinoi. Next base: position 147,166,905 of record OU343216.1, on the reverse strand, counting down.
TGAAGTGCAAGAAAATGAGGCTCGGAAACTATCCGCGACCTAAAATGAATGATATGATACTTAATGAATTATGATGTAATGTTGTGCATGCATTTCAGATGTTATTTATACCATTTATGAGTTTTGAAAATAATACTTTTCGTCGAAAAATACTCTTTTGACGTCTTGACCATTCTTAAATTACTTTACAAGTATTTACGTCAAAATGTCATCCTACAATGGTTTTGTAATGATTTATGATGAAATTATCACTTTTAATTCAGTAAAACAATGTCGTTGGAAATTTCATAAAAGTGACAAAAATGGCTTCGAAAAACTAGTCGTAAAACGGTGTACGTCGATCGTTAGAAAACGAACTCGACGGTTTTGGAAAGTTTGTATCAAAATCTAAAGTTTCAGTCAAGTTTTCGTCATAAAGGTCTCGAACATAAAGATAATAAGGGTTAAAGATGGTGATTTTGTCCAATGTTGTGTAAAAAAAAAAAATGAGTTTCGGCAAAGTTTAAGCAATCGTAATTAATTTATTACAACTCGCTATACAAACGGTTGGTCGTTTTGAAAAATATGCTTGGTGATCTCGATTTTATTAGAAGACATTTCGTTCCAAAAAGTTCCACGTCATAGTTAAAAACAGCTCCAACATGGTCGCTTATTTTAGCTATCGTAACACTTGTCTCAAAAATAATATAGTTTTTCAGAAAATAATATTCTTAGAAGGCAGGTTTATAATTTTATGAAAACGTGCATATCTTTGTCGTTTCAAATCCGTTTTCTACGTATAATACGTTCTTAGCTTCGATCAAGTATACTAATATATTTTTGATAAGTCGAAATAATTTGTGAAGCTTAAGGCTCGTTTTTGACTCGTACAAACCAAAACCACTTTGCTGAAATTTCAGAAAAATATATATTTCGTCGTCAAACTTGAAAATTCATAACTTCTTCGTTATAACTCCGTTTTAATCCGTTCAAGCGGCCACGGATTCTTTTTAAAGTATATTTTCTAAATATCAAGGCCAAAAATTCGTGCCTACTGTCGGATTTTTCAGAAAAACAAAATAAGGACATACCACTATATATACTTGTCGAAAATAGTTTTTCTCGTACTAAACCTATTCCAATCCCTTCAAATCAACTCCAAAGCTAATCTAATCCTACCATACACCTTCTTAGGGTGTCATGGGTTCCTAGACATCATCAAGACCAACATATACCAAGGGGATAATTATAGGATGACCTTATATATATATAACTCTAAAAATCATGTAAAATGGTATAAATCAACATAAGTCTTGCATGTTTGCTATGAAAATGATACAATACATATGTAATGATAAGAAAAGATGAAAAATGATAGAAATATGCTTACAAGTTATAATGATGAGGTGCAAGGAACAAGGGTTTAACTTAAACACCCTAGGTTTTTATTTCAAAACCTTATAAGAGTGTTCTAGATTGTAACACTTGAGCTTGTAAAATTTTTTGATGAAATCTCCTCTTGATCATCAATAAGGCCGGTTTTAGAGAGAAGAAAAGAGAGAACAAGCTTGACTAAAGACTTCAATAATAGATGTGAATGAATGGAGTGTAGAAAGAGTATAAACTTAGATATGTAAGAAAAAAAAAGTCTACTAACCAAATTAATGAGGTACCCCTCATGACCGTTTTTGGGGAGTTTTTGTCAACAAAAATATCTTTTTTTTTTTTTTTATATATCATGTGTATAATTAAAATGTAAGTGAAATGTATAGGTAAAAAGGTAACTTGTAAGATTTAATATACATTTGTGTATTTAAGGAAATTTTAGGTAAAAGTAATTTTTAATAGATCAAAATAAAGTATAATGAGATCATAAAATTATAAAAATACATTCCTTGTAAAATTTGAGTGATATAATAATTATCGTATAGTTTTTAAGAAAAAGCGGCTGTTCGTCGTAATAATATAACTTTAACGATTTATATACAAAATAAATTTAAAACACTAGGTAAACTCAAAATATAGTTTTTATAAACTAAATGTAAGTATAAAAATATATCGGTATCATTTTTGGAAGTAACGGATTAAATGTTCAAAATAATAATCTTCCACTGATAACGTTTATTTAATATAAAATTTACGCGTTTAATGTGAAATGCAATGTCATGAATGAACTAATATGATGCAAATGATACTAATGAAATGTAGACTAAACTTAGTCCATATGAAATGTTCGTGATGTTATGATCATGAATTCGCATTTAAACCATAAAGGTTACGTGAATTTGGAACACGCAAAGCTAGTTTACGATAAATGATGAAATTGTGAAACGTGAATTGTTTTGAGAAATGACCAAAAATTTAGAATTGTGACAGTTGCAGTTTGAAAAATGTCTTGTTCTTCAAGTTGCTCTCCATGAGTTTCAGCTTCCTTTGCTCCTTTACTTGTATCTCCTTCATCTTCAAAATCAAATGTCCTCCCTCATTGTGTCGACTGTTTTCCTCCCCGCTTGGAAGAATTTCCCAAATCATGATCAAAGCCGGATCACCATCAAGGTGAGGATGAAGATGAAATCACCACCTTTGCGTCTTCTTGTGCTTTTCAACCTCAGATCTTTTCCTTTAAAGTCTGAATCTCGTCTTTAATAGTTGAACATCCTTGGCATCTTGCTTCTTGACAAGTAGCCAAGCCCTTTGTAGAGACGCAACCCGCTTTGCTAATTTGGTACACAAAACCATCAATTCCAATTGGTTGCCCTTTCTCATCACTTCCAAGCTGTGTTACTGTTGGGAAAGGTGAATCATAGGGCAAAGGTAATGCATTCCTCCCTAGTTGGACTAGGTTGAAGTCTAGACCTCCAACCTTTGCTTGTTCCTAGACCAAAAGGTTGAAACTTGTGTTGTCATGAGAGGAGTTGTCTGCTTAGACCTTCTCTCATAGGTTCTTGAACTCGGTGGGGTATAATTAATGTTGGGAACATTAATTATGGGTGTGTTTTGTTCAGATGAAATTTTAGCAAGCATTTGGGGTAAGAGAGGTGTAAAAATCATATTGCCATCTTTATTCAAATTTTGAAAAACTTTAGGCTTTAGACAACTGATTTGATAAAATGAGAGTATGAGGTTGCAGTTGAAATTCATTTAGCACAGCTTGCACAAACCTTGGATACATTAAAAATTTGGTTTTACTCGGTACATTGCCTTTCATACTAGTAAAAATATAGTTGGACCAGTTGAAAATCTTATCAGGGACTAGACAAACCAAAGGATAAGCCATGGTTGAACTAAATTGCTCATAAGATGTTTTCTTAGGACTAAGACAATGTAACAAATTATGAATCAAAAATCTCGGTTGGGACAAAAACCACTCTTTTTGAAAGTAGCCTTTTTGTCAGTTGTATCATACCCCATGGATGATAAAGTATCATGAATTTCAGACATAGGTAATGTGATGAGACCATTGAGATCATCCAAGTGAAGTACTCTCCTCAAGGATGCCTCAGTAACATCAATAGTTACCCCATCTACAGTGGCTCTTAGAGCATCCATCGGTTCATGTGTATCTCCAATCTCAAGTGTTATGGGTGACTTAGCGTAAGTCCAAAACTCCATTGATTTGAGAGATATAGATTGTGGGTTTTAAAAGCAAAGCATACCTTATATGAGTGATATGAAGAAAGTCCACAATCGATGAAAAACAGGCCACTCTTCTCGTTAGATTTTTGTAGGTAGGCCACTAGGTTGTGCTCATCTGCAAATTTCAAAGAAGCCATAGAAACTTTTGATGAAAAATATTATTATGTCAGTAAGAATTGAAGTAATGACTAGCCAATTGAGAGAAAAAGATATATAGGGTTAGGGTTTAGAATTGATGCGCAAGTAAAATTATCTTTTAGAAAGTAGTTATAATATAGAAAGAAGATAATTTACTTAAAATATTAACCTTATATATATAACTATCACTGGTTACTTTCAACGGCTAGTAAAAATAAATTAATGACATAATCGGTTAGTAACGGCTAGAACAAAGTGGTAAAATAACACCTTGTCGTGGAAACTGAACTAGCAAGGGTAATTTTTCACAAAAATTTCAAAGAGCAATGAAAAAATAAAATCATTAGAAAACAATATCGCTCCCATTATAGTTTTTAGCAAACTATCACTATCAGCGGATTTGTCAAGTCTTTACCATGAGCCGTTTGCTATGGACTAGCCAACTCTTAATCATAAAGAATATGGTGAGTTGATAACCCTATAGTTTTTGGTAAACTATCAAACATAAACGGATTTGTCAAGTCTTTACCAATGATGTCGTTTGCTCTGGACTAGTTGATTCTTATGTGTATTAGACATGGTGAATCAATAACCATTTGTTGTGTATCTCGGATATACACCTTTTAACTCCAACTCCTCATCAAAACATGATATACAAACTCATGCAACAATTGCATTACCCTCTGAGCCTCCCTCAACACGAGAAAAACATTTATGGATTTAGCATTCCAAGACTTGTTACCAAGTACTGAAATCTTCCCACATCAAGACCTTTTGTTAATAAATCAGCATAGTTGTCATCGGTATGAATTTTGACAACTTGAATTAGTCCCTTTTCATAGCAATCACGAATGAAATGGTGTCTAATTTCAATAGGTTTGGTCTTTGTGTGTTGAACATGATTCTTTATTATGCAAATGGTACTGCTATTGTCAATATGTATGATGGTATTCATGAAATTGTACCCATACTCCAAAAGCTTATTTTGAAGCCATAGAACTTGAGCCGGACAACTTGCGTGACTATATACTCTGCTTCGGTTGAAGAATTAGCCACCATTGTTTGTTTCTTGCCTTGCCATGACACTAACTCTGTTGCCAAGAAATTGACATCCACCAGTTGTAGATTTTCTATCCAAGCTAGCTCCAGCATAGTCACTATCCGAGTAAGTAACAAGATCTAAAGGAGAATCTACAGGTACCACAATCCCGAGTAGGAAATGCTTTAAGATATCGAAAAATCTTCTTCCTGGCAGTCAAGTGAGAGAACTTGGGAGTAACTTGAAACCTTGCACAAGCACACACAAACATAATATAAGTCTAGATGATGTAAGATACATCGAAGAGCCAATCATAGACCTATACATGTGCACATCAATAGCTTCACCACTATTTTCCTTAAGAAGTAGATGTGTAGTCTTGTGCGAGGAGTCTTGGATGACTTTGCATCGGCAAACTTGAACTTTCTTAGTATCTCACCCATATTTATCTTGATTAATGAAAATACCATCTGGCTTTTGTAGTACTTGAAGTCCCTAAAAGAATGTGAGTTCTCCCATAGAACTCATCTGAAATTCTTCTTTCATCGGTTTCTCAAAATCTTTGCACATCTCTGTCTTTGTAGACCCAAAAATGATATCATCAACATAAACTTGAACAAGCAAGATATCATTCTTGTCTCTTCTTGAACAAAAAGTTTGATCCACTCTGCCTCTATGAAACCCATTTGCAAGAAGATAAGTAGTTAAGGTTTCATACCATTTCCTTGGTGCTTGATGCAAGCCATATAAAGCTTTAACTACCACAAAAACTTTGTTAGGATATTTAGGGTCTTCAAAGCACGGAGGTTGTGAGACATAAACTTCCTCATCTATCTGCCCATATAGAAAAGCACTTTTAACATCCATTTGATAGACTTTAAAGCCCATAAAAGATGCATAGGCTAAGAAACGACCTAATTGCTTCAATCCTTATGAGGGCAAACACTTCTTCATAGTCAATACCCTCTTCTTGAGTATATCCTTGAGCCACAAGCCTAGCTTTGTTTCTGATAACAATTCCCTTTCATCTTTCTTGTTTGAACACCCATTTAGTACCTATTACCTTCTTGCCGGAAGGAAAATCACAAAACACCCACTTTTGAAGCTTAAATTGGAGCGACTCTTCTTGCATTGCTTCCACCCAACTTTCATCTCCAGTGCCTTGTAAACATTCTTTGGCTCCATTTGTGACAGAAAACACATAAATAGACATTCATTCTTGCCTTCATGTATTTTAGATTCATATATTTTACTTATGAATACATGAACATCGAGCAACTTGTCGTCTTCTAGTCTTCACAGGTGAATAGACATCCCCGATCACATTTTCAAGAGGATGTGATTTATGAATAGAAGTGATGGGAACTGCAATCTCTCTTGGCATATTTGAAATTTCACCATCATTGGCGAGCTTCCATAGTCGCGTGGTGATTCCCACATACGGTGTTGCGGTGGAAACACTTTGCCGAACGATTGGAATCTGAATTTCCATTGATTTCACGAATTATCGGCATTCAAATTACTATTTCCTTCTTTCCAAATCACTAGAAGGGTGAGCAACTCTAGTTTTGTTAAATCATTATTATCGGCGATAATTGCAGAGGTAAACGAATTCATCTTGATCATCCATCCTCTTTGCTTGGTTCATCATCATCAAGAAACTAACCGAGAACGCAAAATCAAAAAGAAGTTCTGTGAAAACGGCACATAATTCATAGTATTTGTTAGAGTATCAAGATCAAAAGTCTTTCCGGACCGGTTCCTTTGACATTGACTTTGTTTTCAGGGAACTCAACATGCATTCTCTTCAATCTTTTAGGTTTTAAGTTGAATACTCAAAGCTTTACTAACCATGGAATACCCAACAAAATACCCTTCATCGACCTTTTCATCAAACTTGCCTAGATAATCTATGGTATTGAGAATAGATACATGACACCCAAATGGTCTCATGAAGTCAAGGGTAGGTGGTCTTCCCCTAAACAATTCATAAGGTGTCTTGTTCTTAGTCATTACCACTAAAACCACGTTTTCACATAACATGCGTGTTAAGCGCTTCATTAAGTAATTGGCAATTTGGAATGGTAACATGGTTCCTAACGAGCTTCTATCGGTGTCCTCCTCTGATGCGCACCATTTTGTTGAGGAGTTCTAGCCACACCAAATTCTCTTTTAATACCTTTATCTCTGCAAAACTCATCCATAACTCTATTCTTGAATTCGGTTCCATTGTCACACCTAATGGTTTTAACTTTCATATCATATTGGTTTTCTACTTACGTGATAAATATCTTGAGGATGCCGGTTGTTTCATCCTTAGTTCCAAGAAAACCTATGTAAATGCTTCAAATCATCTGATCACCACTTGAATAATAATATTTCTTAAGATTAAGCTGCTCAGGACCAAAATAAGTCCATATGTAACATTTGAAGTGGGTGGCGATAGAGTTAACCAACTTTGACACATGAAGCTACGTGTTGTTTGCCTTTAAGACAAGCCACACAGGTTTGATCATTTTCAAATCTTTTACGAGTAATCCTCTCACCAAACCATCTTTGACAATCTTGTTAATGGTTTTGAAGTTAACATGACCAAGTCTTCTATGCCATAACATGGATTCATCCATTGTGGCCTTTGCAAGCAAGCAAGCATAATCATCTTTAGCTACAATGTTGTTCATATCAAAGCTATAGAGATTGCCTTTTCTAGTAACTTTAAGAAGAATCGACTTTCATCGGCATCTTAAAATCATTAGAGAGAACAAAGCACATATCTTTGGTAAAAAGAACATTGTTCATTTTGTCACACATTTGTGACACACTAAAAAGATTGTACTTTAGATCCTTTACATAATACCACGGTTCAAAGTCCAAGTTACCGTTTTAATAACACCTTTACCGAGAAACTTTACCATTTACTCCACCTCCAAAGTCGACATCTTGTCCATCATAGTGCTCAAAATCAGAAAGATAAGACTTGTTGCCAGTCATGTGTCTTGAACACCCACTATCACGTATATCCTTGATCCGATCTTTTTGACCTTAGATGTTCCTACACATAAGAGTAAAGAGTTAGTTTCTTTTGGGGACCCAAGCCATGATTGACTTGGATCGCCCGTGTATCAATATATTTAAATCTATCAAAGGTTATTGATACACCATTGGGATTGGTTGTAGAGATATTTCCTTGAGGTTTCCATTCCCGCGTCTTTGAGGCCATCACAGCATTGCCCATGTCCCCCTTTTCTTGTTCAAGACCCTTGCGGTGGTAACTTTTGAATGAGCGGTGGTGCTCTTTGGTTTCTTTGGTACCTTTGTTGATTATAATTAACCTTTTTAGCTTGAAAGGTTCCTTTCCTGTTTGTGAGATTTTGCAAAAATTGTTTTGGAGTTTGCACTTTTAACAGTGACTTAGGATGAGCGATATTAACAGTTTTAGCAGTGGCAAAAGTTTTGAGGCCACTTCTAAGTTGAACTGCTCTTGGGACCATTTTGCAATGTGAGTTAGGGTGTACATTATGTTGAAACTTATTAGACTCCACCCTTTTATTCCCATATACTTCCCTTCTCCCATTATGATAATCACAATAAGCATGTAAATGATCAAAACTACCACAGATATAGCATGCCTTATTGTACATCACAAAATCACTACCTAGTTGTTGAGATTTAACATGATTCCAAATCCTTTGATTACCCCTAGGAGCTGTAGGCTTGTTCCTATACATCTCAGCATACTTTACAGTTGATCTAGGTTTATTAATTGGTTTCCTAGGTTCCTCTGTAACAGTATTAACAACTTTTGGGATAGAAGTTTCTACATTCTTTTTAACATTCTCATCTACAGATGAGAGTCACTAGCACTCTCAAAAACATCATTATCAAGCTTACTCTCTTTCTCACTCTTCACCACTGTATCTTTTAAAGGACCATATTCTCTTTCAAGATCCTTAAAATCCTCTATGCCTGAATGAGCTAAATCTATACACAGGTGATGGAACACCTCTTAGTGGTGGAGGCATTGTATTATAACCCATACCTGACTTAGCTTTACTATAAACTTGAGCATTCCAAATTTTATCAATTGACTTAGACTGATGATAACATGTGTCAAGAGTTAAATTGACATTTTCATTTTTCTTTTGGAGTTTTTCAAGCTCCTTTTGGTATGCTTCATTCACAGCAGTTGTATATTCTACCTCTCTCCTAAGAAGAATCATATCATCATTATATTTTGACTCATTTTCCTGATAGTGCTCTATTTGCTTTTCTAATACTGCCATTAGGGGTGTAATCGAGTCGAGCCGAGCTCGAGCTTAGCAGGGCTTGAGCTTGGCTTGAAATTTATAAGTTAGGCTTGAGATTGGCTTGATAGCTTGACAAGCTTTAATCATCCAGGCTTGAGCTTGACTTGAAAATTTCTATTAAAGCAAACTTGGCAGCTTGAATGTATATAAAAATATTGTATCTAATGGCCAAACTCGTCAATAAATATATGTATAAAATAAAACAAACTTAAACCATATAAAAATATATGTATAACAATATTGTATTCAACTAAAACACAACTTTTTAGCCAAGAAGAGTAAATAATAAAATTATACAAATAGTAAAATACAAAACATTTTGATTAATTAGGGTTAATCTAGAATACATGTTTAATTATTTACAAAGTAAGTCCTTATAATTATGTTAATAATCAAATTATCCCTAGTTAGTTATATGAATTTATAATGGAAATACATTTATATTAAAGCTTGAAAAAGCTTGATAGGAGCTCGAGCCGAGCAATCAAAAGCTTGAGTTTGACTTGTTATATGTTTCGAGCTAATTTTTGGGCTTGAGCTTGGGCTTGAGCTTGATAAAAGCTTGACTCGATCGAGTCAAGCCCGAGCTCGAGCTCGAGTTGCTTGATAAAAGCTTGACTTGATTACAGCCCTAACTGCCATAGCTCTCCTAAGATTAGATACAGTATAATTAGCAGAATATAACTCTTGCCTTTCATTAGAGTATAAATCATTAAGCCTTTCAACTTCTTTGTGACCCTACATGTTTTAGAACAACTATCAAAGTTTTGTACCTCGAGAGAGAAACCATGAGAGCAACCCAGTAGAAACAAGAGCGACATCGAGATGTTCTTCTTCTTGTTCATCAGCCATGAAACTTCAATCATAGCTCACACCATCAATAGCCAACATTGCCTTTGGTTCTTCCACAGTTGGTCCCTTCTTTTGCTTGTACCAAGTAGGCCTGTTGTCCTTGGTCTTTGGTCTTTTACATTCTCTAGCAAAATGTCCAAACTTGTGGCAGTTAAAGCACTCCACTTTCTTCTTATCAAAACCTACAGTATCATCACCATTAATGTGGATAGGCTTGCCAGTCTTCTTGTAAAATTTCTTAGCCCTCATGCTAAGAAGAGCTATCTGCCATTTTATATCCATCTCCTCCAAGTCATCTTCATCAATTTGCTCTATGCCTTCATGAGTTAAGACAGAGCCATCAACTTGTGTGGAGATAAAAGCATAAAAGGTAGGATCTCCAATACTAGCAACCTTCTTCTTTGAACCTGCGGTGGTAACATTAACATTACCAGTGGAAACTTTAGAACTGGGTGGCAATATCATCATCACTTTCATCTTAGAATCATCACGTCAACCGAGGGTTGACAACAATGCCAAGCTACTAGAGCTTGTACCAAGTTTCCCTGGCTTCTTCAACCTTTGCTCAATAAGTTTGAAGTTGTTGTAAAGGTCATTGAGTTTCATTGTTTCAATGTCGATTCGTTTTCAGAGAGTAACATTAGTTTGAAACACGAAGGCAAACTTCTTAGAAACTTCAAATTGAGGTCTTCCTTTTCTACAAATGCCAAACACGATTAGCGTGTTACAATCTTCTGAAGTTTGGTGAAGATGCTATCAAGTGAGTCATTGATTGAAGCAGAGAAGTTTTCATAACTTTGCTTTAACAATGCCTTTTGTGTCTTCTTTGTAGCATCATTACCACCAAATCTTGGCAATTTCTTCAAACAATTCTTTAGATCTTGAATTTGTTGAATGCAATGATCCGGTCTCTAGGAATAGTCATCGCTGACAAACTTCTAGCCTTAAGATCATTCTTCCTTTGTGCCTTTTAGGCATAGGTCGAGCAGAAACTTTCACAACATCTGTTCACCAATTTTCAGTAGTAATCACAGATTTGAAAGAATCACCGTTTGAATGATCTCTAACATAGTCTGTATAAAGGTATTGCTCAATAAGTATCCTCCACATCTCAAACTCATTAAGTTTGAGCTTAGGAAGTCTTGGAGTAGAAGAAGAGTTTGATTGGTTTTTTTGCACCATTTCCTAGTCCAGTAATATACTCCCACCCCACCACTAAAGTAACTCTATGTCTAGGGAAAAACCTGTAAAGTTTTATTTTCAATGTGCCAATATGTTTAAGTTACAAGAGCGAGCATGCATTCTATGTTATTTAAAATTTCAGTTCCTCGATGCTTATGAGCTCGCCAATCATTGAAATCAGTCAATCTCAGGCTCTTTAAGCAGCAAGCAAAATTATGCAAGTATAACAAAAACAAATCTCAGGTGCAACCATCTCTTTACAGCTCATCTCTGCTAGCTTCGTCTTTTTTAGTATCTCCAAAAGAAGCAAAAGCTTTGATTATTGACACATACACATCAATACCTTTCAAGTACTCTTCCTTGTTCAAAAACTACATACACATCAATACCTTTCAAGTACTCTTCCTTGTTCAAGAACTACAACAAAATTGTTATTAAGCATATTTATAGCCAATACAAAAAAAGATATTCACAACAGTAGTCAACCATATCAATAAAGTCCAATCGAGGTGACGCTTTTGACCCAATTACTAAAGTATGGGTTGATACAATGTGTCATGTGGTTAGAATAGAAAAGTTCAACAACAACAACAAAAAAAGGATACGGGTCAATCGGGTCAAAATTCACCTATGGTATACAGCCAAATCTCTCTATTTTGAAGATCAATCTATTTGAAATAGTATATAGCAATTTTATCCAAGACAAATAATGCCTAAGAAAAAAAGGATTTG
>OU343216.1:147128638-147150929 GCA_910596185.1 Chrysanthemum makinoi | reverse complement strand
TTTTAAAGTATATTTTCTAAATATCTAGGCCAAAAATTCGTGCCTACTGTCGGATTTTCCAGAAAAACAAAACAAGATCAGACCACTTTTTATACTTGTCGAAAAGAGTTTTTCTCGTACTAAACCTATTCCAATCCCTTCAAAACAACTCCAAAGCTATTCTAATCCTACCATACACCTTCTTAGGGTGTCATGGGTTCCTAAACATCATCAAGACCAATATATAACAAGGGATAAATTATAGGATGACTTATATATATAAAACTCTAAAACAATGTTAAAAATGGTATAAATAACCATAAGTCTTGCATGCTTGCTTAAAAATAAAGAAATACATATGAAATGAAAATGAAAGATGTAAATGAAAGTGATATGCTTACAAGCTACTATGATGAGGTGATTAGAACAAGGATTAACCTAAACACCCTAGGTTTTTATTTCAAAACCTTTAATAAGAGTGTAACTAGAGTGTTTATACTTGATCTTGGAAAATTTTTATGATCTCTTCTAACTCTTATGTATAACCGGTTTTAGAGAGAAGGAAAAAGAGAGAAAACAATCTTGACTTGAACTTTAATAATTGTGTGAATGAAAAATGAAGTGAAAGTGTGTAATATTGAGTGTAGATATAGATGTGTAAGAAGAAAATGTTACCAACAATTAATGTATTCACCCTCCCCCCCCCCTGGCCGGTTTTGGGGGGGATGTATCTCTAAAATATATATATATATATTTTTTTATAATGTATGTATAAATATGTAAGTAGTTGTAGGTAAAATAATATAAGTTAAGGTAACTTGTAAATTGTATATACATTAGTGTATTTAAGGTAGTGTTGTCTAAAAATAAACTTTAATGGATCAAAGTAAAGTATATTGAGATCATATAAATTGTAAAAATATAATTCTTGTAAAATTTGAGTGATATAGTAATTATCGTGTAGTTTTTTAAGAAAAGCGTCGTAATAATATAAATTTAACGATTTATACACAAAATAAATTTAAAACACTAGGTAAACTCAAAATATTATTTTTATAAACTAAATGTAAGTATAAAAATATATCGGGATCATTTTTGGAAGTAGCGGATTAAATGTTCAAAATAATAACTTACGCGATAACGTTTATTTAATATAAAATTTACGCATTTAATGTGAAATGCAAAAATCATGAATGAACCGTTATGAAATGATGAATATGGAGTATGAGAAATGATCGGAAATTGAGAATTGTGACATTCTTCCCATGTCAGAGGAATCACGTCCTCGTGATTCAATCGATGATACTATGGTTCGAACCTCGACAAGGGTTCTAAAAGTTTATGCTTGTGTATGGTCTATATGATTATGTCAATGCTCATGCATATGAGTTACTCGTCCAACAAGGTACGTTCCTGTGCTATCGTGAGCAATTCCCATCCTAAATACATGCTTTCTTATGATTAGGCTCGATGAGACAAGCTTTCCCATTCTCAAGCAAAATTTTTAAAAGACTTTTTGGTAACCGATTTTTACTTAATCCCACAACTCATAAAACAAGAAGCTGTCATACGATTAGGCTAAATCGGTTTAGGTAACGACTTGTTTCTAGCTCGATCTTTGCACCTCATCAAACAAGAACGTACATTTCGGATCAAACTGAAACAAGTGGTTTAAAGAAAATCTTTTGAAAATTTGGCTTGATTGAATTGCTTACACATATGAGACTACTACTCCCTTCATTGCATGATTCTTCCTGAATTAGACATAGGTGATCAGGCTATGTATAATTTAGGAGTAACTATGCAATGCTTGGACTAATCGACTCATATGATGTTTGGTGTTGAGTCATAAGTCCGCATGTATAAAGAAGGTGCACTTATAATGATATGATGAGATGCTATGATGATGTAGTTATAGTCTAGGGTCAATGATGCAACCTAGTTCTCTATAACCGATGCTCTGATACCAATCTGTCACACCCCCAAAATATCGCAGCGGAACGATGGTGTCATTGGGGTATGACGTCATAGCACAAAGTATGGATACTGAAAACGACCTCTATAATGAGACGTTTTGAAAAGTTTACCATTCGATTACTTAGGTTAAAGTTTACACCACAAGAAATCACAAAGTTTGGTAATACATAAAGAGTTTACAAAACATGTCGAATGGTAATTGTTAAAAGCACAAGACTCCAATGTATGTCATGTGACTCAAAAGCTCCATGAAATGCTATCGCCTTACGAACTGAGATAAACATGCTAAAAAGTGTCAACACAAAGGTTGGTGAGTTCATAAGTTTGTGTTAAAAATGATTTGAAATACTTAGAGAAAAGTTCACACAGCAAAGGCATTGTGAATCCACTCAGTTCCAAGTTCCGCCCATACAAAACTTGCAACCTGTGTGTTCACAACCCATTGCCTAAAATAGAATGACAATCATGAATATGCGCAATAAGGTAGTTAAAAGTATAAATGTCACCACAAGGGTCTTCCAACACTCATGTTGGGATGTTCCTCAACGCCTTCACGTTGGATGTATCCATAAAAATGGCCTTCCAACATATAAATGATGGGATGTTTGTAAATTAATAGCCTTCCAACAACTTAATTTGAAGCCACTAATTCTTGTATTAATAGCCTTCCAACAACTTAATTTGGAGCCACTAATTCTTGTATGTTTGTAAATTAATAGCCTTCCAACAACTTAATTTGGAGCCACTAATTCTTGTATGTTTGTTCCAAATATGCATATGAAATCAAGTATAAACCAATCAAGTATATCTGCGCAATCAAGTGTAAAAGTATAAGTAATGTTGTTTGGCAAAAGAGTTTAAATGTTTGGATAAATAAGCATATATCTCGCCCCAAATAGTTTATAGGAATTTAAATGAGTAAAAGCGGGGTATGAACTCACGGTAGTATGTAAAAGTTTAGAGTACTTGTGAAAGTAAATGAAAATAGTTTGAGCATGTATCTCCCCCAAAAGTAATTGAAAATGTATAAAAGTAGGGGCTATGAAACTCACCTGGTGTGATTGATATGCTAACAAAATGAAGTGCAAGAAAATGAGGCTCGGAAACTATCAGCGACCTAAAATGAATGATATGATACTTAATGAGTTATGATGTAATGTTATGCATGCATTTCGTATGTTATTTATACCATTTGTGAGTTTTGAAAATAATACTCTTCGTCGAAAAAAATACTCTTTTGACGTCTTGACCATTCTTAAATTACTTTACAAGTATTTACGTCAAAATGTCATCCTACAATAGTTTATTAATGATTTATTGTGAAATTATAACTTTTCGTCGTAAAATAATGTCATAGGAAATTTCATGAAAGTGACAAAAATGGCCTCGAAAAGCTTGTCGTAAAATGGTGTACGTCGAATGTTAGGAAACGAATTCAATGGTTTTGGAAAGCTTGTATCATAATCTCGAAGTTTTAGTACATGAGTTTTCGTCATAAAGGTCTCGAACATAAAGATAATAGAGGTTAAATATGGTGGTTTTGTCCAAATGTAGTTTAAAAAGTGAGTTTCGGCAAAGTTTAAGCAACCGTAAATAATTTATTACAACTCCGCTATACAAACGGTTGGTCATTTTGAAAAATATGCTTGGTGATCTAAATTTTATTAGAAGACATCTCGTTACAAAAAGTTCTACGTCAACGTTAAAAATAGCCTTCAATATGATCGTTTTGTTTACCGTAACACTTGTCTCGTAAAAATAATATAGTTTTTCTAAAAAAATATAGTTACGGCAATTTTATGAAAACGTGTATATTTTAGTCGTTACAAATCCGTTTTCTACATTATTATCGTCCTTAGCTTCGTATCAAAGTATACTAATATAATTTTGATAAGTCGAAATAATTTATAAAGCTTAAGACTCGTTTTTGACTCGTACAAAATAAAAACAGTTTGCTGAAATTTCAGGAAATATATATTTCGATGCGTCAAACTTGAAAAATTCATAACTTCTTCGTTATAACTCCGTTTTAATCCGTTCAAGCAGCCACAGATTCGTTTTAAAGTATATTTTCTAAATATCTAGGCCAAAAATTCGTGCCTACTGTCGGATTTTCCAGAAAAACAAAACAAGATCAGACCACTTTTATATACTTGTCGAAAAAGAGTTTTTCTCGTACTAAACCTATTCCAATCCCTTCAAAACAACTCCAAAGCTATTCTAATCCTACCATACACCTTCTTAGGGTGTCATGGGTTCCTAAACATCATCAAGACCAATATATAACAAGGGATAAATTATAGGATGACTTATATATATAAAACTCTAAAACAATGTTAAAAATGGTATAAATAACCATAAGTCTTGCATGCTTGCTTAAAAATAAAGAAATACATATGAAATGAAAATGAAAGATGTAAATGAAAGTGATATGCTTACAAGCTACTATGATGAGGTGATTAGAACAAGGATTAACCTAAACACCCTAGGTTTTTATTTCAAAACCTTTAATAAGAGTGTAACTAGAGTGTTTATACTTGATCTTGGAAAATTTTTATGATCTCTTCTAACTCTTATGTATAACCGGTTTTAGAGAGAAGGAAAAAGAGAGAAAACAATCTTGACTTGAACTTTAATAATTGTGTGAATGAAAAATGAAGTGAAAGTGTGTAATATTGAGTGTAGATATAGATGTGTAAGAAGAAAATGTTACCAACAATTAATGTATTCACCCTCCCCCCCCTTTGGCCGGTTTTGGGGGGGATGTATCTCTCAAATATATATATATTTTTTTCATTTATTGTCACACCCCCAATTTACTTTTTTTGCGCGTGAATGGAATTCTGGGGATTGACTGTCATAGCACCACATCACAGTTATATTGAGCGACCTAAAGTGTCGTTTTAAAAACACATCGTTGGATATTATAAAAAACATTGAGTACAACATCGGTCCCAAAAGGTTTACAAAGTTTGCGGAAATACAAATATAATACAAATCCAAACGATGTTTTGAAATAAAGTGCCATAATGTACATAATGTAAGTCGACGCCGCGACTCAAAATGTAGGTCCCTAAACCATGTTATGATGATAATGCCTCGATTACACGAAAATACATTGCTAAAAGCGGTCAACAATAATGTTGGTGAGAAATCATAGGTTTATGTAAATGTTTTAATCGACTACACAAGTATCTATCATGCATGACCATCAAGTCACGTAAAAATAATGTTACAATTGCTCTAAGCCCATGACCCCGAAACTAGACTGTTCAATCATGTATGCCCCTGCAGAGTGTTTGCCGGACAACTCCGTAATGTGATCAAATGAAATGCATCCGTTTTCCTGGTTGGGATTCACCAAACCGGATGGAGGCGTCACCCTCGATAGATCTATCCACTCATCCTCGCTTCAAAGATTAACGGTTCATGTTCAAGAAATGGGGACTTTCAAATTGGCAAATGCGGTAACTTAAGCAATGTAATGAATTTAACATACTTGGTATCGTACAAAGAAAAATGTAGTGCAATGTATTCTCCCCGTGGGTTTGAAAATAATCGAAAGCATGTAAAGCGGGGCTATGAAAACTCACTTGGTAAACTGGAATAATGGCAAAAGTGAGTACATCGAGGTTTAATGTGATCGTCAACGGGACCTATTATCAATGATATGATATGTCATGAGTTGCAATGTAATGTTATGCATGCACTTGATATGTTATTTATACCATTTACGAGTTTTGAAAATATTACTCGACGTCGAAAAATACTCTTTTGGCGTCTTGACCAATCAAAAATCACTTTACATGGTTTTACGTCAAAATGTCATCCTACAATGGTTTTATAATGATTTTTAGAGAAATTACCACTTTTCGTCGCAAAACAATGTCGTTGGAAAAATCATGAAATTAACAAAAATGGCTTTGGAAAACTAGTCGTAAAAAAGTGCGTCGATCGTTAGAGAACGAACTCGACGGTTTTGGAAAGTTTGTATCGATATCTAAAAGTTTCAGTTCAGGAGTTTTCGTCCAAAAGGTCTCGAACATAAAGATAATAAGGGTTAAAGATGGTGGTTTTGGCTAATTGTGTGCAGAAAATTAGTTACGGCAAGTTTATGAAAAAGTGCATATCTTTGTCGATTCAAATCCGTTTTCTCGTTATAATATGTCCTTAGCTTCGTATTGAAGTAAACTAATATATTTTTGAGAAGTCGAAATAATTTGTGAATCTTAAGGCTCGTTTTGACCGTACAAATAAAAACATGTTGCTGAAAATTCTGAAAATTATATTTTTCGTCGTCAAACTTCAAAAATCCATAACTTCTTCGTTATAAGTCCGTTTTATCCGTTCAAGCGGCCACGGATTCGTTTTAAAGTATATTTTCTAAAAATCAAGGCCAAAAGTCGTGCCTACTGTCGGATTTTCCAGAAAATCAAAACAAGGACAGAACACAATATATAGTTATCGAAAATAGTTTTCTCGGACAAAACCTATTCTAATCCCTTCAAATCAACTCCAAAACTAATCTAATCCTACCATACACCTTCTTAGGGTGTCATGGGTTCCTAATCACCATCAAGACCAACCAATACCAAGGGAATAATTATAGGATGACCAATATGTATATATAACTCTAAAATCATGAAATAAATGGTATAAATCACATAACATGCATACTATCTCCAAAAATGAAAAGAAACATATGAAAATGAAAAGGAAACTTGAAATTGAATAAAACATGCTTACAAGTGATAGTGAAGAGGTGTAGGTAACAAGGATTAACTTAAATATCCTTGGTTTTTATTTCAAAACCTTATAAAGGATATATACTAGATTGTTAAACACTTGATCTTGCAAAACTTTTGATCCCTTTTGTGTCTTGAGTGTGGCCGGTTTTGTGAACCCAAAAGAAGAGAGAAATTTGTTTTCTTAACACTTTGAAAATAATGAAATGTATGTGAAATTATTGAAGTTGTAAGACTTTGAGATTGAGTGAAATTATTGAGAAAACATGAACCATACCAACATTTATAACACACCCTCCTATGGCGGTTTTGGGAGGGTTGTCTCAAATATTATTATTATTTTTTTTTTTTTTTTTAAAATCTATTACTTGTATAATTATTTGTAAGACTTGTAAAGAAAAGTGTATGCAAAGTATAATTTGTGTAAGTAATGGTAATACTTGGTACAAGTAAGTTTTAATAGTTCAAAATAGAATGTAATGAGATGATAAAAATTGTAAAAATACTTTCCTTGTGAAAATTGAGTGATAAAATAATTATCGTATAATTTTTTAAGAAAAACGGCGTAATAATTAAACTTTAACGATTAATATACCAAATAAATTTGAAACACTAGGAAAACTAAAAATATAGTTTTATAAACTAAATGTAAGTTTAAAAATACATCGGGATCATTTTTGAAAGTATCGGATAAATATTAAAATAAAACTCACGCGATAAAGATTATTAAATATAAAAATTACGCGTAAAATAGGTGAAATGAAATGTCATGAATGAACTAATGAGATGCAAATGATGTCAATGAAATGTAGACTAATCTTAGTCCATATGAAATATACGTGATGTTATGATCATGAATTCGCGCTAAACCTCAAGGTTACGCGAATTTGAAACAAGTAAACCAAGTTTACTATAATTGTTGAAATAATGAGACATGAATTGTGTCGAGAAATGACCTGAAAGTACGGATTGTCACATTTGCCCATCCAAAAAGGAATTCAGTCCCTGAATTCAATCGTTGTTAGGTGTAACGGTGTCGGTGAAAAGATGTGGATACTTGCGTCGCATCGGTCTTCCGTTCCCAAGTAAACTCAGGACCTCGTCGAGAATTCCAACGAACTTTCACAATAGGAATACGACTCTGTTTCAACTGCTTGACCTCACGGTCCATGATTTCTCTGAGTTCTTCCACAAAATTGAGTTTGTCGTCAAGCTGAACTTCATCCAATGGAATAACGAGGCGATTCGTCCGAAAGACACTTCTTCAAGTTTGAAACGTGAAACGTGTTGTGCACATGACTAAGTTCTGGTGGAAGATCAAGTCGATAAGCTACCGGACCAACTCTGCTCAAAATCTTGAATGGTCCAATGTATCTCGGGTTTAACTTTCCACGCTTTCCAAATCGTACCACGCCCTTCCAAGGCGATACTTTCAACATAACTTTGTCACCACTTGAAATTCCAAATCCTTGCGTCTAACATCCGCATAACTTTTCTGTCGACTCCTTGCGGTTCTGAGTCTATCACGAATTTGAACAATCTTTTCCGTGGTTTCCGTACCATTTACGGACCGATAAGTTGTGCGTCTCCTACCTCGGCCCAACAAACGGTGAGCGGCACTACGACCATAGAGTGCCTCGAATGGTGCCATCTTTATATTGGTGTGATAACTATTGTTGTACGAGAATTCTATCAATGGCAAATGGTTAGCCCAACCATTTCCAAAATCAATCACACATGCCCTCAGCATGTCTTCTAACGTTTGAATGGTCCTTTCACTTTGACCGTCGGTTTGTGGGTGATATGCTTTGCTCATCTCTAATCGGTTCGAATGAATCTTGCAATGAATTCCAAAAGTTTGAAGTGAATCGACTATCTCTGTCGGAAATGATAGAAATTGGTGCTCCGTGCCTCGAGACTATTTCCTTGACATAAAGTCTAGTGAGTTGCTCCATGGAATAAGTCTCTCTAATCGGTATGAAATGGGCTGACTTGGTAAGGCGATCAACAATTACCCAAATAGCGTCGTAACCTCCCGATGTCTTAGGAAGTTTCGTAACAAAGTCCATTGTAATGCGTTCCCATTTCCATTGAGGAATTTCTGGTTGTTGGAGTAAACACGAAGGCTTCGATATTCAACTTTTACCTTAGAGCGGGTAAGGCATTTGCTAACGTCGTGGCAATCTCGCTTTCATGTTCGGCCACCAATAAAGCTTCTTAAGATCTTGATACATCTTATCCGATCCTGGATGAATAGAATACTTTGACTTATGCGACTCATGCATAATCAATTCTCGTATTCCGCCATACAATGGAACCCACATTCTATCCTTAAAACATAATACTCCATCGCTCTCTTTACAAAACCATTTGCGCTTTCGGGCATACCATAAAGCTTTTCACTTGGTTGATTTTCCTCCTTAAGTGCTTCGACTTGTGCTTCGTGGATTTTCGATGGTAAAGGAGAAATAATCGTCATTCCCAATGATCGAACTCTTAAAGGTTTAGGCCTCTCTTTCCGACTAAGAGCATCAGCCACAACATTGGCTTTTCCCGGGTGATACTTGATTTCACAATCATAGTCGTTGAGTAACTCCAACCAACGACGTTGCCTCATATTAAGCTCCTTCCGATCAAGAATATATTGCAAACTCTTGTGGTCGGTAAACACTGTGCACTTTGTACCGTAGAGGTAGTGTCTCCAAATCTTGAGCGCAAAAACTACGGCTCCTAACTCGAGATCATGAGTTGTGTAGTTCTTCTCATGAGTCTTAAGTTGTCGAGAAGCATACGCTATCACCTTCTCGTTTTGCATTAAAACAGCCCCAAGTCCTTTATGCGAGGCGTCGCAATATACAACAAAGTTCTCAATGCCTTCGGGTAGTGCCAAAATTGGCGCCCTGCAAAGCTTTTGCTTCAACAACTGAAAAGCAACTTCTTGTTTCTTTCCCCATTCGTACTTCTTGTTTTTCTGTGTCAACTTGGTTAAAGGTCTCGCTATCTTGAAAAACCTTCGATGAACCTTCGGTAATACCCGGCTAGTCCTAGAAATTGTCGAATTTTCGTAGGATTCGTTGGAGTAGCCCAATCTTTCACGGCTTCAATCTTTGCGGGATCAACTTGTAGTCCTTGACTATCAATGACATGACCAAGAAATTGCACTTTGTGGTTCCAAAAATCACACTTCGAAAATTTGGCATACAACTTCTCATTCTTGAGTAGCCTTAAAATCATCCTTAAATGCTCTTCGTGCTCTTCTTTGCTCTTTGAGTAGATCAATATGTCGTCGATGAACACTATAACAAACTTGTCCAAATACGACACAAACTCTATTCATGAGATCCATGAATACCGCCGGTGCATTAGTCAATCAAACGGCATCACTTGAAACTCGTAATGACCGTAACGTGTTCTAAACGCTGTTTTCGGAATATCCTCTTCCCGAACTTCGAAGTGATGATAACCCGATCGAAGATCAATCTTGGAATAAATACTAGAACCTTGCAACTGATCGAACAAGTCATCAATTCCGGGGAGTGGGTAACGATTCTTCACCGTTAACTTGTTCAATTCTCGATAATCTATGCACATTCGGAAGGATCCATCCTTCTTCTTCACAAACAATACCGGTGCTCCCCAAGCGAGGAACTTCGGCCTAATGAATCCTTTGTCTAGAAGCTCTTGCAATTGATTAGACAACTCTTGCATTTCGGATGGTGCTAAACGGTACGGTGCTCGCGCAATCGGTGCAGCTCGGGCACTAAGTCAATATGAAATTCTACTTGGCGTGCGGTGGAAGTCCGGTAAATCCTCGGGAAATACTTCTGAAAATTCACGAACAATAGGAACATCTTCAAGTCGCTTCTCCTCCGACTTTTTCTCGGTTACATGAGCTAAGAAAGCAAGACAACCTTTCTTAATGTACTTCTCCGTTTTGATACACGATATGATACTAATTCGGTTCCACTTCGTTCCCCACGAATAATCAAAGTTTCGCCGTTGTAGGGAAGATGAACAACTTTCTCATCACAAATGATCTTTGCGCTATGCTTAGATAACCAGTCCATGCCGATGACGACGTCAAACTACCAATCTACGGGCATGAGGTCTATGTTGAAGGGATGATTAAGAAAATTGAATGTGCAACCGCGAACAATGGTGTTGGTGTTAACTACGCTACCATTAGCTAATTCGACGTTGTATGATATGTCTAGTGTAGTTGGTTTAATGTTGAGCAAAGGTGCAAATGCATTGGACACAAAACTTTTATCGGCATCCGAATCAAATAAAACTGAAGCGTAACGATTATTGAGAAGAAAGCGTACCCGTTATGACATTGGTCCCTATCTTCTCCGCCTCCAATGACGTAAACCCTTCCTCGTGCCAAACCTCCTTGATTCGGATTTGCTTGATTCTTTCCTTTCTTACAATCCCTCTTGTAGTGTCCGGTTTCCCCATAACCAAAACATGTAACTTGTGGCCACTTGCAATCCCTAGTACGGTGACCAACTTTCTTGCAATTTTCACACGGATCAGGACATCGACCTGGATTGTGATGACTCAAACACTTATTACACTTGGCAAAACCCCGTATATCCTTTTCCTTCCTTCGGACCCGCAACATAAGCCTTAGCAACCTCTTGCCTCTTGGGTGGTTGTTGAGTAGCATTCCTACCCCTAGTGTTGTCCCACTTGCGCTTGTTATTGTTGCTATTGTTGTTGTAGTTGCCTCGGTTATTGTTGTTGAAGCGGTTGTTGGGGTTGTTGTTGTTTCGGTTGGTGGTGGTGTACTTACCTCGCTTCACCACTTGTGCCATCAACTTCTGAGTCACTCGAATAGCTTCCTCAATTGTCTGTGGATCAAACGAAGTCACATCTCCTTGAACAACCCGGGAAGTCCTCAATAAAGCCTCTAGCAACTTTTCATTATCCGATACCATCGACGGGCATAACGCGGCCAATTCCTGGAATCTCCGAATGTAAGTGTCGATATCATAACCAATAGTTACCAATTCATAGAACTCCGTCTCCAACTTTTTGATTTCCGTTCGAGGACAAAACTTCTTAGTCACCAAGCCCTTGAATTCCTCCCAAGTAAGCTTAAAAGCATTCTCCATTCCAATCGGTTGTGCGTATGAATTCCACCATGACAACGCTCCATCGAGTAAAGTGCTCGTAGCAAATTTGACCTTCTTGTCATCCGGACGGTTACAAAGCAAAAACACCGATTCCAATTTCTCAAACCATCGTACCATTGCGGTAGCTCCCTCGGTACCTCGAAACTTAGTGGGTTCACCACTCTTGAAATCTTTGTACGAACATTTCTTAACCTCAGATCCTCCGGCATTACCGATAGCAGTAGCTAGCCTAGCGGCCGGCGACCACTTGTTTCCCTTTCGACTCTTAGAGCATTAGCAATGCTATCATTCACCAACTTTTGAATTTCTGCTTGGGTCATTTCCGGTGTAACTTTCTTAGGTGCCATAATTCTTCAAAATCACAAGATGAAACAATCATGAGAACTCGTAAGTAGAAACAACCATCATACAAATATATCCACAACCACATCATGCATAAAGATAAATGGAATCACAGCGGAACAATAGCGAAATATCACAAATATAATCACAACACACGTGGATAATATACATGAAAATTACGGCCTACATGGACCGATATCATAGATAATAATAACCATT
The DNA here is from genome assembly GCA_910596185.1 of Chrysanthemum makinoi. Classification (NCBI taxonomy): domain Eukaryota; kingdom Viridiplantae; phylum Streptophyta; class Magnoliopsida; order Asterales; family Asteraceae; genus Chrysanthemum; species Chrysanthemum makinoi. Next base: position 147,138,529 of record OU343216.1, on the reverse strand, counting down.
CCTACATAGTAGAGTCAATACTTGATACATTTGTTTGTACAACAACCAAAATACAACAAGTTCTTTAAACTACGTCACACACCTTGTGACTAGGATAATAATGGTCAAAACTATACAATGACAAAAGTCTACATAAGGTGCCTCATGGTGCTCCGTACGATCACGAAGATCGCGAACAGTAGTCAAACTATCCACCAAACTCCTCAACTCATCAATCGACGCAAAGCAATACTCTCCCGTCCTCTAGCTGCCTATCTTTGAATACTCGATGAGATAAGTCAATACAAACCACCTAACACTAAACCCTCAACCTCCTCAGCAATGGGCTCAATCCTATCTACCGACAGTTCCTCCAACGTCGTGACAACTATCAATCGGATCTGTGACTATCAATACGGGCTCCTAATGCCCGGTAGAAAATGTCGGCGGCACCCTAGAACTCTCACCTAACTCAAATCTAGCGGGTGGCTCGGGCTCGATGATCTGGTGTAGGGATATCAAAGCGAGCACGCTTTTTAGGCGGCAAGTCTGTCGTAGGTAAAGGATCTCTAAGAAAATATGATGGAGATGGTGATGATGGTGGTGATGGTGCTAGTAGTGGTCTTTGGTGGATCGTGGCTGGGCTAACGTGAGGAGTGGGTGCAACCTCGCCCTCCTCGAAGGGTTCGGTCTCAGTGTCGGTCATGATAGGTGGAAAGGCTGGAGTAGATCCAATGGAAGATACGATCTCAGTGGAATGTGATGCAACATCATCCATGATGGGGTTAGATGGAACATCATCCGAGCTAGAGTCCGATGATATGGTGATGGGATGTGAATCGAAGACATATGCGTGACAACCGATGTGAAATAAAAGTAAATAATCTCGAATAAAGTGTAAGTGAATCCGCATGAAAAGTGAATATGTACTATGATGAAATGATGAGATGCTATGATAATGTAGCTATAGTCTAGGGTCAATGATGCAACCTAGTTCTCTATAACTGTAGCTCTGGTACCAATCTGTCACACCCCCAATTTAACTGTTTTGCAGCGGAATGGAATTCCTGGGGATTGACTGTCATAGCACCACATCACAGTTATATTGAACGACCTAAAGTGCCGTTTTAAAACACATCGTTGGATATTTCATAAAAACATTGAGTACAACATCGGTCCCAAAAGGTTTACAAAGTTTGCGGAAATACAAATATAATACAAATCCAAACGATGTTTTGAAATAAAGTGCCATAATGTACATAATGTAAGTCGACGCCGCGACTCAAAATGTAGGTCCCTAAACCATGTTATGATGATAATGCCTCGATTACGAAAATACATTGCTAAAAGCGGTCAACAATAATGTTGGTGAGAAATCATAGGTTTATGTAAATGTTTTATACGACTACACAAGTATCTATCATGCATGACCATCAAGTCACGTAAAAATAATGTTACAATTGCTCTAAGCCCATGACCCCGAAACTAGACTATTCCATCATGTATGCCCCTGAGTGTTTGCGGACAACTCCGTAATGTATCAAATGAAATGCATCCGTTTTCCTGGTTGGGATTCACCAAACCGGATGGAGGCGTCACCCTCGATAGATCTATCCACTCATCCTCGCTTCAAAGATTAACGGTTCATGTTCAAGTAATGGGGACTTTCAAATTGGCAAATGCGGTAACTTAAGCAATGTAATGAATTTAACATACTTGGTATCGTACAAAGAAAAATGTAGTGCAATGTATTCTCCCCGTGGGTTTGAAAATAATCGAAAGCATGTAAAAGCGGGGCTATGAAAACTCACTTGGATAAACTGGAATAATGGCAAAAGTGAGTACACAGAGGTTTAATGTGATCGTTAACGGGACCTATTATCAATGATATGATATGTCATGAGTTGCAATGTAATGTTATGCATGCACTTGATATGTTATTTATACCATTTACGAGTTTTGAAAATATTACTCGACGTCGAAAAATACTCTTTTGGCGTCTTGACCAATCAAAAATCACTTTACATGTTTTTTTCGTCAAAATGTCATCCTACAATGGTTTTATAATGATTTTTAGAGAAATTACCACTTTTATTGCAAAACAATGTCGTGGAAAAATCATGAAATTAACAAAAATGGCTTTGGAAAACTAGTCGTAAAGCGGTGTACGTCGATCGTTAGAGAACGAACTCGACGGTTTTGGAAAGTTTGTATCGATATCTAAAAGTTTCAGTTCAGGAGTTTTAGTCCAAAAGGTCTCGAACATAAAGATAATAAGGGTTAAAGATGGTGGTTTTGGCTAATTGTGTGCAGAAAATTAGTTACGGCAAGTTTATGAAAAAGTGCATATCTTTGTCGTTTCAAATCCGTTTTCTTCGTTTAATATGTCCTTAGCTTCGTATTGAAGTAAACTAATATATTTTTGACAAATCGAAATAATTTGTGAAGCTTAAGGCTCGTTTTGACCAACAAATAAAAACATGTTGCTGAAATTTCTGAAAAATAATATTTTCGTCGTCAAACTTGTAAAATCCATAACTTCTTCGTTATAAGTCCGTTTTTATCCGTTCAAGCGACCACGGATTCGTTTTAAAGTATATTTTCTAAAAATCAAGGCCAAAAAGTCATGCCTACTGTCGGATTTTCCAGAAAAGCAAAACAAGGACAGAACACAAAATATACTTATCGAAAATAGTTTTTCTCGGACAAAACCTATTCTAATCCCTTCAAATCAACTCCAAAACTAATCTAATCCTACCATACACCTTCTTAGGGTGTCATGGGTTCCTAATCACCATCAAGACCAACCAATACCAAGGGAATATTTATAGGATGACCATATATATATATATACTCTAAAATCATGAAATAAATGGTATAAATCACATATCATGCATAATATCTCCAAAAATGAAAAGAAACATATGAAAATGAAAAGGAAACTTGAAAATGATAAGAACATGCTTACTAGTGATAATGAAGAGGTGTAAGTAACAAGGATTAACTTAAATATCCTTGGTTTTTATTTCAAAACCATATAAAGGATATATACTAGATTGTTAAACACTTGATCTTGCAAAATTCTTGATCCCTTTGGTCTTGATGTTGTGCGGTTTTGAGAGCCAAAGAAGAGAGAAATTTGTTTTCTTAACACTTTGAAAATAATGAAATGAATGAGAAATTATGAAGTTGTAAGACTTTGAGATTAGTTTATTACCAAAACAATCATAAGCCATACTTCAATAACTACACCCTCCTATGGGCGGTTTTGGGGAGGGTTGTCCTCAAAATATATTATTTTTTTTTTTTTTTTTTTTAAATCTATTACTTGTATATATTTTTGTATAAAACTTTGTAAACAAAAGTGTAAGAAATATGTAAGTATTAATTTTGTAAGGTAAATGGTAATTTTGGTACAAGTGAGTTTTTAATAGATCAAAATAGAATGTAATGAGATGATAAAAATTGTAAAAATACTTTCCTTGTGAAAATTGAGTGATAAAATAATTAACGTATAATTTTAAGAAAAAGCGGCGTAATAATTAAACTTTAACGATTAATATACCAAATAAATTTGAAACACTAGGAAAACTAAAAATATAGTTTTTATAAACTAAATGTAAGTTTAAAAATACATCGGGATCATTTTTGAAAGTAACGGGTTAAATATTAAAATAATAACTCACGCGATAAAGATTATTAAATATAAAAATTACGCGTTGAAGGTGAAATGAAATGTCGTGAATGAACTAATGAGATGCACATGATGTCAATGAAATGTAGACTAATCTTAGTCCATATGAAATGTTCGTGATGACATGATCATGAATTCGCGCTAAACCTCAAGGTTCGCGAATTTGAAACAAGTAAACCAAGTTTACTATAAATGTTGAAATAATGAGACATGAATTGTGTCGAGAAATGACCTGAAAGTACGGATTGTCACAATTGACCCTAGACTATAACTACATCATCATAGCATCTCATCATTTCATCATAAGTGCATGTTCACTTTACATGTGGTTTATACGTACATTTTTCGAGTTATTTACTTTCAATTCAAAACAATTGTCACATGGATGCCCTGTCATTCCCTATCACAATTTTACACGGTTGACTCAACACAAACATCATATGAGTCGATTAGTCCAAGCATTGCATAGTTAATCCTAAATTATACATAGCCTGATCACCTATGTCTAATTCAGGAAGAATCATGCAATGAAGGGAGTAATAGGCTTATATGTGTAAGCTTAATTCGTAATGGTAAATTTTCAAAAGATTTTTAAACCACTTGTTTCCAGTTTGATCGCGTGGCGGTTCTTGTTTGATGAGTTGCAAAAGATGAGCTAGAAACAAGTTATTAAACCGATTTAGCCTAATCGTATGGCGGTTCTTGTTTGATGAGTTGTGGGATTAAGTAAAAGCTCGATTTACCAAGGATCTTTTGAGGGTTTGCTTTCGAGGAATGGAGAAAGTTTATATCAAACCTAAACCCGATAGACTAACACGAGGCTGAATTCGGGGTGAATTCCTTTTTAGTTAGTGAATGTGACAACCGATACTTCGGGGTCATTTCTCGACACAATTTATGCCTCACTATTTCAACATTGCCATTAAACTTGGTTTCACGTGTTCCCAAAGTCGAGTAACCTTTATGGTTTTAGCGAATTCATGATCATAACTTTATCGCATTACATTTCATATGGACTAAGTTTAGTCTACATTTCATTGACATCGGTTGCATCATATTAGTCCATTCATGACATTTCATTTCTAGTGCTTGGCGTAATTTTTATATTATTAAATAAGTTATCAGCGTGAGTTATTATTACAGATATTTAATCCGTTACTTCTAAAAATGATCTTTTGAGGTATATTTTATACTTACATTTAGTTGTAAAAGTATATTTTGACTTTACCCGGTGTTTTAAATTTATTTTGGTACATAAATCGTTAAAAGTTAAATTATTCACGACGTGTTTCTTAAAGTTATCGATAATTATTTTATCACTCAAATTTTACAAGGAATGTATTTTTACAATTTTTTTTATTATCTCATACATCCTACTTTTGATCTATTAAACATCTCTTTTTTACTTAAAGATTTCCATTTACCTTTACTTATACATTTAACTACGCATAACTTACACTTTTCTAAAAATTGTTACAAGTAAATATATATAGACATAATAATAAAAAAAATTATTTGAGAAACAAGATCCCAAAAATCCGGCCATAGGGGTTGGAAATTAATTGATTGATTGGTCACTTGTTTTTCTACTTGATAGTATAGATTTATACTCAAACAAAATCTCATTTCACTTCATTCACTCTTCACAAATAATGCAAGTCAAGAAACTTTTTTTCTTCTCTCTTGTTTCATTCAAAAACGGCCACCTTCAAGATTTAGCAAGGGATTATCTTTTTTTTTCAAGTCCAAGTGTTAAAAACAATCTAGATAATACTCTTGTTAAGGTTTTGAAATAAAAACCAAGAGTGTTTAGGATAATCCTTGTTACTTTCACTTCATCATATTCTAATAAGCATATCATTATATTTTTCATGACACTTTCATTCATAAAAATATCTCTTTATTTTTGGAGCAACATGTGATTTATACCATTTTATGGGTACGAGAGCTATATATAGAATAAATAAAATCCCATGGTATTAACGATGTGATGATGATGGAACCCATGACAAGAACTGTATGTGAAGGATAAATTAACTTTGAGTTGATTTGAAGACAAAATAGGTTTGTCGGCTTTATTTTCGATACATATAAATTATGTTCTGTCTTTGTTTCGATTTTCTCAAACCGACAGTGAGCACATTGGCCAGAAAATATACTTTAAAAGCAATCCGTCTTTGAACGGATAAACGAGTTGCTGAAAGAAGTATGAACACAAGGATTTAACGACATATAGTTTCCTGAAAATTCGAAAGCAGCTTTATTTTAGTTTGTTAATTACTTGACATACTTTCACCAAATTGCGACTTATCAAAATATATTATTACTTCGATGCAACTAGGCATGATACCTGTGAAAGCGATTTGTTTTGACAAAATATACTGCGTTACATAAAGTGCCGTAACTATTATTTTCTGAAAAACTATATTATTTCTACGATACAAGTGTTACGGTGGCTGTATGACCATGTTTGAGGCTGTTTTAAGCATGATGTAAACTTTTTGAGCGAATTGTCTTCTAATAAAATCAAGTTCTGACCATATTTTCCAAAGCGACAAGCTGTTTGTAAGCGGAGTTATAGTAAATTATTTATGGATGTTCAAACTTGGCCAAAACTCATTTTCACGCACAACAATTAGCCAAAATCACTATCTTTAACCCTTAATATCTTTATGTTGAGACCTTTTGGCGAAAACTCTGAGGCTGAAACTTCAAATATGCGTACAAACTTTTCCAGCCGTCGAGTTGGATTCTCAAACGTCTACGACCTACGACTAGTTTTCCGGCTCGGCCTATTAATTTAAAACATTCGGCGACATTGTTCGACGAAAAATTCACCATAAATCATTATAAAATACATTGTGGATGACATTTAACGTATACAATCATTTTGTGGTCAGAGCGTCAACAGTATTTTAAACGACTATCAATATTTTTCAAAAACTAAGTAAATGTATAAATCTTGTATCACATGCATGCATAACATTACATTGCAACTCATTACATATCATATCATTCATAATAGGTCATTTTCGAGATTCACGCTATATTTTAGGTGTATCCACTTTTGTCATAAATAATCATTACCTTGGTGAGTTTCATAGCCCTACTTTACTTGTTTTCATAACATTTTGGGAGATACATGTACTCAACTATTTTCATTTACTTTCATAGTTACTCTAAACATTTAAGGATTTCGTGAGTTCACTTAGCCCCTACTTTTACTTGTTTTCATAACGTTTTGGGGAGATACATGCTCAAGCTGTTTTTCATTTACTTTCACAAGTACTTGCTTATATGAATAACCGTGAGTTCCATAGCCCCACTTTTCTTGTTTTTAATGCTTTCATAAGCTGTTTTGGGGAGATACATGCTCGACTATTTTTTTTTATTACATTCATGACTATTTGCAAATTATATGTTTATCAGACAATGTTTAGTCATCTTGGTAACATTATTGCCATACTTAAATTTCTATTTCATATATTCATTGGTCTACTTGGTCTTGGTATATTCATTGGTCTACTTGATCTTGGTATATTCATTGAGCTATGATTGGTATATTCATTGGTCTAGGTCTTGGTATATTCATTGGTCTACTTGGACTTGGTATAATATTGATCTACTTGGACTTGGTATCACGATTATGGACTAACGGTCTTGGAGCGTTTGAACATACACACTATATACACTTTGGCAATGGGTTGTGAACACACAGGTTGCAAGTTTTGTATAGGTGGGACTTGGCTGAGTGGATTCACAATGCCTTTGCTGCATAACTTGATTCGATACATTGAGTCATGCACTATTTTGTGAATTCATTTGGCTGATTTAGTTTTGAACATAAACTATGCATACAGCTGGGTGGGTTGTGAACACACAGGTTTAGCAGGTTTTGTAAGGCGGGACTTAGGCTGAGTGGATTTACAATGCCTTTATACATAATAAATTTGGAAATACTTTACATTTCAACTCAAACTCTATGAACTCACTCAACCTTTGTGTTGACACTTTTTTTAGCATGTTTTTTTTATCTCGGTATCTAGGCATTCACTTCATGGCATGCATTTGGACACATCATGGGTCATAATGGCAGTAGCGTCTCACTGGGTTTTACATACTTTAACATCGTTTGGTGTAACAAACTTATTTTCACAAGTTGATTTTCATTTGGGACCTACTTTGTAAACTTCGATTATTTTATTAAATCAAGCGATGTATTTTCCAAGCATTTACTTTAGGTGGATTTCAATATATCTTGTGATTGTGATGCTATGACAGTCAATGAGAATTCCATTCATTTGCAAAGCAGTAATTTGGGGTGTGGCAGAAATAGCCCTCCATTTAACCTTCTGGCCGAAGCAGGTTCAATTCATATACTCTTGATGAGTATCGATGTGAAACAAGACGTCATGGACCTAGTGACTCACTGCACTAAACTTCCCAAACTACTCAGTTCCTCTTAAAGGGCTTGTTTCATTCTCCTGAGGGGAACCGACATTATCTATCGACTTTCTCTTGAAATTGATATTGAAGAAGGAGACCCTCTCCTAGTCTCGATATAGGATCAAATATGCACAAATTGAGTCTAGAATACGAGATCAACAATAAATCTCATTAGGACACTTTCAATGAAGACTCTCTATTTCTCACAATGTGGAAAGAGAGATTATATCTTATGAGTCCTACGCGGTATCCTTGTATTGCGGAACATCAGTGATATGCAAACATACTCACAATGAAGATGGAAAGCCTTAAGGCCAACATCAAACAAGCTCGTGGGTTTCATATGAGATCTATCAATAAGATCAACCATGTGACATTGAAAACGAAGCGATAAGGGCGATTCAATATTTTGAATCAATCACAGTTCGATTCTGGTGGCGAATACCTTTGAAACACCGGTCGTTTGCTCAAAATAAAAGGTGTTTATGATTGATAATTGATTTTTCATTAAAACCTTCGTTGTATTGCAAAAACAATTTCTATTGGCGATACGATTGGTTTTCAAATCTCTTTTCATCAATCGATGAATCTCTATTATTTAGTTCACTCACTTTCAGTGTTGTCTTCTTTGAGCGTTCGGTTTGAGGAAACTAGAAGCATTTCTGAAACTGTCAAAATTCTTGAGAATTTTGCACGATCTGAAGCATTACTTGTCTTGATCAACGGGGAATTGGGCCGTGTACCTCAATTCGAAAGTGATCAAAGACACTTTAGATGCGTTTCAACTAACATTGTATGCGAATGCAGCCCGGCGTTTGCGGTGATCAGAATAAGCGGTCAATCATAGCGCATGCTCACACAACACATTCATATCTAAAGAAATCATGATTAGTGCATCTAGCGACTCACGATATTTTCACTCCATGCTTACGCTTCAGCTGCGCCAATATCATGAATCAACGAAAGCTTCAGCTACTCGATGTAAGAAGAAATCATGATCGAGAATGTGAGCATAATGGGTCCAAAAGTCTAACATCACCTAATACCAACACCACAAAGAAGTAATAGAGATTTATGTAGTGCGATGATCTCAAATCGGCTTAAAACTTCAGTATCGTGGATCGGTCAAGACCTCCCTGAGAATATCAAACATGCAATAATGAAGAATCAAAGACTACGAGCTACAGAACAATGAACATGGTCAAGAATGCAAGAACAATTTTTATGTAATATCGTTTGTATTCAATGTAATTTCAATATATGTTTGGAATGACCTCCCAGGGGAGATTGTTAGGATTTAGAAAATCTGGTAATAAAGTGTCGGTCACCTCAAGTATATATGTCGTTAAGCTTGTAGTCGTAGTTATTTATGTTAAGTAGTAGTTAGTTAAGTAACACAGGAGGACGGACGGGCCTTTACCTTTGTATGCACGATCCACAGCTTTGTTGTGTGGCGTTTTTATTGTATGACTATAATCTCTACCTCCCAAGGTAGAGTTAGACTCATAATAAAATTTTCTTTCTCTCACTAAAGTTCCCAAACCTCTAACTTTCTCTCTCTAAAACTCATCTCTTATACGCCTAAGTATGTTTGTGTTATGATGTGTATGTGAAATCCAATATGTTACATTTTCTCATGATAGTCACAGTCCCTAATCAAATGACTTAGGCTTCCACAGACAAAACAACTTTTCTTTGTGAAAGAGTACCCATCAAAAACTCTCTCTACATTAATCCATTCCAGTCTTTTCTGTCAACTTTAGGTGTCTCAA
>OU343216.1:147117118-147128538 GCA_910596185.1 Chrysanthemum makinoi | reverse complement strand
AAAGATGATGAAGCTTGTTGTTGTGTATTCATGGAGTTTGAGTCTTTGCAATTAGTGCCAATGATCATGATTCTTTGCCAATCTTTCTTTCCCTGACTTCATTCACTTCGCTTGGTTTTGTTTCGAGAAAAATCGTTGAGTTGATCAAAGTTCACCTGATGTAAGTCTTTGTTTGGTTGACAATAGTGACATATCGTCCCCATTCTTCTCGAAGATTGTTTAGGAATTTGATGTTACTCACGATAGTTCCGTGCCAACTTGTTCTCGATAAGCTCATTCATTAAAATGCAAAACCTTCCATAGTAGGATTCAATGGATTCTCCTGGAGTACATGTAAACTTCTCCCATGCGTTAGCGCTTGTTCTCTTGTCTTGTTGACCAATTTTGTTCCATAACAAAGCCGCCTAACACGTTCCCACATCGAAAGCAGTTTCATAGTTGTCTACTCGCAGCAAAGATGTCTCTTGGTAACCCGTTGACAATGTGAATTGCCATGTCATCTCGCTCGACTTGCTTCTAATCCTCTTCGTATTCTGTTTCATTTGAGCACGAAAAAGATGGTGGGACGGGAGTGTTGCACAGGATTTCCAGGTCTTGGACTTGTCGAGGCTTGAAGGGTCCATTCATAATGGATTGAATCATGAGTTTTCCATTAGGTTTGGTCTTGATGTAGCGGAGCATACGACTTGTCCATTGAAGATATCCACATTTTTCCAGCATAGGAGGACAGTTTTTGGCACCGGCTGCATGAATGTCTTGTTGAGTAGCCATTGATGAAGGTATTTGATGATAAAGTTGATGTAGGATCGATTCAACGATAAAGGAGTTGTGTTTGATGAAGATTAAGCTCGGTTGTTGTAGTGAAAATTGGGTCTAAAAACTTAAAAACCTCAATAACTTCAGTTCGGTCATTCGGCGTGCCAATCTCCTCGTTCTCACGGTCGTTTTGATGGGTAGAACGCTAAAAACGGAGTTACGGTTCAAAAGTTATGGTCGTTTGAAGTTTTGCTGAAAATCTTACTCGTAAACCTGTTCTTAGGCGTAGGATTTGATGCTTATGCGTAGACTTTGCTTATACGTAGGATTCCTTATGCGTAAAGTTAGCTTAGGCGTAGGATAGAGCTTATGCGTAAACACAAACTTACGCGTAAACTTTAAGGTTAAACTTAAGCGTAAAAATTAACTTATGCGTAAAAATTAACTTATGCGTAGAAGTGCTTACTCGTAAGTTTTTAGGCTTATGCGTAAGTTTAGGTTTAAAACCAAAATCCTTTACACTCGTCCAAGTGTAAAAGATATCCACAAGTCGAAGTATTCCACACATTTATCCAAGTGAGGGAAGTACTGAGTCACCGTTGTTGCACGAAGAATCTGCACCAAAAGCTTATGCGTAGGATCACACTTCTTACACGTAGACCTTACGTGTAGAAACTAGGGTTTTGACTTTTCCTTATGCGTAAAAACTAGGGTTTTGACTTTCTGTACTTGATTTTCTTACGCGTATAATGCCCAAATTTTTGCAAAAACACAAATTTTCACCCAAAAACACGTTTTCAAACGATTTCTTTTGCACAAACTTCTTCCAAAACACTTAATGATCAATAAAAACTACAACTTTAAGCTTAAAAACACGTAAAAATCAAAACTTTATGACAAAAAGCCCACGTTTATAGTAAAAACGTAACTTTATGTGTAAAGTTCTAACCAAAAACGTAACACAACACTCCTAAACCATTGTTAGGCGATTGATACCAATTGTAGGACCTTAAATATATCAACCTTATCACGATACCAAAGCTTATCACAGGAGTATACACGTAAAACCAACACTTATGCTATCCGTATAAGAAGAAGGAAAGATAAGAAAGATGGTGACTTGATGATACTGTATGTGTTAGAGAGAAAAAGATGAAACAAGAAACTTGTATTACTTCAAAGAAAACACACACACATACACACTCAAGCACACCCCTCAAATGACCATTTGAGGGGTATTTATACTTCCTTATGGGCTTGGGCTTGGGCTTGGATTGGACTTGGATTGGATAATAACTTACATAAGGCTAGCTTAACTTAACTACTAGCCATTTAGCTTAGCCCAATCCACGAGCCCGTTGACTATTCTAGCACGATATCTAACACACGTTACAAAGTTCCTAAAAGTGAATGACCATCACTTCTATTAAATATTATCAAGGCTAACAAGCCCACAAAGAAAGAGTTTGATTATCCAGAAGTGAAGGTGAAACAGGGAGTCCACGGATAACCCTTTCTTTGTCAACTTCCTTTTGGTGGGGCTTCAAGTAGTCGTATTATAATCCGTATGTAGCATGATGAAGATTCTTCGCTTGACGGATGAAAACGACGTACTTTTCCCAATCAGTACCAAGACTACTCAGGAACTTAGTGTTGACTGCAATTCTTGGCATAATGATGTTATGTTTTTCCAAGTCATTGATGATGTCTGAGAATCGATGATTATATGACTCTAATGTCTCCCCTGGTCCAATCATGAAGTGTTCATAAGCCAAGTATATTTTTGATTCCATGTCTTCTTGATTGAGTTTTGTGCCTTCCATGAGAAGATGAATATGCTCCCACATTGCTTTAGCAGTCTTTTGTGCATCAACTCTTCGAAGTATCGGATTGGGTAATCCCAAAAGGATATATTGCATTGCCACCATCGGCTTCAAAGTGTAAAAGTTGATCAGTAGTGAGTTCATTAAGACTGACAACGTTGGTGACATCACCTCTTGGTGGATTAGCATTTGGATCTTTGGGTACAGTGACAGTAGGCATCTGAAATGGACCTTCCAGGATGACCTTCTTCAAGAACTTTCCATGTGGCTTCTTTAGATCACATAATCTAAAGAACCTTATCACCCATTGATCATAGTTTCCGGGAGTGAGCATTGGAGGTCTATCAAGTGATCCAGCTTCATGTATGGATTGTTGGCTACTTAAAGCTTCACACATCTTTGCAAACCAAGACGGTTCCTTCATAGTATTCCTGGATGGATGTTGATTTTGAAAGTTTGTGTAAGGTTGTAATTGAAGACTAGGGGGTGGTTGAATCATTTGTGGTTGAATTGCTCCTGGAGGAAATTGTTGTTGAAATTGTTGTTGTTGTTGTTGTAGTTGTTGATAAAATTGTTGTTGTTGATGGAGTTGTTGTTGTTGTTGTTAAGGATACACATGAGGGAAGTAGCTAGAGTATGGTGGTTGAGACATCTTGAAACTTGTGTCGAAAATGGATCTTTGTAGTCGAATGAAACTTTGTTGATGAAGTATCCTTATGAGTAGAAAACCAGCTTATGCAAAGGAAATAGCTTATGCTTAAAAACACCACCTTACGCGTAAGAATTGAGCTTACGCGTAGGATTAGCTTACGTTTAGACTTGGTGAATCCTTAGCTTATGCGTTAACCAAAGACTTAGTAGTAAGAGACTTATGCTTAATATTTCCTTAGGTGTAAGACAAGCTTATGCGTAGGAAATGCTTAGGCGTAAGATTTTTACCGTGGTTTATGCTTAGGCGAAACTAGGTTTTAACCCAAAAATCTTTTACACTTATCCAGGTAGAGGATATCCAAGTCGGCGGTTTTCGGCTTATCCAAGCAAGAAAACACTGAGTAAAACCAATTAGCATCAAGATCAAGCCAAGAAAAGCTTATGCGTAGACTTTGAGCTCTTACGCGTAAAACCAGGGTTTAGTTACGCCGAAGAATAACCAAAATTTTCCAAAACTGAGATTTCTGCCCAAGAGTGTTTCTAAACTAGATTTTTATGATGAAACAGCTTCAATATCACCAATATAACACAAAAGTGTGAAACTTGATGATTCAAAACTCTAATACACCTTACGCGTAGAAATATCCACACGACTAAAACCAAGCTCAAAAATAATGAAATACACGTAAAGTTTCAAACTTTTTGCCAAAAACTTAAACTTTAACACCAAATAACCTTGAAAGGACAAGAATCTTGAGTTTTAACGTGTAAAAATGAAAGCTTTTAAGCGTATCAAATTTTGAATACCGAGACTTACGCGTAGGACACAAAAACTTCAAAAACAAACGCACGTTTCACTCAACTATTTGGCGAATGATACCACTGTTAGGTCACCATGTTTGTAACACAAGCATCAATATGAAGAAATGAGATAAGAGAAGATCGGATGAACACTTAACCAAACACACGTATGAATAATGAAAGGTTTATGCTTAGAGTGAAATAGAAAAGTGAACAACCAACCTTCAAGTGAAGGTTTACAAGACAATTTATAGGGAAGGAACTAGGGCAACATGCAAGTTCCTTTCCTTTCCTTTCCTTATTGGGTTTGGGCCAAGGCTTATGGGCTTTCTACATAAGCATTGCCATAATTACTAACATAAAAGCCTAATTAAGCTAACTATTACATATTGATTACTAACACTTGAAATATGGTTTATGAGTGATTCCAACACACCCTCATTAAGGGTGCGTTTGGTTTGGAGTGTCGGCTAATAATCAGCCAAGAGGGTGTCTGTTTATCTAGAGCTTATTTGATATTTGGTATGGCTATTTGGATTATTTTGGTTACGGGTCAAGTAGGAAATCGCAAGGGTGTGTCTTGGTTTAGTTTAAAGAAACGATCCACAAAGGGGCGTTTGGTTGTCTGCAATTACAGCCCACCCTATTAAGGGTGTTCGTTTGTTGCCCAGTCCACAACACCAACAGCCTAAAGCTGTTGGTTGTTGTTGACGCATGAGGGTGCGGTTGGGTTTATTTGTTGTCGGACCAAAAGAGACGCACCCAAGAGGGTGTTTGGGAGCCTCCGTTAGAAAACCACCCAAGGAGGGTGTTGATTATTCGCTTACACCACACAGCAACCCAAGAGGTTGTTTGTTTTTCATAGCTGAACCCACCCAAAAGGGTGTTTGTTTGGTGTAATACCCCATGAGCGCATCTGGTTTGTATTTTAGCTCGGCATGCCCACAACCCTATATAGGGTGCATTTTTCTTGTTTCTTCAGACCACACCTCGTACCCCAAGGCGCTTTGTTTGGTTTATTTACTCCTCGCTCGGTCGTGGTACAAAAGGAACTCAAAAGGTTGCTTGTTTATCTTGGTCTCGGCTCAACAACAAATAGTAAGAGTCATTGTTTAGTTTTGTTGATAAGGATGAACTTTGTTTATTCTTCCACTTTATTTGGTTATTATTTTGAGTCGCGGCCCAAAAAGAAAAGCCCCAAAGGGTAGTTTGGCTTGGCATATTAAGAGTCGACTTAAGTGTTATTTTAAGCTACTTAAATGCTTATTACTTGTAATAGCTCATTTTTGAAATTTCTTGAAACTCATATATGATATACGTATTTACAAGATTGTAATAAGTGTACGATGTACCCATAATGTTAATGTTAGTTAACCTGTACTTATTCACTTCGTAATAGTTATTTTATGAGTCTTGACATTATGGCTTATGGTGACTACAATATTTTTATCATGTACAACGCTAATCATATAATATGCATATTAAATATTAGACGATAACTATCGATATTAAACTTGAGACTACTGGACTAATTATATAACAATTATCGGACTAGCATACATTAGACAAGTTGACATATACGACTACCGGTCTCAAAATATATCAGACTATGCTAATACTTAACGGATTGGATTTGACACCCTGGACATTAGACTTGTATCATACATAATGGACTTGGACAAATTGGATACAAAATGGACATATTGTTTTGGATAATTCATGTACTTGACATACTATATATATATAAACATATTACACATTAAACCTATATGAATTGACATTGTTTGGATATTTAACTTATAACGGACTTATGCTATGCGTATAAGAAGAAGGAAAGATGAGAAAGATGGTGATTTGATGATACTCGTATGTGTTAGAGAGAAAAAGATGAAACAAGAAACTTGTATTACTTCAAAGAAAACACACACACATACACACTCAAGCACACCCCTCAAATGACCATTTGAGGGGTATTTATACTTCCTTACAAATGCCCTTATGGGCTTGGGCTTGGGCTTGGATTGGACTTGGATTGGATAATAACTTACATAAGGCTTAACTTAACTATAGACATTTAGCTTAGCCCAATCCACGAGCCCGTTGACTATTCTAGCACGATATCTAACACACGTTACAAAGTTCCTAAAAGTGAATGACCATCACTTCTATTAAATATTATCAAGGCTAACAAGCCCACAAAGCAAGAGTTTGATTATCCGGAAGTGAAGGTGAAACAGGGAGTCCACGGATAACCCTTTCTTTGTCAACTTCCTTTTGGTGGGGCTTCAAGTAGTCGTATAATAATCTGTATGTAGCATGATGAAGATTCTTTGCTTGACGGATGAAAATGACATACTTTTCCCAATAAGGACCAAGACTACTCAGGAACTTAGTGTTGACTGCAATTCTTGGCAAAATGATGTTATGTTTTTCCAAGTCATTGATGATGTCTGAGAATCGATGATGATATGACTCTAATGTCTCCCCTGGTCCAATCAGGAAGTGTTCATAAGCCAAGTAGATATTTTATTCCATGTCTTGATTGAGTGCCTTCCATGAGAAGATGAATATACTCCCACATTGCTTAGCAGCTTTTGAGTATCAACACTTCAAGTATCGAATTGGGTAATCCAAAAGGATATATTGCATTGCCACCATCGGCTTCAAAGTGTAGAAGTTGATCAATAGTGAGTTCATTAAGACTGACAACGTTGGTGACATCACCTCTTGGTAGATTAGCATTTGGATCTTCTGGTACGCTGACAGAGGGGCATCTGAAATGGACCTTCAAGGATGACCTTCTTCAAGAACTTTCCATGTGGCTTCTTTAGATCACGAAACCTAAAGAACCTTATCACCCATTGATCATAGTTTTTGGGAGTGAGCATTGGAGGTCTATCAAGTGATCCACCATGTATGGATTGTGATTACTTAAAGCTTCACACATCTTTGCAAACCAAGACGGTTCCTTCATAGTATTCCTGGATGGATGTTGATTTTGAAAGTTTGTGTAAGGTTGTACTTGAAGACTAGGGGGTGGTTGAATCATTTGTGGTTGAATTGCTCCTGGAGGAATATTGTTGTTGAATTGTTGTTGTTGTTGTTGTAGTTGTTGATAAAATTGTTGTTGTTGATGGAGTTGTTGTTGTTGTTGTTGTTGTTGTTGAGGATACACATGAGGGAAGTAGCTAGAGTATCGTGGTTGAGACATCTTGAAACTTGTGTTGAAAATGGATCTTTGTAGTCGAATGAAACTTTGTTGATGAAGTATCCTTATGCGTAGAAAACCAGCTTATGCAAAGGAAATAGCTTATGCGTAAAAAACACCACCTTACGCGTAAGAATTGAGCTTACGCGTAGGATTAGCTTACGCGTAGACTTGGTGAATCCTTAGCTTATGTGTAAACCAAAGACTTAGTAGTAAGAGACTTATGCGTAATATTTCCTTAGGTGTAAGACTAGCTTATGCGTAGGAAATGCTTTTAGCTTAAGATTTTTACTCGTAAGCTTTTATGCTTAGGGCGAAAACTAGGGTTTTAACCCAAAATCCTTTACACTTATCCGTTGTAGAGGATATCCATTGGTGTTTTCAAGCTTATCCAAGCAAGAAAATACTGAAAGTAAAACCAATTAGCACTGAAGATCAAGCCAAGAAAAAGCTTATGCGATTCTTTGAGCTCTTACGCTTTAAAACTAGGGTTTAGTTATGCCAGAAGAATAACCAAATTTTGCCAAAACTGAGATTTTCAAGAGTGTTTCTAAACCCGATTTTATGATGAAATGTTCTAATATCACCAATATAACACAAAAGTGTGAAACTTGATGATCCAAAACTCTTATACACCTTAGGCGAGAAATATCCACACTTACTAAAACCAAGCTCAAAAACAATGGAAATACACGTATTTCAAACTTTTTGCCAAAAACTTAAACTTTAACACCAAATAACCTTGAAAGGACAAGAATCCCGAGTTTTAAAAGTGTAAAATGAAAGCTTTTAAGTTTATGAAATTTTGAATACCGAGACTTCACGCGTAGGACACAAAAACTTCAAACAAACACACGCCACTCAACTATTTGGCGAATGATACCACTGTTAGGTCACCATGTTTGTAACATAAGCATCAATATGAAGAAATGAGATAAGAGAAGATCGGATGAACACTTAACCAAACACACGTATGAATAATGAAAGGTTTATGCTTACAAAGGAAATAGAAAAGTGAACAACCAACTTCAAGTGAAGGTTTACAAGAAAATTTATAGGGAAGGAACTAGGGCAACATGCAAGTTTCTTTCCTTTCCTTATTGGGTTTGGACCAAGGCTTATGGGCTTTCTACATAAGCATTGCCATAATTACTAACATAAAAGCCTAATTAAGCTAACTATTACATATTGATTACTAACACTTGAGAAATGGTTTAGGAGTGATTCCAACACACCCCATTGGTGCGTTTGGTTTGAGTGTCCTAATAATCACCAAGAGGGTGTCTGTTTATCTAGAGCTTATTTGATATTTGGTATGGCTATTTGGATTATTTTGGTTACGGGTCAAGTAGGAAATCGCAAGGTGTGTTTGGTTTAGTTTGAAGAAACGATCCACAAGGGCTTTGGTTGTTCATATTACGTTCCCCACCCTATTAAGGGTGTTCGTTTGTTGCCAGTCCACAACACCAACAAATTCTAAAGCTGTTGGTTGTTGTTGTTGACGATGAGGGTGCGGTTGGGTTTATTTGTTGTCAGACCAAAAGAGACGCACCCAAGAGGGTGTTTGGGAGCCTCCGTGTTAAGAGAAAACCACCGGAGGGTGTTGATTATTCTTTTACGACCCACCACCACAGAACCCAAGAGGTTGTTTGTTTTTCTGCGTCTCAACCCACCCAAAAGGGTGTTTGTTTGGTGTAATACCACCCCATGAGTGCCTCTCGGTTTGTATTTTAGCTCTGGTAGAGCCACGCCCTATATAGGGTGCATTTTGCTTGTTGCTTCGAGACCACACCCCGCACCCTGCGGGCGCTTTGTTTGGTTTATTTACTCCTGTTTCTGGGTCGTGGTACAAAAGGAACTCAAAAGGTTGCTTGTTTATCTTGGTCTCGGCTCAACAACAAATAGTAAGAGTCATTGTTTAGTTTTGTCGACATAAGGATGAAATTTGTTTATTCTTCCACTTTATTTGGTTATTATTTTGAGTCGGCGGCCAAAAGAAAAGCCCCAGGGTAGTTTGGCTCGGCATATTAAGTGTCGACTTAAGTGTTATTTTAAGCTACTTGAATGCTTATTACTTGTAATAGCTCATTTTGAAATTTCTTGAACTCTCATATGATATGATTTTATTTACAAGATTGTAATGTACCATAATATATGTTAATGTTAGCTAACCTATACTATTCCCATAGTATTTTTGAGTCTTGACATTATGGCTATGACACATGGTGGTAATATTTTATCATGCAACGCTAATCATATAATATGCATATTAAATATTAGACGATAACTATCGATATTAAACTTGAGACTACTGGACTAATTATATAACAATTATCGGACTAGCATACATTAGACAAGTTGACATATACGACTACCGGTCTCAAAATATATCAGACTATGCTAATACTTAACGGATTGGATTTGACACACTGGACATTAGACTTGTATCATACATAATGGACTTGGACAAATTGGATACAAAATGGACATATTGTTTTGGATAATTCATGTACTTGACATACTATATATATATATAAACATATTACACATTAAACCTATATGAATTGACATTGTTTGGACATTTAACTTATAACGGACTTATATTTGGTCATGATAAATATATAATGGACTAAATATACACACGTATATGATATTGGACAACTTATTGGACTTACTTTGACTGCTTATTAAATACTTATCGGACTTGGACATATTAAACGTAACGAATTAATATTATTTGGACTATTATCAGACTATAAAACCAATAACCAATAAATATAAGTTAAACTTCTAAGGACTAATTATTAGTTAAACTTAACTAACCTACTTATACCTCACTTAATTGCTATGTGACCCTTACATGTTTATTTCCTTTCATGCGTGTACTATATATTTTATACTTTGATATGTGTCTCGAGTCTAGATCTTCAAACCACCACACGAATGATGAAACTAAACATATTACAAACGTTGATACGAAACTTTCACGAAATCTAAAACGCTTTATATTTTGAAACTCGTACATATTGATTACTATTCAGCAGATCATATTATGAGACAAGCTTATATCTATTAGGTTACCGATTTTCGTATCGTTGTGCATTGCTACCTTGTGATACTATTGTGTTACATTTCTCGATGCCACCATGTTAGTTGCATTCTTATATTTCTTCGACTAAGGTGAGTTTCACGCCCCATTTTACCGCTTTTACTCTGCTTTTGGGGTGAAAATCATGCTATGATTACTTAAAACTAAATTGGTTGTGCATTCATGAAATTATGGATTTACTCGAATCGATTCAATCCATCGAGCTATGCTCGCTATATGCAAACCGTATGTATGCTTATGTTTGGCGCCATGCGTACGATGTAAAAGTCCCCAATTACTACACTACTTATTAACTCATTCCCATCGTGACGGACGAGCCGTTGATAACTATGGATAGCGCTATTTAGGGGTAGAGCCATCCCCTCACTCTACTAACCGGAGTGCATAGTATCACCTTCTCATGCTAGGTTAGAGCATGTTGCACGTAGGGGCAAGTTACGGCTGAATCGGCTTAAGTAGTGGAACCTTTATGCCATTAACACGCTGCATACATAATGGACCATTTGAAACTTTGACAACCAATTGATTTTCCTGTTTTGGAAACTACTTGTGTATTAAAACCTGTGAACTCACCAACCTTTGTGTTGACACTTTTAGCATGCATTTTCAGATTGCGGGTGATAGCTAAACTTGAGGCGCCAAGCATTGGCATGGCATGGTTATAAGACTCTCGATATAACTTGGGGACCACTTTAATTCTTTTATGGGCCTACATTCTATAATATATATTTTGAAAAAATGTAAACATAAATCTACTTAAATACGATTTCTTAAGTTAAACTATTGTTCTATACATTGTATTGTGGTACCAATCGAGTAATACCCCGGAACACTTACTCACAGAAACCATCATTTTGGGGTGTTACAGCTTACTTAATAAGCAACTTTACGAATAAGGAATCTTCTTCAGAATCTTCAAAGCTGTTTGTGACACAGTGTTTTCCTTGCTTGGATAAGCTTGTGAAACACTTTGACTTGTGGATATCTTTCTAACTTGGAAAAGTTTGAAAGATTTTGGTTCTTAACCTATTCTTAAGAATAAGCTAAACATTTACGCGTAACACTTTACGAA
>OU343216.1:147084716-147117018 GCA_910596185.1 Chrysanthemum makinoi | reverse complement strand
TGTCACTATTTTTGTATATCCATTTCAGCCATTAATATGAAAACTTACACACATCAGCCCACAAGCGAAATGACAAAAAAAAGCCCATGATCCAACTTAATAACCGGTTACACTCATCAAACCACAAACACAAAATAGTACCCATCCAGTAATACCCTGCCATATCCAAAATAATTCCATCCGGATATAAACCTGACATACCCCTAATTATTTGTATAATAATCTAACCCTAATCACTTGACTCTTTTTGTCCCCCATCACAAAAAAAAACTCTCACATCTCCTATCCATCTTATCATTTATCATAAAAAATCAACAAATTCAATCAAATTCGAGTCTTAGGCACTAATCTCCTGAATACATATGCAACCTTCCTAGATGTATACTGCCAAAAACCAACAAATCAAGACATCGAATGTACAAGGTCCTTTGGAGGGTCTAAGGTAGGGTCGTCGTGATGATTTTTCATTTTGTTAATTATCTTGAACGAAAGCCAAGAAAAGATGTTATAACGAATTTGTTATACCTCTTTCTTTTGTCTCGATATTGAAAAGAAGTTTGACTTCAACACAAGACTTATGATGAATTAATTGTTGTCGGTGTTTAGAGACCAGAAGGTTAATATTTTACCACACGAAAGTAGAACAAATGAGATCTAATAATGTTTTTATTTCCCTTTCTCGATTTGAGTCAAGAGAGTTTAGAGATGGGATAGATGTAGAAGTACTGATGGTGTTGGGATTAGTCTTAAGGTCTGATGTTGATTGAATACCGGGTCGAAGCCGTATTATGTTTGGTGTTAATGGTCATGTGGTCATGTCATTTAACGCTTAAGCATAACCCTTCATCATCTTCATCTTATTCGTCGCTCGACAAGTTGACTCCATAGTCAAGTCGCTAGAGTTGCTAAAACACGTCAAGTCGCTAGAGTCAAGACCTTCTTCTTCCTTTTCTGCCAATTTGCAACCGTAAGTCGCTACCAATTATTGAGTCAAGTCGCTATTGACTTTCTAACAAGTCAAATGTACCCATTATAAGCGAAGTCGCTACCAACATTTTAACATCGCTGTATATTTTATTTGACTCAATAAGTAAATAAATCAAGTTAAGCTACATCAAAACTGCTGAGACAAGTCGCTTAACCTAAGTTTAAGCACAAGTCGCCTTCAATAAGGCAACTTAGACAACTCGCTAGACCAAAAAAATGGTAAGTCGCTATGTCACACTCGCCGGGTAAGGCGAAACACGAGGTGTAACGGAAGGAAACATAAGCACAAGATAATAGAACATACCAACATTAATATTTAAAAGAAAAAGTACACCATTACAATACCATTTTAGCCACATCGCAAATATATTACAAAGTTTAGTTTCCAAAATATTGAGTTCTATTACATAATGATTTGTAGTGACAAGTGAAAACTTCATTATGCAAGACCTAGAAAAGCTTACTAACGATCACCTGAAATGCATGAGAGAAAAACGGGTCAACTATGAAAATAGTTGGTGAGTAAACACGTTTTGTAAAATAAGAAAAACTCGTAAGAAATATTCAAAGATTTCGGTCAACGAAAAGGGTCCACAAAGCAAAGGCATTGTGTATCCACTCAGCCCAAGTTCCCATACAAAACTTGCAACCTGTGTGTACAACCCATTGCACAAAAATATAGCGTACCAAGTAGTCAAGTAAGCGTCATAATAGTTCCAAAGCAAAGGCATTGTATATCCACCGTTCCAAGTTCTTCATACAAAACTTGCAACCTGTGTGTACACAACCCATTGCACAAAAATATAGCGTATCAAGTGGTCAAAATAGTTCACAATATAGTACCAAGTATATAATAATTTAAAGATGCTCCAAACATGGGAGACTTTGCACTGCTCCAACAAGGGAGACTCTTGTCACCACCACCTAGGCGAGATTTATTGAGAACACTCCACCATTAAGGCGAGAATTATTGAGAACACTCCACCATTTAGGGCGAGAATTATTGAGAACACTCCACCATTTAGGCGAGAATTATTGAGAACACTCCACCAACAAGGCGAGAATTATTGTGAACACTCCATCGACAAGGCGAATTATAGTGATGTTCAACAAGGAGACTTTATAGTGATGTTCAACATAGGAGACTTTAGGTCAAGGTCATAACATGTACGGTTCAACAAGTTCCAACTAGTCATAATTTCGTAATTAAGTTCAAGGATTTGATTCAAGTTCATAAGTTCTAGTCAAAAGAGTTCACAAAAGTAGGAATCAATTTAGTTCAAGTATGGTTCATGCATTCAGCCCCAAAAGATAGTAAAACGGTAAAAAGGGGATGTGATTACTCACTAGCATGAAATGTTCAATAAGTTCATAAAACATAGATAGTTTAGTTCAAGTATAAATCATGCATTCCACCCCAAAACAATTTAAAGCATTTAAAAAAGGGAGTCTGTGAATACTCACTTGATGAATAGATGTGACGACAAAAGTGGTTATACCGAAATGTAGCGGATCTCGAACTGACCTATTATGAATGGTATGATATACAATAAGTCACGATGTAATGTTATGCAAGCAATTCGGATGATATTTATACCATTTGTGAGTTTTGAAAATAATACTTATCGTTGAAAAATACTCTTTTGACGTCTTGACCACTCAAAAATCACTTTACAAGTATTTACGTCAAAATGTCATCCTACAATGGTGTTATAATGATTTATAGAAATACTTTTCACAAAAAGGTCTCGAACATAAAGATAATAAGGGTTAAAGATGGTGATTTTGTCAAATTGTGTAAAAAGTGAGTTTCGGCCAAGTTTAGACATCCATAAATAATTTACTACAACTCCGCTATACAAACGGTTGATTGTTTTGAAAATATGCTCTCGTGATCTTGATTTTATTAGAAGACAATCGCTCAAAAGTTTCACAACATAGTTAAAAAAGTTCTTACATGGTCGCTTTAGAACCGTAACACTTGTCTCGTAAAATAATATAGTTTTTCTAAAAATAATAGTTACGGCAAGTTTGTAAAAACGTGCATATATTTGTCGTTTCAAACCGCTTAACGTATAATACGTCCTTAGCTTCGTATCGAAGTAAACTAATATAATTTTGATAAGTCGAAATAATTTGTAAAGCTTAAGGCTCGTTTTTGACTCGTACAAAATAAAAACATGTTGCTGAAATTTTCAGAAATTATATATTTCGTCGTCAAACTTGAAAAATTCATAACTTCTTTGTTATAACTCCGTTTAATCCGTCAAGCCGCCACGGATTCGTTTTAAAGTATATTTTCTAAATATCAAGGCCAAAATTTCGTGCCTACTGTCGGATTTTCCAGAAAAATAAAATAAGGACAGAACACATTTTATACTTATCGAAAATAGTTTTTATCGGACAAAACCTATTCTAATCCCTTCAAATCAACTCCAAAACTAATCTAATCCTACCATACACCTTCTTAGGGTGTCATGGGTTCCTAGACATCATCAAGACCAAAGTATACCAAGGGGATAATTATAGGATGACTTTATATATATATATCTAAAAATCATGTAAAAATGGTATAACTAACACAAGTCTTGCATACTTGCTCCAAAAATGAAGAGATAAATATGAAATGAAAGTGAAATATGTAAAATGAAGTGATATGCTTACAAGTAAACTTGATGAGGTGATTAGAACAAGGGTTAACCTAAACACCCTAGGTTTTTATTTCAAAACCTTAATGAGAGTGTTATCTAGATTGTGTATTAACTTGATCTTGCAAAATTTTTGATGATCTCTTGTACCCCTTGATGAAGAACCGGTTTTTAGAGAGAAGAAAAGGAAAAGAAACTTGTCTTGACTTAGAAATATGAGAGTGATATATGAAGTGAATGAATGTGTGAAAAATTAGTACATGGAGTGTAGATATATATTATCACAAGAATTATTTTACCAACCCATAATGCATACATCCCCCTAGAACCGTTTTGGGGATATTGTCCTCAATTATTTTTTTTCTTTATTAAGTATATACTTGTATAATTTGTCAAAGATGTGTAAGTAAATGTGTATATATTATTAACTTTTAAGGTAAATGGTAACTTTTGGTACAAGTAAATTTTTAATAGATCAAAATAGAATGTAATGAGATAATAAAAATTGTAAAATACATTCCTTGTGAAATTTGAGTGATAAAATAATTATCGTATAGTTTTTAAGAAAAACGTCGTAATAATATAAATTTAACGATTTATATACAAAATAAATTTAAAACACTAGGTAAACTCAAATTATAGTTTTTATAAACTAAATGTAAGTATATAAATATGTCGGGATCATTTTAGAATTAACGGATTAAATGTTCAAAATAATAACTCACGCGATAACGTTTATTTAATATAAAATTTACGCATTTAATGTGAAATGCAAAAATCATGAATGAACCGTTATGAAATGATGAATATGGAGTATGAGAGATGACCGGAAAATGAGAATTGTGACATTCTTCCCATGTCAGCGGAATCATGTCCTCATGATTCGATTAACGATACTATGGTCCGAACCTCGACAAGAGTTCTAAAAGTTCAAGCTCGTACAAACAGTCTAAATGATCATATCAATGCCCATGCGCAGTGTTCCCCATTCAACTAAGTACGTGCCCGTGATTAGATTTGATAGGGTAAACTTACCCAATATCGAACGTAGCTCTCAAAAGACCTTTAGGTTGTCGATTATAATCTAATCTCACAACTCATCAAACAAGAACTGTCATGAGATTAAACTAAACCGACTTGAGGAAACTTGTCTCTTAGCTTGATTTTTGCAACTCATCAAACAAGAACTGTCACTAGATCAAGCTAGGAAACAAGTTGTTAGAAAGATAGGATTCCAAATCCTTGAATGAAGTCTTTGAAAGATTCACTGATATTCATTTGCTTACACAATCAAATTCAATCAACAAAATATATAACAACTAAGGTTGATATCAATAGGTCTCAAATTAATCAAGGTCGTGAACGTGGTAAGGATTGAAGGAGATGCACTCAAATCATGTCGATAGAAATAAGGTAGTTGTTCGAAAAGAATACCCGTTGCGTTGCGGGCTTCCTCGTACCCAATAGAATGCTCGCCACGTATGGGGAAACTTCAATGTTCTCGATCTTGTGGGCCTTCTATTGCCAATGCCAGTTTGGACGACACTCGAGCGGAGTGTTTCTGGTGCCATGATCTTCAAAGGACCAAAACATCGGGTTGAGTAAAATCCATATCTCGGTGAAGTCGATGAGGCAGAACTGGTAATGTGTTATAGTGATCGAAACATGACAGAAATCAGAGACATGCTATGTCTAACAAGTCAAAAGATGGAAAAGAGAAGATATGAACAAGGTACGGTAATGTAGACGTAAACGTAAAAAAATGCTATGCATACCCACCGGACTCAATGCAACTGTGACCAGACTCAAAAAAGACCACTAAACATGATTTAAATTTGTCTTCTTATCATTGTGATGTTCTTCATAAATTAGACATAGTTGATCCGGCTATGTATAATTTATGATTAACGATGCAACGATAGGACTAGATGACTCGGATGATGTTCAATGTTTAATAAAAATAAAAAATTTTCGGTTATAGCTGTGATTTTATTTTGAAAAATCGCATTCTCTATAACCTTGGCTCGTACCAATTGTTACACCTCGCCGAGGCGAAAACACGTGTAACGGAAGGGAACATAAGCACAAGATAATAGAACATACCAACATTAATATTTAAAAGAAAGAGTTCACCTTTACAATACCAGTTTTAGCCTCATCGCAAATATATTACAAAGTTTAGTTTCCAAAATATGATGTTCTATTACATAATGATTTGTAGACAAGTGAAAACTTCATTATGCAAGACCTGGTAGAAAAAGCTTACTAACGATACCAAATGCATGAGAGAAAACGGGTCAACTATGAAAATAGTTGGTGAGTAAAACACGTTTGTAAAATAAGAAAAACTCGTAAGAAATATTCAAAGATTTCGGTCAACGAAAAGGGTCCACAAAGCAAAGGCATTGTGTATCCACTCAGCCCAAGTTCATACAAAACTTGCAACCCTGTGTACACAACCCATTGCACAAAAATATATAGTGCCAAGTAGTCAAGTGTAAGCGTCATAATAGTTCCCAAAGCAAAGGCATTGTATATCCACTCAGTTCCAAGTTCCTCCATACAAAACTTGCAACCTGTGTGTACACAACCCATTGCACAAAAATATAGCGTATCAAGTGGTCAAAATAGTTCACAATATAGTACCAAGTATATAATAATTTAAAGATGCTCCGAACATGGGAGACTTTGCACTGCTCCAACAAAGGAGACTCCTTTGTCACTCGACCACCTAGGCGAGATTTATTGAGAACACTCCACCATTAAGGCGAATTATTATGAACACTCCAACCATTTAGGCGAGAATTATTGAGAACACTCCACCATTTAGGCGAGAATTATTGAGAACACTTCACCGACAAGGCGAATTATTTGAACACTCCAACGGCTAGAATTATATGATGTTCAACAAGGAGACTTTATAGTGATGTCTCAACATAGGAGACTTTAGGTCAAGGTCATAACATGTACGGTTCAACAAGTTCCAACTAGTCATAATTTCGTAATTAAGTTCAAGGATTTGATTCAAGTTCATAAGTTCTAGTTAAAAGAGTTCACAAAAGTAGGAATCAATTTAGTTCAAGTATGGTTCATGCATTCAGCCCCAAAAGATAGTAAAACGGTAAAAAGGGGATGTGATTACTCACTAGCATGAAATGTTCAATAAGTTCATAAAACATAGATAGTTTAGTTCAAGTATAAATCATGCATTCCACCCCAAAACAATTTAAAGCATTTAAAAAGGGGAGTCTGTGAATACTCACTTGATGAATAGATGTGACGACAAAAGTGGTTACACCGAAATGTAGCGTGATCTCGAAACTGACCTATTATGAATGATATGATATGCAATAAGTCACGATGTAATGTTATGCAAGTATCGGATGATATTTATACCATTTGTGAGTTTTGAAATAATACTTATCGTCGAAAAATACTCGTTTGACGTCTTGACCACTAAAAATCACAAGTATTTACGTCAAAATGCCATCCTACAATGGTTTTATAATGATTTATAGTGAAATTATCACTTTTCGTCAAAAAGGTCTCAAACATAAAGATAACAAGGGTTAAAGATGGTGATTTTGTCTAATTGTGTGTAAAAAGTGAGTTTTCCAAGTTTAGACATCCATAAATAATTTACTACAACTCCGCTATACAAACGGTTGATTGTTTTGAAAAATATGCTCGGTGATCTTCATTTTATTAGAAGACAATCGTTCCAAAAGTTTCACAACATAGTTAAAACAGCCTCTAACATGGTCGTTTCAAAGAACCGAACACTTGTCTCGAAAAATAATATAGTTTTTCAAAAATAATAGTTACGGCAAGTTTGAAAAACGTGTATATATTTGTCGTTTCAAATCCGTTTTCTACGTATAATACGTCCTTAGCTTCGTATCGAAGGAAACTAATATATTTTGATAAGTCGAATAATTTGTAAAGCTTAAGGCCTGCTTTTTGACTCGTACAAAATAAAAACATGTTGCTGAAATTTTCAGAAATTATATATTTCGTCGTCAAACTTGAAAAATTCATAACTTCTTCGTTATAACTCCGTTTTAATCCTTTCAAGCGGCCACGGATTCGTTTTAAAGTATATTTTCTAAAAATCAAGGCCAAAATGTCTTGCCTACTGTCGGATTTTCCAGAAAAAATAAAAATAGGACAGAACACATTTTTATACTTATCGAAAATAGTTTTTCTCGGACAAAACCTATTCTAATCCCTTCAAATCAACTCCAAACTAATCTAATCCTACCATACACCTTCTTAGGGTGTCATGGGTTCCTAGACATCATCAAGACCAAAGTATACCAAGGGGATAATTATAGGATGACTTTATATATATATAACTCTAAAATCATGAAAAATGGTATAACTAACACAAGTCTTGCATACTTGCTCCAAAAATGAAGAGATAAATATGAAATGAAAGTGAAATATGTAAAATGAAGGATATGCTTTCTTACAAGTAAACTTGATGAGGTGATTAGAACAAGGGTTAACCTAAACACCCTAGGTTTTTATTTCAAAACCTTAATGAGAGTGTTATCTAGATTGTGTATTAACTTGATCTTGCAAAATTTTTGATGATCTCTTGTACCCCTTGATGAAGAACCGGTTTTTAGAGAGAAGAAAAGGAGAGAAACTTGTCTTGACTTTGTGAAATATGAGTGATATGAAGTGAAGTGAATGAATGTGTTGAAAATTAGTACATGGAGTGTAGATATATATTATCACAAGAATTATTTTACCAAACCCATAAATGCATACATCCCCCCTAGAACCGTTTTGGGGGATATTGGCCCTCAATTATTTTTTTTTTTTTATTAAGTATATACTTGTATAATTTGTCAAAGATGTGTAAGTAAATGTGTATATATTATTAACTTGTAAGGTAAATGGTAACTTTTTGGTACAAGTAAATTTTTAATAGATCAAAATAGAATGTAATGAGATAATAGAAATTGTAAAAATAAATTCCTTGTGAAATTTGAGTGATAATATAATTATCGAGTAGTTTTAAGAAAGGTGTCGTAATAATATATAAATTTAACAATATATACTAAATAAATTTAAAACACTAGGTAAACTCAAATTATAGTTTTTATAAAACTAAATGTAAGTATATAAAATATGTCGATCATTTTAGAATTAACGGATTAAATGTTCAAAATAATAACTCACGCGATAACGTTTATTTAATATAAAATTTACGCGTTTAATGTGAAATGCAAAAATCATGAATGAACCGTTATGAAATGATAAATATGGGAGATGAGATGACCGGAAAATGAGAATTGTGACACGCTAGCAAGTGTTTTCACTTGACCACAAAGATGATTTTTCCGGGCGTAGTTATTCCACCATGTTTTTCGCATCAACCTATAACCCAAAAAAAAATGCATAAAACCGCTTTTGCTTTGTTTGACCACAAATATGATGAGTTGACCACAAATAAACTTCACGGGATTGGTACTAAAAAGTCATATAATGATGTTATAACACAGTTTGGACCAGAAGATTGAGACAAAACATTGTATAAGCTTGAGGACCATATGACTTTTGACCAAAGGATACACATACATGTTAAAAACTGATATCACAAAAAAGTGGAAGAAAACATATTTTTCCAACACAAAAAATGGTACAAAATCAGTTAAAACAAGTATTCGAGCCACAATAAATCATCAAAACACAAAAACCATGGCTCTTCATACCAATTGTTAGGATCCTATATTTATGTGTTGATGATCTCGTGGTCTTGATGATGAAAATACATGTTAGCCATTAGAGAGAGAAACTAGAGAGTTAAGTGTTTTCTTGGTAGAGACTTGATGAACAAAATATGAAAGGTTAGGATTGAAGCACCACCCCTTCCATAGATGGAAGGGGTATTTATAGTTGCTGCATAATAACACCTCCTATCGCCTGTGGATCGTATACAGGGTAAAGACCTGGTCCTTCCTCTCCACCGTGTGTTACACTAAACTATTCTCAAGGCTACTAATTAACTAATTAACTACAAAACAACGTAAATAACTACAAATCTATGAGCTAACATATGCTAGACTATAAATGGGGTGACCGACACTTTTAACATGGAATTTGTTCCTAACAAACAAGTTTTAAACCACTTGGTGTCCCAAGTGGACGAAAGTGTAGTCTCTGAGGGCTTACAGGAACATACCCACAAAGTTCATTTAAAACTAATAGTTATTAAGTGTTAATACCGGAAAACTTATATGCATTTATAGAATTACGACGTAACCCTAAGAAGAAAGTTATTAATAATGAATTGTGGTTAAACTCAAAATCATCGAGGATTTGCTACCGCAACTATAGAATAAGATTACCGTAATGGTTTATACCGGAAAGAATCGCAGACTGAGGAGATGTTACGGCATAAATTCATGAGGATGAGTAACGCCATAACTCAGGACAGAAAGTCCCCATTTTAATCACTTCCTTGTGAATCATCTCCACCGCAAAAAATGATAAAATGACCCAACAAAAATGAAATAAAAGAAATAAAAAGGATAATTCGGGTTGTCTCTCGAAAGAGCACTTTTATTTATTAATGAAGTCTTTTGTTAGACTCAAGCCATGGGGTTTACGTTGGTCTTCAAACTTTTGCCATCCTCAATTGCTCTTTACCGGAGGAAAGTCTGATCCCAAACGTATGAGGATGTAAAGGAGTCATGCAATACCGTGATTCTTGCAGAAAATTTAATTTGGCCCATTCAAAGAAAAATTTAGATTCGTCACCCCATTTTAACTTAATGGCCCCAAATTTAACCTTTACCCAGTTCTCGAATGAAATCCCCTTGTAGCCGGCGTCCTTTCTTTTTTCTTCATCAAAACATGCCCATTCCTTACGTTTGAGCCAGTTGAGATCGGGGAATTCTCCTCCATTTCGAACCTTAAGACCAGGATCGCATGTAGGCCATGCTTGAGCATTCTCCCATATCATATAATTAAGCCGTTCACGTAAATACATATTCCAACCTACATCATTAAACCAATTTGCCATGATATGGTGCCCCCGGAACAAATTTTCCTTAATCGGTTTCTCATCTTCGAAACACCACTAAACTTCAGCCGCCTTCTTTATTCCTCTTACAAAGAACTGGCCACCCCCATTGTAGCGTTTGAGAAGTGGGGAACACGTTGGCAAAGTTAACTTAGAACCCTCTTTCATAGAAGTGATCGGGGTGCAACAATGAAGTTTTCCCTTAACTATAGTAATGCCATTTTTATCAGACACCCTAGGTGAAGTCCGAACTTCGTCGTCTTCTTCCCGGGAAGATTCAATGCTATCGTCTTCATCACTTTAATCTTCAAGACTCTAAATGACCAAAATATAAGGAAAGTTATCGCGGTTTCCGATTGCAAAATTTGCTGCCCTTCTTCGAAACTACCTATGCTTGAACTAATAACTTTATCGGGTTCTTGGCTCGAACTTTTATCCATTCTGAACACCACTCTATCATCATTGTATCCCAAAGAAAGTTCCTTTTCAAAGACCTTGATTCAGGCATGTGAGGAAGCAAGGAAAGGTATTCCAAGAATTAAATGTTTTCTTGGGGTGTTTGACATGTCAATAACCACAAACGTAGACGTAAAGATGAACCTATCGACTTTAACCAATACACCACGTGTGATCCCAAGAGGAGTTTCCTTGGTCATGTTTTTCATCTCAATTACCATGCACGTTTTCGAAAGATTAGTTTATCTAAGTTTTAGAGATATTGAGAGTGGCATGATGTTTACATTGGGTCCGAGATTGGCTAACGCTGAAAGATCATGATTTCCTACCGAACAAGGAATAATGAAGCCATCCGTGCAAAACTCCTTAATTGGTAATTGGCTAGGTATTTCTATTTCCAAACTCGGCTTGATCTCTGGCTCATGGTTACGCTGTAATTCGTTACAAGAGTTACGGCGTAACTGATGATTGTCGGCGGATCCGACCTCATGTTCCGACTTAACAAGAGCAGAATGAAAATCATCGGTTGGTGTATTTACTTTTTCATCAAAAAAATGGCCTTACACACCACCGTAGGTTTAATTCCTTCAGGTATAGTATTACTTCTCTTCATCTCTTCACTGAGTTTCACCACCATTGCCTCTAGGTTTTTTAAAGATGTGTCACAAATGAGAGGCTTTTATTTGTATTCTCCGAAACTTTTAACCACTCATCTTGTTCATTTTTTTCTTTGGGCGGAGACCTCAAGATATTTTTGCCGATGGTGTCTTTATATTAGACCGCTTTCTCAAATTGGCCCCATTGTAATATGCCAGAGATCCTCCCCGATATCCAATCATTGCTTATCTCGACCCTTGAATGGTCTATTTAAGCCATACCGCTACTTGTCTTCTGATTATCATTTAAAGGACAATTTTTTGTCAGATGTCCTCCACCACAACCTTCGCATCCCACTTGGATAGCGTGCACACTTTCCTTAAGTTTTAGCATGTCTGATAGCAGGGTGTTCAGGTCGAGAAAACCTCCTTTTCTACGAGCAAGTTTTTCAACCCTCTAGGTAGTGAACCAAATCGTCGTAGTGTAGTATGAGATAAGCCTCGGGGATTGATTTTGTTCTCTAGGGTAATAGGAATGCTAGAAAGAGATTTATGACGAGAAAGTGGGGTTGAGGATGATTCTTTTATTCTTATTTTTTTAATAAGCGGTAAAATCTCGGGGTATATGATTGGGGGTGGCACTTCTACCGATTTCACTACTTCTACTACTTATCTAATTATCTAATTACTACGTATAGTTTATGCTAATTGAGGTGTGCTCGTATGGTGATTAAAGATGTGTTCACTTAGATACTATTACTCCATAGTTTTCTTTTATTGGTTGGTTGAATTATCACTTTCTTTATCTTAACGCGTTGTACTCCTATTAGTCGTACGGGGTGCTTATTCCCTAGTTCTATGAATCGTGTCTCTCCTATAGAATACACGGGATCGGCAAGTGTAATACTATCTTCCCCCAATACCCTATTGTTATAAAGCATAACTCACGCAATAAACACAACGATATCCTAGGTGCACTCCTATGGCTTTTACCAATTAAGACAAGAAACAACCTAACAACAATCAATAACTTGGTTTCATAGATCTAAGCAAACACACAAGTAATTTAGCTAGACATGTTAAACAAGCAAGCATACATACAATCAATTGAACATGGGATAGACATAATGATAAATTGGAATAACAAACTTACCTTGATGTGTAAAATAGGTATTGACCCTAGAATAATCTGTCCAAGTCGGACTACAACTGAGTTAGGATTTGCTCTCCAAAATTCTACCTTTCCAAATATAGAAAAATCAATTTATATATAGATTTACAATCGCCATGAAGCGTCACCTTTTATTAGTGACGCCGCCGTGTCAGCTGGTCATTAGGGTTTCTTCTAGGCCAAGTCGTCGTTGGACTGCGTCATTTCTTGAGAGTTGTGAAGCCGCCGTCTTCATGTGACGCATTCAATCTGACCTTGGGCGCAGTGTGAAAGTGTGAGGACGCCTTCCATGAATAAGGCGTGACGCCATCAGTCTTTAGGACCAGAAATTCCGTTGAGCCGTTGCGTGCACTTTTTGATCAAGTCTTCATTGAGGGATGGCGTCGCTCTTTGATTGGGACGTCGTCAGGTGTAGTGAACAGTCTTGGATTGTCTTCGATCTTGACTTTTGCCATTTTCTTCATGTTTTTGCTCCTTTTCGTCCAAATATGCTTCATTCCAACATTTTGCTTCCAAAAGACCTAAAAATTGAAAAGGAACGATTTTAAGCAGTAACGGATATAAAATTTGTCGATTTAGGGATTAAATGACCCCTTAAAAGCGTACGTTTAAAATCCTTATCAAATATCCCTACACTTGGTATTTTCTTGTCCTCAAGCAAATGTGCTTTTGGCCAATCCATTCATAAGTTAGGGGGCATGAAGCATTGGTTTAAAATAGTCTACAACAAGTAAAAGCGCCACAATAGTCATAACAAGCACATAAATTATACACTAGCACCTCACAATTGGTGTTTGGATTCTCTTATTTCTCAGGTTTATATGAAATATAATTTGAATGGAAATGGAAGATAAACACTCATTACCTGGCATAGTATATAGATTACCATAAGGTTGAAAATAGATCAAACCTCCACCGCTTTTGTGTAAGCACCTAGGAATAACTAACTAAGAGGTCTTTACAAGGGTTGTAACGTTAGGCTTAGGGTAGCGAAGTTAAGGGTTTTGTTGGATATGGGATATTAAGTGGCGGCAAGTCAAAAATCTTATGTTATAAGCATGTAAATCGTGGTGTTGCTAAGCCAAGACTCGACTCACTAACACTAGATAACTTGAAACAAAACAAACATAAACATAAAGATAGATGTGGATGGTAGCCCATTTTTTTTTTTTTTTTTTTTACAACTCTTTTCACTTTTTTTTTCTCTTTTTTCATACCTTTTTACTCTACCATCCTCTACGATAACATCAAAATATAAGGGATTTATAGGAGCATCCCTACACTTGAGTTTTTAGTTAACTCACACTAATTGACCCGATTTGAAAAGATCAAAACACTTGGAGTATTTAATTATGTAGACAAAGGGAATTCGAATTTATCGTTCTTTTCCTCATTACTCCATAAAATATTTTTACCCATGAGTCCCAATCGCCCTAAAACCGCTGTACAAAAAGATATACCGACTTAGCAACCATGCAAGTAACTAGATAATTGAACTAAATAACATGATAAGAATAATGCACTTAGCAAACCATGCAGCTAAGGCGATTTGGGTGTACATTTGGGGTGGATTGTAAACAATGCTCTTCATTGATATTCCTCAAAACCAAACATCACAAGAAGAACCGCAAAGGATAAGCCTGAGGGTTAATTCAGGTATCGTGTACTAAAGATGAGTACACGAAGGGTCCGGGGGTAATTATCAACCGATATGGAAGATGTAATTATAATGGTTGTGTTTAAAACAAGGGTTATCCTAATGCCTCTTATCATTTAGTTTCTCCTAACTACACGAATGTAGTCTCACTAGCGATCTCGGAATTTGATCCGCTCCCAAACCGTCAAGTTTTATCACGCAAGCTAGCCACTTGTGAATGGCTAACCGTAACAAACTTCAAACAACCGAACCAAATGCAATGAAGTCCGGAGAGTATAGTGTTTCCAGTGTCGTTATGTCCCAACGAGCCGTGCGAGAATGATCAAACGAATAGTGATCGAGAATTTGAACGAAAAGAGTTTGATTGATTATAACTAAAGAAAAGTTTATGAATTACAGAGGGCTTAAATGAAAATTAAAGAAAATTAAAAGATAAAATATATTAAATAAACGCTATCACTATTTGCAAAATGATGTTTTTGATTTTTCTTTTATTAAACTTTAATTTAAAAATACGGACGTAAAAAGAAAATGTGAAACTTAAACAATATAAATCCTAAATATATGAAAATGACATTTTTACAAACCTAATGATAAGAGAAAATTTTTAGAAAAGAAAATTATTTTTAAAACTATTTATCTAATTATTATTAATTAAAAACTATTTCTACTTATTAAATAATAGCCTAAAATACAAGAAAATATGAAATAAAGCTAGAAAAATGAAATTATGACTTAGGAAAATCTAAAATAACTAAAGAGAATTTTCAAAACTAATTTTATATTTTTCTGATTATTTTTGTATTTTCTATGAATTAAAAAATATTTAAAACTAATTAAATTGCTAAAAATTACAAATTAAACTATGAAAAATCTGGAAAAATATTTTTTTGACTTTTTATATTTATCTTAACCTAGGAAAAATGAAAACTTAATTTTTTGACGTTTTTCTGATTTAATTGTATTAAAAGCTAATTAAAAAGGCTTAAAAACTGTTTTAAATGAATAAAAATAGCAAACTGACCTAGAAAAATATGAGAAATTCAAGATAAGTCTAAATTAATATTATAATTCTAGGAAAATTATAAAAATAGAGGCTTTTTTGTAGGAAAATGAAACTGCAATGCAAGTGCTTATGTAATAAGCACTTGAAATAAGCCAACGGTACCAGATGGGAACCAAACTGATACAGAAGCTCTAATAAGCTGTTACTACTCAAATGAAACTAAACACAACTGACCTAAACCCTAAGACACAACTGCTATGATTTGATCATTTGAGATCAAGTGCTAAAAACAGATTTTGGGTACCACTTTGTAGCTTAAAAATAAGCTACCCAAATAAGCTAAGCTCAAAACCAAAAGTAGGGACCTAAAGTAGACCTGGCTAGGAACCTATAAACCAAAATTAGACTGCAACAGCTCTATGAGCTTTTGACAAGCTCAAGACAAACCTGTGCGACATCGTGATAATCGAGTCAAGTAATACGGCAAATAAGCTCAACTTGATAAGCCATTTTGAGGCTTAAGAAAAATTACTAAAATTCAATAAAAATCATAATAAGTAACTTGACCAGCTGAACTTATAAAACCCAGAATTTTACTTGATTTGGCCAGAAATGAATCATCAATGATAAATTTAGGTTGGGTGAAAACTTGTTTTTTCACTTTTGACTTTTGACGAAATGGAAGATTGACTTTAATGAACTTTACAACTAATTTAAGGACTGAGATTGATGTATTATACTGAAATAAACTTAATGCAAGTTATATCTATGTATTACAAACACAAAACAAGCTTTTGATTTTCCAAATTTCCAACAGTTATGAGTTTAAGACTGATTCATGGTAATTTTGACTTAGTTCATGCAAAGGAGTAAATGTGAACTAGAATGAGTTCAATTGAGCTAAACAAGCCTAAAACAACAAGTATTAACTACTGAACAAACCTCAAATTCAGATTATGCAACAGATCCAAACACCACTTAAATCATTATTTTGAACTTTGATTCTTCCTAAATTACAAATCTACAATGATTTATGTAACGCATCTAATCTCAAAAATATGTTGCTATAACAAGACTACAATTATCAAATTCCTACTACATTATTGATACAATTATGGCAAAGAATCAAAGGCATTTCAACACTTACAAGAGTCCTAGCCACAATGGCTTGCCAAACACTAAAGGTAACCACTGTCCTAAACCTATCATAAACCCATATTCAACAATCTGATCAACCCAAATCACCTATGCCTCCTCAAGACCCAAATATGCTTCACAGTTGACTTTCATTGACCAAAAACCAAATGTGTTTAAACTTGAGTTTTAAACTTACCAAAAGCTATAAGTAGCTTCAATAAGCTTATTTGAACTTAAAATAAGCTACTTGGAGCTTTGGTTACAAGATTGAAACCGAGTTTTTCAACAAAGAAGCATAAAACATGAACTTATATCAAACCTTGAAATTGATGTTTAAAAATAGGTTACACTGATAATATTACTTGAGTTTAGTACAATTAAACAAAAGATTACAGCTTTCCAAACTTATACTAAAACATTTATATTAAAACGACATATATGAAATTTTAAAAAACTAAGAACTACTCTCTTCTTCATCTTACTCCTTTTTATAGCAAATGTGCTTCCACTTGACTTCTGAGCTATTCCCACCTGTTTTCTTGGCCATTGGATCAGTTGAGTCATTTTTGGCAATTGATTCAATTTTGGCGGAAATTGATATTTGCCAGGGGGGGGAAGGTTAGGGTGAAGAAGCATTTAATGCTCTTTGTTTGGTTGTTGAGCTGAAGTGATAAGGTGAAAGGAAATGTGGAGGTGTGGAAGGTGGAGGTTTTGCACATGGTGGTTGAAGGAAGAAGAAAAGAGAGGTGAAATTGGGTTGGTTGACCGGGTGGTATTAATAGGCAGGGGTTCAAATGCGGGGTCCAAAATGGTTTACTGGGGGTCAAGTGGTAATGGCAGGGTTCAAAGCTTGGTTTAGTAATACAAGGACCAAAATGCAATTCTTCCAAACTTGAGGGACCATTGCTGCCAATTCGATTTTCCGGCCAATCATGTATATTCTAAAATTATAATCCAAGGGCCAAACTTGACAATCTCCAATATTCTAGGGACCAAACTTGTCATTTTTGAAAGTCAAAGGACTAAACTTGTAATTTCTCAAAACTTTTGATATTTTTCACCAAAGGACTAATTATGACAACTTATGATTTTAAAAGGACTTTTGGTGATTTTTCTTTTGAAATTAAGTGCTCAGGGACCATTTCTCGACAATTTTGAAACTGGGGACTAAACCGCCAATTATGCAAACTTAGCTCGTTTTTCATCTGATTTTAAACATTTTGCATCTAAAACATATAAAATGCAATTTGGAATATTTTCAGATTTTGATGCATTCTGAGCAATTTTAAGTGTTTTGCAGCCAGATTGACCAAAAATGATGAGTATTTACACACTCATCAATCCCCCACACTAAACTATTGCTAGTCCCTAGCAATCTTTTGAGAAAACTTAATGGATTTGAATCTCTTTACCAAAAGCCATTACTTCTGGAGTAGCCAAATGTTTCAGTTCAAGTAAGAATCTTGGTACACCGATAACCATGTGATTTTGAGCAAAACCACCGCCAACGGATTTGATTTGTCTTTACCGTAAGCCGCTTGCTTCGACTAGCCAACTCTTAGATAAATTATCAATATTATCTTTGGTGAGCTGATTACCAATTATGGTTTTTCCACCGCCTTTACCACAAGCCATAAACTTGCGGGCTAGCCAACTCTTCACTTTTAAGGATATGGTGAGTTGAATACCATACAATTTTGGGCAAATTGCAAGCCGTCAACGGGTTTGAGATATCTTTACCAAGAGCCGTTTGCTCATGGATTAGCCAATCCTTTTGTTTATTAGACATGGCGGACTGATAACATAAGTCGAGTAAGTGCAAAACACTTACTCCAAAAAAAAATTTGGCCAAAAATGGGGAATTGGGTGGTATAATTACATGATAAAATTCGTGAGAATTCCCCCACACTAGAAATGAATATTGCCCTCAATATTCAAAGTACCGGCGGTTATGCCGAAACATAGAACGAAAAAGGAAATACTACGCCATTATTTGAATTTTTAGAAACTTATACACAACAACGGGCAACTCCCCACACTAGGGTGGTAAACACACGGTGAAAACCCATGTTTAACTATTATTTTTGATTACCAGTCGCTAGCTTGACTCGACCCCAATTAATTTGTTCATGGGGAAGTAAGTGGAAGAGACAATCTCCATCGGACTTTCATTCAAGATGTTTGGATAAACATTGAAGTACGTGAAAGTTCCACACCAATGAGATATAGAGAGATTCGGCTCAAGATAATGGTACATGGAAATGCCTGGGTCAAAGATAATGTCTTCATTCCCGAAGGAGTGAAGAACAGGAGAAGAGACAGAATATATGAAGAAAAGAAAGAAAATCATGATAAAAATCATGACTAACTCTTCATCCTCAATAGGAGAATTAATAGTTTCATGAATCATCAAGTATCGCTTGATCACATATATGGGTGTGTCTAGATCAAAGAAATTATCATACTCCAGATGATATGATATGAGTGAGTTCACCGCGAACTCCTCATGAAGAGAATCAATCACAAGATGTAACTGTGAATCTTGTTCCATGTGAGACTCATCACTATCCTCAAACTGAGTATCAAAGAGTGGATTCTCAG
The DNA here is from genome assembly GCA_910596185.1 of Chrysanthemum makinoi. Lineage (NCBI taxonomy): Eukaryota > Viridiplantae > Streptophyta > Magnoliopsida > Asterales > Asteraceae > Chrysanthemum > Chrysanthemum makinoi. Next base: position 147,097,723 of record OU343216.1, on the reverse strand, counting down.
AAATTAAAGTGAATTCAGAGTCGAATTCAAATAGAGGATTAGTGAGAGTTGTTTTGAATGCTTCAGGAACAAAGTGATTAATATTCTCTATTGGATTGTTGGGATAAGAAGGAGTGAACGATCATTATCAAGGAGACTTTCAGTCTCTCCCAGATCGGCTTTGAAATCAAAAGACTATCATTACTTTCCGATGAAAGTGGATTGATGTGAGTGAGTTCATCGATGAACTCCTCAAGAAGATGATCGCAAGATCGATGTGAGTGATGCCTCAACATACCGATGTTTCCATAGGAAGAACAATCACGCTAAGATCGGAGAAAGTTTCAAAATGATCTTTTGAACACTCAAGAGGGGAAAGAGAATCACACATATGCTCAGAAGTTCCCTGTGACTCTCTCGCGATTGGGACAAGGTTCTCAACACTAGACTTTATGAATTCGTCCGATTCCTTTTCGTGAACAGTGTCAAATGCTCATCCCCCATGTTCGAGAGAGTGAGTGGGAATATCGGGTGTGATAACAAAGTGATCAGGAGTTGAGAAGGACTAGCATATATGTTTTACAATTTCCATTTGTTCTTTCTGCTAGTAATTCCATCATAGTCTTTTCCTCGATATTCATGGAAGGAATTTCAACTGATGAACTTGAAGAACCTGCATAAAAGTGACGTATCAAGGGTAACTTCATCATCATCGCCATCGAATGAAACAAAATTGAGAGCTAGATCCGGGCTTCTTTGCAATTGATTCCCAATAGATTTTTCAAAGGCAATTTGGGAATTTATTTTAGCGTTCTTCGCTAACAATTCTTCCATGGATTTTGATTTGATTATCTTGGAATGGTTACCTTCCTTCAAATCTTTCACTAATCCAAAAGATCAGGAGAAGATTTTGAGGAAGTGGCTCAGCTGAGGTGGTGCCTGATTCATTTGGTATCGTAGAGGTTGGTCATGATACGAAGAGTCGTAATTGTTACAAGGAAATGGAATCCTTGTTTGACAATCGAAGCAAAGTGAGGACCTCCACAATACTCACAAATAAGAAACTGCCGAAACTTCACAAAGTGTGGTAGTGATGGAATAAATCAGTTGGTTATGGTAAGAATAGGATCTTGGTTATAGACGAACTGTTTCCCGACTCCACCATGCTACAACTTGGGCAATTGCCACCATTATAAGGACCACCACACCATTGACAACCAAGAGGGTGAGGATAAGACATAGAAAGAATTAAATGTTTTCAGAGGGGTAGGGATGAAGAATCAAAAGATGTGAGAGGGTAAAGATGGATATTTTTGGATTTTTGGATAAACATTTTGTAAAAATAAGAAAGAAAATCTTTTTGGGTTTTTGATTTTATATATATTTAGAAACAAAAGAAAAATATTTTTGTGTTTTTATATGTTTTGAGATGTTTTTGGGTTTTTGATTTTTATAAGAAAATATAAAACATATATAGATGGTATGAACAAGGAGTGAATATTCAAATCACTAATCTGCTAAATGTAAGATAATTAGCACAACCGCTAGCAGCGGGCCAAGATTTTGATCCGCTCCCAAACCGTCAAGTTTTATCACGCAAGCTAGCCACTTGTGAATGGCCAACCGTAACAAACTTCAAACGTCTCGAACCAAATGCAATGAAGTCCAGAGAGTATAGTGTTTCCCAGTGTCGTTATGTCCCAACGAGCTGTGCGAGAATGATCAAACGAATAGTGATCGAGAGAATTTGAACAGAAAAGAGGTTTGATTGATTATAACTAAAGAAAAAGTTTATAAATTACAGAGGCTTAAATGCAAATTAAAGAAAATTAAAAAGATAAAATATATTAAATAAACGCTATCACTATTTGCAAAGTGATGTTTTTGATTTTTCTTTATTAAACTTAATTTAAAAACTACGGACGTATAAAAAGAAAATGTGAAACTTAAACAATATAAATCCTAAATATATGAAAATGACATTTTTACAATCCTAATGATAAGAGAAAATTTTTAGAAAAGAAAATTATTTTTAAAACTATTTATCTAATTATTATTAATTAAAAACTATTTCTACTTATTAAATAATAGCCTAAAATACAAGAAAATATGAAATAAAGCTAGAAAAATGAAATTATGACTTAGAAAAATCTAAAATAACTAAAGAGAATTTTCAAAACTAATTTTATATTTTTCTGATTATTTTTGTATTTTCTATGAATTAAAAAATATTTAAAACTAATTAAATTGCTAAAAATTACAAATTAAACTATAAAAAATCTGGAAAAATATTTTTTTGACTTTTTATATTTATCTTAACCTAGGAAAAATGAAAACTTAATTTTTTGACGTTTTTCTGATTTAATTGTATTAAAAGCTAATTAAAAAGGCTTAAAAACTGTTTTAAATGAAGAAAAATAGCAAACTGACCTAGAAAAATATGAGAAATTCAAGATAAGTCTAAATTAATATTATAATTCTAGGAAAATTATAAAAACAGAGGCTTTTTGTAGGAAATGAAACTGCAATGCAAGTGCTTATGTAATAAGCACTTGAAATAAGCCAACGGTACCAAATGGGAACCAAATCACAGAAGCTCTAATAAGCTATTACTACTCAAATGAAACTAAATACAACTGACCTAAACCTCTAAGACACAAACTGCTATGATTTGATCATTTGAGATCAAGTGCTAAAAACAGATTTTGGGTACCACTTTGTAGCTTAAAAATAAGCTACCCAAATAAGCTAAGCTCAAAACCAAAAGTAGGGACCTAAAGTAGACCTGGCTAGGAACCTATAAACCAAAAATTAGACCTGCAACAGCTCTTATGAGCTTTTGACAAGCCCTGACAAACCCTGTGCACTCAAGATAATCGAGTCAGGCACATGGCAAATAAGCTCAACTTGATAAGCCATTTTGAGGCTTAAGAAAAATTACTAAAATTCAATAAAAATCATAATAAGTAACTTGACCAGCTGAACTTATAAAACCCAGAGTTTTACTTGATTTGGCCCAGAAATGAATCAATGATAAATCCCTCTAGGTTGGGTGAAAACTTGTTTTTTCACTTTTGACTTTTTGACAGAAATGGAAGATTGACTTTAATGAACTTTACAACTAATTTAAGGACTGAGATTGATGTATTATACTGAAATAAACTTAATGCAAGTTATATCTATGTATTACAAACACAAAACAAGCTTTTGATTTTCCAAATTTCCAACAGTTATGAGTTTAAGACTGATTCATGGTAATTTTGACTTAGAGTTCATGCAGTGAGTAAATGTGAACTAGAATGAGTTCAATTGAGCTAAACAAGCCTAAAACAACAAGTATTAACTACTGAACAAACCTCAAATCTCAGATATGCAACAGATCCAAACACCACTTAAATCATTATTTTGAACTTTGATTCTTCCTAAATTACAAATCTAAGCAATGATTTATATCGAACGCATCTAATCAAAAATATGTTGCCGATAACAAGACTACAATTATCAAATTCCTACTACATTATTGATACAATTATGGCAAGAATCAAAGGGCATTTCAACACTTACAAGAGTCCTAGCCACAATGGCTTGCCAAACACTAAAGGTAACCAATCTACCCTAAACCTATCATAAACCTATATTCAACATCAAATCAACCCAAATCACCTTCCATGCCTCATACCCAAATATGCTTCATGCTTGACTTTCATTGACCAAAAACCAAATGTGTTTAAACTTGAGTTTTAAACTTACCAAAAGCTATAAAGAGCTTCAATAAGCTTATTTGAACTTAAAATAAGCTACTTGAAGCTTTGATTACAAGAGATTGAAACTGAATTTTTCAACAAGAAGCATAAAAACATGAACTTATATCAAACCTTGAAATTGATGTTTAAAAATAGGTTACACTGATAATATTACTTGAGTTTAGTACAATTAAACAAAAGATTACAGTTTCCAACTTATACTAAAGCATTTATATTAAAACGCATATATATGAAATTTTACAAAACTAAGAACTACTCTTCTCTCTTTCATCTTACTCCTTTTTATAGCAAATGTGCTTCCACTTGACTTCTGAGCTATTCCCACCTGTTTTCTTGGCCATTGGATCAGTTGAGTCATTTTTGGCCATTGATTCAATTTGGCGGAAATGGATATTTGCCGTGGGTGAGTGTTAGTAAGAAGCATTTAATGCTCTTGTTTGGTTGTTGAGGCGAGGATAATGGGGGTGAAAGTGAGTTGAGGTGTGGAAGGTGGGAGTGTTTGCGCATGGTGGTGAAGGAGAAGAAAAGAGAGGGTGTGTTGGGTTTGACTGGGTGGTATTAATAGGCGGGGTTCAAATGCAGGGTCCAAATGGTTGTGACAAGGGTCAAGTGGTAATGGCAGGTTCAAAGCTTGGTTTAATAATACAAGGACCAAAATGCAATTCTTCCAAACTGAGGGACCATTGCGCCAATTCGATTTTCCGGGCCAATCATGTATATTCTAAAATTATAATCCAAGGACCAAACTTGACAATTTCCAATATTCCAAGGACCAAATTTTTATTTTTGAAAGTCAAGGACTAAACTTGTAATTTCTCAAAACTTTTGATATTTTTCACCAAAGGACTAATTATGACAACTTATGATTTTAAAAGGACCTTTGGTGATTTTTCTATTGAAATTAAGTGCTCAGGGACTATTTCTGACAATTTTGAAACTTGGGGGACTGAAACTGCCAATTATGCAAACTTAGCTCATTTTTCATCCGAATTTAAACATTTTGCATCTGAAACATATAAAATGCAATTTTGGAATATTTTCAGTATTTTGATGCATTTCTGAGCAATTTTAAGTGTTTTGCAGTTCAGATTTGACCAAAAATGATGAGTATTTACACACTCATCAATCTCCCACACTAAACTATTGCTAGTCCCTAGCAATCTTTTGAGAAAACTTAATGGATTTGAATCTCTTTACCAAAAGCCATTACTTCTTGAGTAGCCAAATGTTTCAGTTCAAGTAAGAACTATGGTACACCGATAACCATGTGATTTTGAGCAAACCACCAGCTTCCAACGGAATTGATTTGTCTTTACCGAAGCCGCTTACTGACTAGCCAACTCTTAGATAAATTATCAATATTATCTTTGGTGAGCTGATTACCAATTATGGTTTTTCCACCGCCTTTACCACAAGCCATAAACTTGCGGGCTAGCCAACTCTTCACTTTTAAGGATATGGTGAGGTGAATACCATACAATTTTGGGCAAATTGCAAGCCGTCAACGGATTTGAGATATCTTTACCAAGAGCCGTTCGCTCCTGGATTAGCCAATCCTTTTGTTTATTAGACATGGTGGACTGATAACCGTAAGTTGAGTAAGTGCAAAACACTTACTCCAAAAAAAAATTTGGCCAAAAATGGGGAATTGGGTGGTATAATTACATGATAAAATTCGTGAGAATTCCCCCACACTAGAAATGAATATTTTCCTCAATATTCAAAGTACCGGCGGTTATGCCGAAACATAGAACATAAAAGGGAAATACTACGGCCATTATTTGAATTTTTTTAGAAACTTATATACAAATGGGGCAAGCAACTCCCCACACTAGGGTGGTACACACGGGTGAAAACCCATGTTTAACTATTATTTTTGATTACCGAGTCGCTAGCTTGACTCGACACCGAATTAATTTGTTCATGGGGAAGTAAGTGGAAGAGACAATCTCCATCGGACTTTCATTCAAGATGTTTGGATAAACATTGAAGTACGCGAAAGTTCCACACCGATGAGATATAGAGAGATTCGGCTCAAGATAATGGTACATGGAAATGCGGGGTCAAAGATAATGTCTTCATTCCCAAGGAGTGAAGAAGAGAGAGAAGTGACAGAATATATGAAGAAAAGAAAGAAAATCATGATAAAAATCATGACTAACTCTTTATCCTCATTAGGAGAATTCATAGTTTCATGAATCTCATCGTAAGCTCTCTGGATCAAGACATATTAAGGTGTGTCTAGATCAAAGTAGAAATTATCATACTCCAGGGATATATGATATGAGTGAGTTCACCGGTGAACTCCTCGTGAAGAGAATCAATCACAAGATGTAAATTCGTGAATCTTGTTCCATCTGAGACTCATCACTATCCTCAATCGTATCAAAGAGTGGATTCTCAGAAATTAGTGAATTCAGTCGAATTCAAATAGAGGATTAGTGAGAGTTGTTTTGAATGCTTCAGGAACAAAGTGATTAATATTCTCTATTGGATTGTTGGGATAAGAAGTGAGTGAACGATCATTATCAAGGAGACTTTTAGTCTCTCCCAGATCGCTTTGAAATCAAAAGACTATCATTACTTTCCGATGAAAGTGGATTGATGTGAGTGAGTTCATCGGTGAACTCCTCAAAAAGATGATCAGCATCGATGTGGGAGTGATGCCTCAACATACTCGATGTTTCCATAGGAAGAACAATCGTCGCTAAGATCAGAGAAAGTTTCAAAATGATCTTTTGAACACTCAAGAGGGAAAGAGAATCACACATATGATCAGGAGTTCCCTGTGACTCTCTCGGGATTGGGACAAGGTTCTCAACACTAGAATTTATGAATTCGTCCATTCCTTTTCGTGAACAAGGTCAAAATGCTCATCCCCATGTTCAGAGTGAGTGGGAATATCGGTGATAACAATGTGACTGAGGGAGTTGAGAAGGACTAGCATACATATGTTTTACAATTTCCATTTGTTCTTCTGCTAGCAATTCCATCATAGTCTTTTTCTCTCGATTATTCATGGAAGGAATTTCAAATCATGAACTTGAAGAACCTGCATAAAAAGTGACGAATATCAAGGGTAACTTCATCATCATCGTCATCAGGAATGAAATGGAATTGAGAGCTAGATTCTGGCTTCTTTTGCAATTGATTCCCTAATAGATTTTTCAAAGGCAATTTGGGAATTTATTTTAGCAGCCCGCTCTTCGGCTAACAATTCTTCCATGGATTTTTGATTTGGATTATCTTGGGAATGGTTACCTTCCTTCAAATATTTCACTAAATCCAAAAGATCAAGGAGAAGATTTTGAGGAAGTGGCTCAGGCTGAGGTGGTGACTGATTCATTTGGTAATCAGAGGTTGGTCATGATACGAAGAGTCGTAATTGTTACAAGGAAATGGATTCCTTGTTTGACAATCAGAGCAAAAGTGAGGACCTCCACAATACTCACAACAAAGAAACCGCCGAAGTCTCACAAAGGTGGTAGTCGGATGGAATAAATCAGTTGTGTTATGGTAAGAATAGGGATCTTGGTTATAGACGCACCCGTTTCCCACTCCACCATGCTAACCGGGGCAATTGCCACCATTATAAGGACCACCACACCATTGACAACCAAGAGGGTGAGGATAAGACATAGAAAGAATCAAATGTTTTCATAGGGTAGGGATGAAGAATTAAAGATGTGAGAGGGTAAAGATGGATATTTTTGGATTTTGGATAAACATTTTGTAAAAATAAGAAAGAAAATCTTTTTGGGTTTTTGATTTTATATATATGTAGAAACAAAAGAAAAATATTTTTGTGTTTTATATGTTTTGAGATGTTTTTGGGTTTTTTGATTTTTATAAGAAAATATAAACATATATAGATGGTATGAACAAGGAGTGAATATTCAAATCACTAATCTGCTAAACTTAAGATAATTAGCACAAATCACTCGCAGCCGGCGCCAAAATTTGATCCGGCCCCAAACCGCCAAGTTTATCACACAAGCTAGCCACTTGTGAATGGCTAACCGTAACAAACTTCAAAACGTCTAAACCAAATGCAATGAAGTCCAGAGAGTATAGTGTTTCCAGGTCGTTATGTCCCAACGAGTGGCGAGAATGATCAAACGAATAGTGATCGAGAGAATTTGAACTAAAAGAGGTTTGATTGATTATAACTAAAGAAAAAGTTTATAAATTACGAGGCTTAAATGAAAATTAAAGAAAATTAAAAAGATAAAATATATTAAATAAACGCTATCACTATTTGCAAAATGATGTTTTTGATTTTTCTTTTATTAAACTTTAATTTAAAAATACGTGACGTATAAAAGAAAATGTGAAACTTAAACAATATAAATCCTAAATATATGAAAATGACATTTTTACAATCCTAATGATAAGAGAAAATTTTTAGAAAAAGCAAATTATTTTTAAAACTATTTATCTAATTATTATTAATTAAAAACTATTTCTACTTATTAAATAATAGCCTAAAATACAAGAAAATATGAAATAAAGCTAGAAAAATGAAATTATGACTTAGAAAAATCTAAAATAACTAAAGAGAATTTTCAAAACTAATTTTATATTTTTCTGATTATTTTTGTATTTTCTATGAATTAAAAAATATTTAAAACTAATTAAATTGCTAAAAATTACAAATTAAACTATAAAAAATCTGGAAAAATATTTTTTTGACTTTTTATATTTATCTTAACCTAGGAAAAATGAAAACTTATTTTTTGAAACTTTTCTGATTTAATTGTATTAAAAGCTAATTAAAAAGGCTTAAAAACTGTTTTAAATGAATAAAAATAGCAAACTGACCTAGAAAAATATGAGAAATTCAAGATAAGTCTAAATTAATATTATAATTCTAGGAAAATTATAAAAACAGAGGCTTTTTTGTAGGAAAATGAAATCAAGAATGCCAATGTAATAAGCACTTGAAATAAGCCAAAGGTACAAATGGGAACCAAACTGATACGAAGCTCTAATGCTGTTACTACTCAAATGAAACTAAATACAACTGACCTAAACCTCTAAGACACAAACTGATATGATTTGATCATTGAGATCGTGCTAAAACAGATTGTACCACTTGTAGCTTAAAAATAAGCTACCCAAATAAGCTAAGCTCAAAACCAAAAGTAGGGACCTAAAGTAGACCTGGCTAGGAACCTATAAACCAAAAATTAGACCTGCAAGAAGCTCTTATGAGCTTTGACAAGTCCTCAAGACAAACCTCGCAGACTCGCAGATTAATCGAGTCGCAGCACGGCAAATAAGCTCAACTTGATAAGCCATTTTGAGGCTTAAGAAAAATTACTAAAATTCAATAAAAATCATAATAAGTAACTTGACCAGCTGAACTTATAAAAACCAGAGTTTTACTTGATTTGGCCCAGAAATGAATCAATGATAAATCTCTCTAGGTTGGGTGAAAACTTGTTTTTTCACTTTGACTTTTGACGAAATGGAAGATTGACTTTAATGAACTTTACAACTAATTTAAGGACTGAGATTGATGTATTATACTGAAATAAACTTAATGCAAGTTATATCTATGTATTACAAACACAAAACAAGCTTTTGATTTTCCAAATTTCCAACAGTTATGAGTTTAAGACTGATTCATGGTAATTTGACTTAGAGTTCATGCAAAGAGTAAATGTGAACTAGAATGAGTTCAATTGAGCTAAACAAGCCTAAAACAACAAGTATTAACTACTGAACAAACCTCAAATTCAGATTATGCAAATGATCCAAACACCACTTAAATCATTATTTTGAACTTTGATTCTTCCTAAATTACAAATCTAAGCAATGATTTATATCTAACGATCTAATCAAGTAAATATGCACCTATAACAAGACTACAATTATCAAATTCCTACTACATTATTGATACAATTATGGCAAAGAATCAAAGGGCATTTCAACACTTACAAGAGTCCTAGCCACAATGGCTTGCCAAACACTAAAGGTAACCACTGTCCTAAACCTATCATAAACCCATATTCAACACTGCAATCAACCCAAATCACTTCCATGCCTCAACACCAAATATGCTTCACAGTTGACTTTCATTGACCAAAAACCAAATGTGTTTAAACTTGAGTTTTAAACTTACCAAAAGCTATAAGTAGCTTCAATAAGCTTATTTGAACTTAAAATAAGCTACTTGGAGCTTTGGTTACAAGAGATTGAAACTGAAGTTTTTCAACGTAAGCATAAAAACATGAACTTATATCAAACCTTGAAATTGATGTTTAAAAAATAGTTACACTGATAATATTACTGAGTTTAGTACAATTAAACAAAAGATTACAATTTAAACTTATACTAAAACATTTATATTAAAACGCATATATATGAAATTTTACAAAACTAAGAACTACTCTTCTCTCTTTCATCTTACTCCTTTTATAGCAAAATGTGCTTCCACTTGACTTCTGAGCTATTCCCACCCTGCTTTCTTGGCCATTGATCAGAGTCATTTTTTGGCCATTGATTCAATTTTGGCGGAAATTGATATTTGCAGTGGGGGTGAGTGTTAGGGTGAAGAAGCATTTAATGCTCTTGTTTGGTTGTTGAGGCGAGTGATAAGTGGGGGTGAAAGGTGAGTGGAGGTGTGGAAGGGAGGTTTGCAGACATGGTGGTTGAAGGAAGAAGAAAAAGAGAGGGAAAAGGTTGGGTTGGGTTTGACCTGGTGGTATTAATAGGCAGGGTTCAAATGCGGGTCCAAATGGTTGTGACAAGGGTCAAGTGGTAAATGGTGGTTCAAAGCTTGTTTAGTAATACAAGGACCAAAATGCAATTTTCCAAACTTGAGGACCATTGCCAATTTGATTTTCAGGACAATCATGTATATTCAAATTATAACCAAGGGCCAAACTTGACAATCTCCAAATTCTAGGACCAAACTTGTCATTTTTGAAAGTCAAAGGACTAAACTTGTAATTTCTCAAAACTTTTGATATTTTTCACCAAAGGACTAATTATGACAACTTATGATTTTAAAAGGACCTTTGGTGATTTTTCTTTTGAAATTAAGTGCTCAGGGACCATTTCTGACAATTTTTGAAACTTGGGGGACTGAAACTGCCAATTATGCAAACTTAGCTCATTTTTCATCTGAATTTAAACATTTTGCATCCGAAACATATAAAATGCAATTTTGAGATATTTTCAGTATTTTGATGCATTTCGAGCATTTTAAGTGTTTTGCGTCAGATTTGACCAAAATGATGAGTATTTACACACTCTCACAATGCATCACAAAACAAGTTCTAGAATCTATTATACTCAATGGGTAATCGGTCTACTAAGAATAAAGATGAATGCTTTTATTCCTAAAGATCTAGGGGAGAACCTCACATTTTTGGGATGGAATTTGAGTGGTAAACGATTTCTGTGCTAGTCATATAATTGCTATCCATGAGACGCTTTATTAAGACTAAAGTTTAGCTCGTAAATGTCATAAAATTTTTTAAATTTGGTGCTAAAATTTCTCTAACAAATATTTCTCATAGTTTATTACACAAATTACCAAGGACAAGACACTGAATAGTTTCTAAGTTCCCGTTTTATTCTCCCTCCCAACACTTAAACTGAACATTGTCCCCAATGTTCCCTAAAAGTATCAAAGTTATGATAAAGGAAGGTAAGTAAGGAAAAGAAACTAGTACTCTGATAAATTTCTGTAGGATATGTGTGAAGTTAAGCGCTTAAATCTTTCTTCCAAGAAGAATGCATAAGTAATAAGCTTCATCAAATATTTGTTTCTTCTTCTTGTCCAATATAACCTGCATACTCATAAGAAAACAAATGAAACCTTCGGGTAAAATCAGCGGTAAAACTATATATGACACACAACTACACTAGAAAGCAAGTAAGATATAATGCTTGTGGAATTGATGTTTTCGTTTTTTCCGAAAAGGACCTAGGAATTTCCAAAATTATAAATCTGCGTAGTAAAACTAAAAACTAACATTTTGTTTCTACATAGTCGACGTCACAAAGTTTTTTAATCCTGACGTCGTTAGGTTGTCCTGACAAAAAGTGGTTTGCTGCGTTTTTTTGGAAAAAATTTGGAAAAATTACCTCATTAAAACCTGGAAAAATTCCTGCAAAACATCCATTATGACTCAATACAAGCATGTGACTCTAACAAAGACATATATATATATATATATATATATCAATTTCAATAGTTGTAATTCTTATGCTCATGATCTTAAAAACTTATGTTATCTTCCGTACCCTTATCTTTTTGTAAAATACCTTGTTAGGTCACTAGTTTTACAAACACAAGTTATAGAGAAAGAGATGAAGGCGGAAGAACAAGTAAATCACACACATACACGTAAATAATAATACGGTTTAGGCAAAGAGTATGAATGAGAGAAATACTTGAACAACCAACCCTCAAGTGAGGGTTATTACATGGTTTATATAGGCAAGGAGCTAGGGCAACACTTCCTCTCCTTCCCTATTCCTTATTGGGCTTGGGCCTAAGCTTATGGGCCTTCTACATAAGCATGACCTTAAACAAACATAAAGGCCATAATAAAGCTACCTATTACATATGAAAAATAAATACTTGAAATAACTAGGAGTGATTCCAACAATCTCCCTCAAGTATATATGAATGAAAACGGTGAAGGCGTTGATGTAATAGTAGTAGTGACGCTCGACATTCTTCTTTCTTGTGAGAAGAATTGCCTTGATTCAAACAATCTCCCAAGGTAGAGAGATAGTTATCTTTGAACAGTTATGCTTTGACGTCATCTTTAACTTTGTTCTTTGATCATCGTTCTTTGTGGTGAAATTGATAGTATGTTGTTGTTCGCATCACCGCTGCGCTCAGTTCTGCCACTGCTCCAAAGGTCTCCACGTCATTCTTCAACATGCTCACACGCTTTTGACGTTGGAAATCAATATCGACGAAGTTCTTTAAGTCTTTGACTTTGTAGATTCTTTGGTTTGACGAAGAATCATTCGCATGTTGTGTTGCATTGAGATAGAACTTCCATTAGTGATGATGTTGGCGGAGCATATAGAAGAATCAAGACGATCATCCCGGCCCTGGAGCTTCCATATGTAAGAAAAACATTTCAAAGTTAGTAATAAGCGGTTTCCGCACTTACAAGTTTGAACTTCGAGAGTGTTAACAGCATAGTGTGAAAACACAACTCTAATTTTTTTTACAAAGGCCGCCTCAATCGGAGTCCTGTAATAAGTGAGATAACACGATAAATCGGGTAC
>OU343216.1:147048181-147084616 GCA_910596185.1 Chrysanthemum makinoi | reverse complement strand
ATCAAGTTTTTTGGCCGCCGGGATTTGATTGTGTTTCAAAGAAGTTTTTGAATTTCCCTCAAATATCTAACCAAAAATTTTCTCAAACTTCAACCGATCCAAATATTCTTCAACCGATCCTGGGTTGTCCTTCAACCAATCGGTTATACTTTTACCCATAACTCCAACCGGTCTAACCGATCGTCGCAATCCGCAACCGACGGTTACCCAATCTCGTCCCCGTAAAACCGCTGCTTGTTTGTCCGTGTGTTTAGATATTGCCCGGATTCTCTAGGACGCTGTATGAACACCGAGCAATGGGAATAGAACCAATTACACCTCTTACCAACCCGAATGTTTGATTCAAGAAGAAGAAGAACACTTTTCATACCGTTGGAAAATCGCGGTACCAAGAGTACCAAACCCACCATTTGATAACCTCGTAGAAGCCAAAGTTGTTTACAACCCTTTCACCAATTTACCTTTCCCCATGGCGGACGATCAACCCATGTGGGGAACCAACCGAGCCGTAGCACCAACCCCCGGAAGTGCTATTGTTGTTGTCAATCTTGGTTGACAACTTCACCGTGAAGGGATATCACCTTTCTAAGATCAAAGACTGTCAATTCGATGGTTGTGCGAGGGCCGATCCGCACAAGCACATTGTCGAATTCATCGAAATTTGCGGCATGTTCCATTATGGCGACACCGATGTCAATGCCATCAATCTCAAACTTTTCCCATGTTCAGTTCCTCAGTTATAAAGTATAACAATGAAGCAGCTTTAGGAATCTTTCACTAGTCTGAACTGAGAAAATGTTTCTACAAATGGAAACTCACGTTCCCCTCCAAACACAAAGTATTCTACAAGAACCGGATTCTCTCAATCGTAAGTGCCGAAACTGAATCAAAGTAAAGATATAACTTTCTAACATAAATTAAGGTATAACGAGATGTCGAAAAAGAGTACACGTTCAGTGAAGCTGATTACAAGAACTTGAACCTCAATGATATTGAAGACATGTATCTTCTAAAAGTTCAAGGAAAAATCATGCATCTCCATGGAAGCATACAATATGACATTATCAACTATGCATCTCCAAAGGTCCCGTCACCACAACAAGCAAGTCCCTCCAAGGAATCAATCATATCAGAGGTATTAAAACTATACGACGATGTTGATGTGCAAAAGATACATGACAAGGTACAATCAACTGAAAATATTGAATCAGATATTGAAAATATGGGTAATAGCAATGTTGTCCCATATGATCAATATGTGAAACAAAATGAAAGTGAAATTGTACCAAATAATGCATCTTCTGCAGTCAATGATGACTAGATTTTTGATGAATACATGTCCCGATGATTCTATAACATCTGAACTAAATGCCTATAAAGAACAAGTTGCTATATATGAACAACGTGCTAAGTTTGAATTAACTACCCATGAGCAGGAGATGGATAACCAGATGCATACAATTATCAAAAAGTAATTTTTAGAAGAAATGTTAAAACAAGAGTTGGATTCCTTACAAGAAAAGCTTAACAGAACTGTTAAACAGAAACAAGAACTTCAAGAAAATGTAAAAGTGCTTAAACAAGAATTCAATGCTAAGGAATCAAAACTTTTAAATGAATTTTCCAACCTAAAAACTTTAAAGAACAAACTTGAGAATAAGTTGTACGTACAAGGGAACACCATTCGCATCGCCACATGATCACTAAGCATAGAGTTATAAGTGATAAGCATAGTGTTGCACTTATAGATGAACCAAATCCTAAGGCTTGTATTAAAGCTAAAGCAGCTCAAAAGGTAATCTATGATGGAAATGAGATTCTTAAGCCTAGACAGAAACCCACTTGTGCTAAGTGCACTAAGGAAGATAGAAAATTAGAAGAAGTCTTTAGAAAAAAAATGGATGATAAACTTAAGAATCCCTTGTGCATAAAAGAAAATATCACCTTTAAAACACCAAATTATTCTAAGGAAAACTGGATTGCCTTTAATAAATTTAGACCTCGAACCACTGACCCCTCGAACAAATGTTACGTAAAAGGATCTAGACAAGAAAAAGGCTGATGATTTTATCGAAAAGAATCCCCCTTGTAGGAAATTGCCTCCAGCCACTGTGTATCCCCTAAATACACCAATGCATTTAGTGCCTAAAAATCTTCCCACTAATAGCAAGACCTTAATTAGCCTTTATGTAGTTTACCAACTATTTGTTGATTTTGAGAAAACGTGTAAGAAGATAATCACACCCACTAGGATAATGAAGGGGAAAGGGGTTTTGAACAAACTAAAGAATGCTATTTAACTGAGGTCATGCCTTTTTTTAAACAACTTAAAGAACAATTTGAGAGTCTTCAAAAGGGAATGGACACAGAGATTAAAGAAATGAAAAAGATGTTTAATCATATGGAATTTGAGGTCAGTATGTATGAACGTGAGCTTAAGAGTAATGAAATTGAGATAAAGAATCTGCACATCATTAATGATAACTTGATCTCTCAATGTGTTGCTCAAGATGTGTTCTACACTGTTACAAATTATTCTATTACTGCGTCTCAGTTTCATGAATTAACTGTTGCATTAAAAGTTTCCCATGATCGTGTCATTGAGCTTGAAACAACAAATTCAAAACTGCATCATAAGGTATAACAGGATGTGTAACATATTGGATTTCACATACACATCATAACACAAACATACTTAGGCGTATAAGGGATGAGTTTTAGAGAGAGAAAGTTAGAGGTTTGGGAACTTTAGTGAGAGAAAGAAAATTCTTATTATGAGCTCCAACTCTCTACCTTGGGAGGTAGAGAGTATTTATAGTCTTACAATTTAACGCCACACAACGGGTCGTGGATCGGGCATACAAGGTAAAGACCGTCCGTCCTCCACGGATGATACTAACTAACTACTACTTGACATAAAATAACTACGATACGAAGTTTTCTAACGATTACATATACTTGAAGTGACCGACACTTTAATACCGTGATTTTATAAATCCTAACAATCTCCCCTAGGAGGAGGTCAAACATAATTGAAATTACATTGAATACAAACCGATATTACATAAAAAATTGTTCTTGCATTCTTGATCATGTTCTTTGTCTCCAGTTCGTAGTCTTTGATTCTTCATTATTGCATGCTTGGATATTCGAGTGGAGGTCTTTAACCGATCCACGTGATAATGAAGTTTTGAGCCGCCTTTGAGATCATCACCCATATTAAATCTTGACTCTTCCTTTGTGGTGTTGGTATTATGTGATGTTGTGACATTGGGACCGACATGCTCACATTCTGGATCATGATTTCTTCTTATCGGAAGCTTTTGTTGATTCATGATATTGGCAAATGCAGAAGCGCATGAAGTGATAATATCGCACTCATTGATGCACTAATCATGATTTCTTTGGAAATGAATGTGTTGTGTGAGCATGCGGCTATGGATTGACCGCTTCATTCGGACAACCGCAAACGCCGAGCGCATTCGCATACAACAGTCATATCAACAAACGCACGGCGAAAGTGTCTTTGATCACTTTCGTTGAATTGAGGTACACGCCCACGGCCCTCGCTGATCGCTACGCAATCGCTCGTGATCGTAATATTCGAATAATTTCCTTGAGGGTTTCAGTTGCTTCAGTCGTTCTCAAACCGAACGTCTCAAAGAAGAAAACACGGAGTGAGTGAACCGTGAATAGAGATTCACCGATTGATGAAAAGAGATTTGAAAAACAATGCGGTATCGCTCAATAGAAATTGTTTTTGCAATACAACGAAGGTTTTAATGAAAATCAATTATCAATCATAAACAACTTTTATTTTGAAATATTCTTACACGGTCGATGTGCTACAGAAAATAGTTTTTAAGCACGGCGACCGGTTTTTTTCAAAGGTATCCGTCAATCCATAACCTGAACCAGGATTGATTTAAAATATTTAATCGCCCCATCATTTCTGTTCAGTTGTCACATGGTTGATCTATTGGATAGACATCACATGCCACCCACCAGGAGCTTGTTTGATGTTGGCTCCAGAAGGCTTTCCATCTTCATTGTGAAGATGTTAGCATATCACCATGTTCGGAAATACCACAAGGATACCGTAGGACTCATAAGATATAATCTCTCTTCCACATTGTGTGACGAGAGTCTTCATTGAAAGTGTCCTAATGAGATTTATTGATGATCTCGTGGCTCTAGACTCAATTTGTGCATATTTGGATCCTATAACGGAGATAGGGAGAGGGTCTCCTTCTTCAATATCAACAATCTCTAAGAGAAAGTCGATAGATAATGTCGGTTCCCCGTGAGAATGAAACAAGCCCTTTTAAGAGGAACTTGAGTAGTTTGGGAAGTTTTAGTGTAGTACGTCACTGGGCCCATGACGTCTTGTCTTCAATACTGATGTTACCATGTTAGCATATGAATTGAACCCGTTTCTACCCTAAGGTTGAATAATTTGAGGGCTATTTGTTTTCACCCTTTTCTTATTCAATTCTTTTTCATTCTTCAACCCCTTCTGTGCTTACCGAGACTTCATAACTAGCACTGGTTGGGTTTATTCCAGATCAGCTCAGCCTTTTAGTCTGCACTCTTCCATATCTCATTTTTCTCCTTTTTTTTTCAATATACCTAAGGATTTCTACACTATCTAGTGGATTGTCCCTGGGTAGATCCCTCCGGTTCTGGCGGATCATGGGAACACATTCCTATCCTTATCGTCCTTATATCACCATACATAATGTAGAGTTGGTCGGTCTTTTTGGAATTGTTCATCTGCCATAGGAACCAATTGAAAACCATTTGAAAATCAATCCAGATACTTATGATATATTATCAAAGCATTTTGTACCTGAATTGTTTTTGATATTTTTAGAACAAGAGCTCCCCTCAACATGTGCATCAAGTGTATGAAATCGCTTTTGCACAGGAGGCAAGAGAGAAAGAATTAACTTTGATTACCATATTCTAAAAGATATCAACATCACTCTCCATCAAAAACACGTAGATAAAGCATATTAGGGAAGGATGAGGTTTTCATAAGCTTGATCCCCCTCAATATATGCCTTGAGGTTTGAAAGAGTTTTGCACATATAAGAGGGAACCTGCACATTGATCACGTTTCAAATCTTTGAGGTTTAAAATAGATGCTCCCCCTCAACATGTGCATCATGAATTTCTTGAAATCGTTTGTCACATGCAGAGAGGGGAGCATGTACATCCTTATAAAACCATTTATCAAATTATCAGTTTAAATTCAATTTAAATCACAAATTCTCCCCCGATCACAATTATCAAATCATTTGAGATTTGTGATCTCGGTAGATTTAAATTGATTTTAAAAGCTTTTAAGGAGAATTTTGACTTGATTATGAAAACGTTTTAACTGATAAGGATCGAATTTTGAGACTTTAGACTCCAAAGATTAAACATGCTTGAATATCTTTTGAAAACATAGTAGTAACCAAGGTCTGGTACCATTGTCACACCCCCAAATTACCTGTGCAGCAGCGGAATGGAATCCTGGGGAATGACTGTCATAGCACCACAATCACAGTTATATTGAACGACCTAATGTGTCGTCTGAAAAATACATCGTTTGATTTAATAAAATAATCAGAGTTTACAAAGTATAGGTCCCAAATAAAAATCAACTTATGTGGAAACAAGTTTGTTACAAGCCAAACGATATTTTAAAGTTTATAAAACCCAAGTGAGACGCGTCGTCTCCGCGACTCTATGATATGTCCACATGCATGCCATGAAGTGTATGCCTTAGATACCTGAGATAAAACATGCTAAAAGTGTCAACACAAAGGTTGAGTGAGTTCATAGAGTTTGCGTTGAAATGTAAAGCCTTTCAAAATCGTTTATGTAGCAAAGGCATTGTAAATCCACTCAGTTCCAAGTTCTGCCCATACAAAACTTGCAACCTGTGTGTTCACAACCCACTGGCAAGATGTGTATAGTTTATGTTCAAGCACATGATGTCAAATGAATTCACAATATTACCTAACTCGATGTAGAACAATAGCACATAATCAATAGTACTTGACTTAATGTATCAATATTTACTTGATATAACACATATGAGTGTTGTTTCAAATAATTCCAAGACCATTAGTTCATGATTCTACCAAGACCATTAGTTCAATGATTATACCAAGACCATTAGTTCCATGGTTATACCAAGACCATTAGTGCAATGTTATACCAAGACCATTAGTTCCATGATTATACCAAGACCATTAGTTCAATGAATATACCAAGACCGCTAGCTCAATGATTATACCAAGTCAATTAGCCCAATGATTCATGATATAGAAACTCTAAGTATGGCAATACTGTTACTTCGTATGACTAAACATTTAGTTCAGATAAACACATAGTTTGCAAATAATCATGATTGTCATAAAAATAGTTGAGCATGTATCTCCCCCAAAGAGTTTAATAAAACAATTAAAAGAGTAGGGGCTATGACTCACCTGATGCAACGATTATGATGACAAAAGTGGATACACTGAAATGAAGCACGATCTCTAACCGCAACCTAATATGAATGATATGATCTAATGTAAGCAAATGAAATGATGCTACACATGCAAATAATATGTTATCGATACCACTCGTTAAATTTGAAAATAATGTTTATCGTCGAAAAATACATTTTTGACGCCTCGTTAAGTTAATAAACACTTTCTATGTAAATATGTTGAAACGGTACTCCACCGATCCTCGCTTTGGTGTTTTATTGGTAAATATAATGTTTTCGTCGTAAAATGACACTTTTCATACTTTGAAGATATGCCCAAAATGGCCTCGTAAAACTAGTCGCTAAATATTGTAATGCTAAGGGTTAGTGATGAAACTCGGCGTTTTTGAAAACCTTGAAACAATGTCTAGAAGTCGTATCAATTAACTTTTGACCATACGGGTCTCGATCAATGAGAAAAATGGCTCTCAACATGACGTATTATAAAACTGCTTTTAGACTTAGGATTATTTTGCTATTAGAAGCTGTCAAAATAAATAGTGTTTCGTCGGGTTTCAAACGTGTATAACTTGGTCGTTATGAGCTTGTTTTCACGTCTCTTTATATCCACGGTTTCAGATAACATATACTAATTTATTTTTGATAAATCGACTCATTTAATAATGCTTAAGACTTATTTTTGACCCTTACAAAATCTGGACAACATGCTGAATTTTCCGGAAAAATAGTTTTCGCCGTTAAACTTAAAATAGCATAACTTCGTTATAACTCCGTTTTAACCCGCTCAAGCGGCCACGTTTGCTTTTAAAGTATATTTTCTAAATATATAGTCCAAAAATTTTTACCCACTGTCGAAATTTCCAGAATTAACAAATATGATCAGACCTTTAAATATAGTTGTCGAAATGAGTTTTTCTCGCGCAAAACCTATTCTAACCAATTCAAAACAACCGGCTATTCTAATCCTACCATACACCTTCTTAGGGTGTCATGGGTTCCTAGACATCACCAAAAGTGATATGTTTCAAGGAGTAATTATAGGATGATTATATTTCATAATAAGTATAAAAACATTAAAAAGTGGTATAAATTCATATGTAACATGCATGTTTTCTTTCAAGCATAATAAAAATAACTCATGAATGATCAAGAAAGATTGGTAAAATATATGAAAAGCTTACTTGAATGATTATGTGAAAAAGGATGATGAAAACCTTATTAATGTATAGGTTTTTATTTCAAAACCTTAACATAGATTACTAGTTGAGCTTGATAAACACATGAGCTAGAAAAGTATTATGTTTCTCTTCTCCTTCTTGCTATGGCCGGTTTGTAAAATGGAAAAGGGAGAGTGGTATGCATTCATTTCACCTAAGATATAAAGCATCTATGTTTTAATAATAGTATACAATTAAAATAAGCAAATATAAGTTTAGCTAATAGATATTTTGCACCAAAAAGTGTTGTGTCATGTTAAATGTCGACAAGGGTAAATGAAAAAAACAAAAGTGATGTATTTTCTAATAGGAAATATATAAATGTATTAGTATAATTAGTAACTTGTAAGTTAAAATGGATATTTGAGGTAGCGTTAGCTAGAAATAAATTTTAACGGAACAAATAAAATATTTTGAAGTCATAAAAATTATAAAAATACATTTCTCACAAAAATTTAGTGAAATAATAATTATTGGGTTGAATTTACGAAAACCGTCGTAATTATATAAATGTAACAATTTATATACAAAATAAATTTAAAACACCGGGTAAACTAATAATATTATTTTTATAATCTTAAAATGAGTATAAAATATATAATTTTGGAAGCTTCGGATCAAATGTTCAAAATAATTAATTACGCGATAGCATTTATTTAATAGGAAATTATGCGTTTAATGTAAAATGTAAAACCATGCGTGAACTAATATGATGATAATGATTCTAATGATATGTAGACTAAACCTAGTCTATATGAAATTTCCTCGATGATATGTTCATGAATTCGCAGCTAAACTATTAAGGTTACGCGAATTTAATACTCGTAAACCTAGTTTACGTTAAATGATGAATAGTGAAGCATGAATAGTGATTTTTTTAAAGTTTGTAAAATGACATGAAATTACGAGTTGTCACATTCGCCCACCCAAAAAGGAATTCAGTCCCTGAATTCAGTTCGTGTTGGTCTCTCAAGTTTAGGGTTTGATGAGGCAAGCCTTCCCATTCTCGAGCAAAACCCTCAAAAGACTTTTAGGTAACCGATTTTTACTTAATCTCACAACTCATCAAACAAGAACTGCCATGAGATTAGGCTAAATCGGTTTGAGTAACGGGTCTTTTGAAAATTTGGCTCGGTCATAGAATTGCTTATACATATAAGCCTACTACTCCCTTCATTGCATGATTCTTCCTGAATTAGACATAGGTGATCAGGCTATGTATAATTTAGGAGTAACTATGCAATGCTTGGACTAATCGACTCATATGATGTTTGGTGTTAAGTCATAAACCCGCATGTAAAGTGAATATGCACTTATGATGAAATGAAGAGATGCTATGATGATGTAGTTATAGTCTAGGGTCAATGATACAACCTAGTTCTCTATAAACGAAGCTCTGATGCCAATCTGTCACACCCCCAAATTACCTGTTTTGCAGCGAAATGGAATTCCTGGGGGATGACTGTCATAGCACCACAATCACAGTTATATTGAACGACCTAATGTGTCGTTTGAAAAATACATCGTTTGATTTAATAAAATAATCAGAGTTTACAAAGTATAGGTCCCAAATGAAAATCAACTTGTGCGGAAATAAGTTTGTTACAAGCCAAACGATGTTTTAAAGTTTATAAAACCCAAGTGAGACGCGTCGTCTCCGCGACACTATGATATGTCCACATGCATGCCATGAAGTATATGCCTTAGATACCTGAGATAAAACATGCTAAAAGTGTCAACACAAAGATTGAGTGAGTTCATAGAGTTTGCGTTGAAATGTAAAGCCTTTCAAAATCGTTTATGCAGTAAAGGCATTGTAAATCCACTCAGTTCCAAGTTCCGCCCATACAAAACTTGCAACCTGTGTGTTCACAACCCACTGCCAAGATGTGTATAGTTTATGTTCAAGCACATGATGTCAAATGAATTCACAATAGTACCTAACTCGACGTAGAACAATAGCACATAATCAATAGTACTTGACTTAATATATCAATAGTTACTTGATATAACACATATGAGTGTTGTTTCAAATAATTCCAAGACCATTAGTTCATGATTCTACCAAGACCATTAGTTCAATGATTATACCAAGACCATTAGTTCCATGATTATACCAGGACCATTAGTGCAATGTTATACCAAGACCATTAGTTCCATGATTATACCAAGACCATTAGTTCAATGAATATACCAAGACCACTAGCTCAATGATTATACCAAGTCAATTAGCCTAATGATTCATGATATAGAAACTCTAAGTATGGAAATACTGTTACTTCGTATGACTAAACATTTAGTTCAGATAAACACATAGTTTGCAAATAATCATGATTGTCATAAAAATAGTTGAGCATGTATCTCCCCCAAAGAGTTTAATAAAACAATTAAAAGAGTAGGGGCTATGACTCACCTGATGCAACGATTATGATGACAAAAGTGGATACACTGAAATGAGGCACGATCTCTAACCGCAACCTAATATGAATGATATGATCTAATGTAAGCAAATGAAATGATGCTACACATGCAAATACGTATGTTATCGATACCACTCGTGAAATTTGAAAATAATGTTTATCGTCGAAAAATACATTTTTGACGTCTCGTTAAGTTAATAAACACTTTTCATGTAAACATGTTGAAACGGTACTCCACGATCCTCGTTTGGTGTTTTATTGGTAAATATAATGTTTTCGTCGTAAAATGACACTTTTCATACTTTGAAGATATGCCCAAAATGGCCTCGCAAAACTAGTCGCGAAATATTGTACGTTAAGGGTTAGTGATGAAACTCGGCGTTTTTGAAAACCTTGCAACAATGTCTAGAAGTCGTATCAATTAACTTTTGACCATACGGGTCTCGATCAATTAGAAAAATGGCTCTCAACATGACGTATTACAAAAACTGTTTTAGACTTGGGATTATTTTGCTATTAGAAGCTGTCAAAATAAATAGTGTTTTGTCGGGTTTCAAACGTGTATAACTTGGTCGTTATGAGCTTGTTTTCTACGTTCTTTATATCCACGGTTTCAGATAACATATACTAATTTATTTTTGATAAATCGACTCATTTAATAATGCTTAAGACTTATTTTTTACCCTTACAAAATCTGGACAACATGCTGAATTTTCCGGAAAAATAGTTTTCGTCGTTAAACTTAAAAATAGCATAACTTCTTCGTTATAACTCCGTTTTAACCCGTTCAAGCGGCCACGTTTTCGTTTTAAAGTATATTTTCTAAATATCTAGTCCAAAAATTTTTACCCTGTTAGGAACATGTTTTATTATCAAGTGTAGGTCATTTCATTTGTAATAGGTCGTTAATAATTATGGTTTATAAATGTTTGTAATTAGTTTCACAGCTCATGTAGTAAGCCCATGAGCTGTGATAGAAGGTTCTTCTAGAACCAAGGGGAAACACCCCTACTTATGTAAACACTATAAATACCCTCTCCCTAGAAGGGAGAGGGTTGTTGGTTCTAATTGCAATTATCATTTTCATTAATACTTCATTAGTTCCTTCCACTTTCTCTCACTAAACTTTCTCTCTCTAGAAATACATATTGATGTGATAATATGCTGACCTAACAAGTGGTATCAAGAGCCAAGGGATAATTTAGGTTAATATTGATTAGATTTAATAGAAATCCATACTTAAAAACGTGTTTTTGATTGAAATTTATGGACTTTTTGGACTGAATACGTGTTTCTGCGAGTTTCTGCGCGTTTCTCATGAGTTTTGGTGAGTTTGGCGAGTTAGTCATGAAGTTTGGCGAGTTTCTCATGAGTTTCTGCGAGTTTCTCCTTGCATTTTGGCGAGTTTCTGCTTGAATTTCTCGAAGTTTGCGCTTTGGCGAGTTTCTTGAATTTCTGCGAGTTTGCGCTTTGGCGAAGTTTCTGTCAATTTCTGCGAAGTTTGCGCTTTGGCGAGTTTATGTCTGAATTTCTGCGAGTTTGCAGTTTTGGCGAGTTTCTGTCTGAATTTCTGCGAGTTTGCAGTTTTGGCGAGTTTCTGTTTGCATTTCTGCGAGTTTGAATTTTGGCGAGTTTGCCGTATACATATGAATTTTGGTGAGTTTGTACTTGGTTCAATAACAATTGCGAGTTTCGTTTTGATTGTTGAATACTGGCGAGTTTGTTTAGGTGTTTGGCGAGTTTGTCATTCAAACAAGTAACATTGGCGAGTTTGTCAAACATAACTGAATAATGGCGAGTTTCTTTGAATTCTCGGCGAAGTTTCTTTGAATAATGGCGAGCTTTGAATTTGGCGAGTTTCTTTGAATTCCTGCGAGTTTCTTTGAATTCTGGCGAGTTTATTTGAATTACCACATGCTTCTTTGAATTTGGCGAAGTTTCTTTGACTTCCTCGAGTTTCTTTTGAATTCTGGCGAAGTTTTTTGAATTCTTTGCGAAGTTTCTTTGAATTCCTGCGAGTTTCTTCTATCATGAAGTTTCTTTTGCGAGTTTCTTCTGCAAGTTTCTTCTGCGAGTTTCTTCTGCAAGTTTGGATTTCTGCTACTAATCTACATAAACCTAAACAACATCTATCCTTTAAAGATCCATAACACATCATCAACACAAATTTTTGAAAAAAAAAAAAAAAAAAATTCAAATTTTTACGCGGGATTCAAATTTTGGTTTAACTGTGAAAATTTTGGTCAAAAATTCAAATTTTTGGGCCCAAATTAATTTTCAGTCAAATTTTATGCCAAAATTTTCAAATCTCAAAATTTTCTTCTAACCTTAAAATTGCATTTTATAGTGAATTTCAAATTTTGGGGGAGAAAATTGTTCATAATTATTTTTGGAGGGAAAATTAAAATTCACTATATCAATGTCTCTAATGCTTTTACAAATCTCCTCACCTTCCATCTATGCTTAAAACCTTTCACCAAACCTTGCTATGAAGATCCATTTGTGAAATTAAACAAAGAAATGATGTTACTGACTAAGATGTTCTCACAATTTAAGAATTCAAAGAGTCGACTTCATCGATCCCCAAATCAAGCAAGAGTGCAAGGTGAAAGAGTTGATGTACAAGGAAGGAATGCTCAAAGGCTTGTCAAGAATGATGAGAATACTGCAAATGTTAGTAATACGGACAATGAGGTTGTAGCATTGGAAAAGCATGATGACATCAGCAGATCTGGGGAAGATATCATACCCAACTATGACACCGAGCCCAACTTTGATGAAGAACAAATGGTTGAGGAAGATATCGTTCCCACCTATGACACATAGCCTATCTTTGGCAAAGAACATATGGTTGAGGTACAATCATCTGTTGTTCATACTGAATGTGAAACAAACCGAGCAACCTGAATTCAGAAATGAAGGAGAGGTTGACCAGTGTTGCACAATGTCCGCATAACCGTCTCATGAATGAGCCCTTACTTGCAAACAATACAACTGAATCATCAAATCAAATTCTTGAATCTGAAAACATTCTTCTCAAAAAGACCATTGCTAAATTTCAAAAAGATTTTTCAAAACTAGAGGCACATTGCAAATCTCTTGAACTTAAAATGCAAAGTAATCGTGTGGATACATTACTAAAAGAAAATGAGCATTTAAAGGCTCAAATTCAAGCAAAGGGGCTTGCGCATGTTGCTTTACAAAACAAATTGAGAAGATTAACTGGCAAGAGTGTGGATACTAAGTTTACAAAACCAACAATCTTGGGGAAATCGTCACTACAACCAATCAGAAACCAATCAGAGTTAAACAACCAATCGCTTAAATCTGAACGATCAAAACCTTCAAAACCACGGTTTGCCTCCCAAGTTGTTGAGAATAATCATTTGTCAAATCCAAATACTCCACATTCTTGGCCTAAGGGAAATGCTTCGTCTCTATTAAACCTCAACAAGTAGTCTGCACTGCTCTTCTAGGATTAGTTCGAGAACAGTGTCTAAACCAAGAATTAACATTAAAAATTCATATGATTCACATGACGCTGCACAAGAACTATGATCTAGAAAAGGCTAGGAAAAGGGCACTACTCCAAAAAGATGGAATCTTAGGTTCACAACCTAGTGTGATGCTTTCTAGTGTGTTGCATAACACTGCGTTTATTAGCAAACCAAAACCTAAGTTTAATCAACAAACAGTTAGAAATAAACCCGTTGATCTAAACGTAAAATTTCAGAAACCTAATAGGTGGATCAATATAGGACGCAGACTCTTCCCAAAAGAAGTTTCAACATCCCCTAGATCTAACCTTAGATGGATTCCAACGGGTAGAGTTTTCAACACTGTTGGTCTTAGGTGGATTCCTACAGGCAAGATACTAAGTAGTTGCATCAAAACAAGTGTTAAACCCACAACATCCATCCCTGAGGTAGGAAAGGAAATCATCAAAATGGCATGTTCAGGTGTCAAGAAGATTATTGACACTACATCTTTATGCTTCTAACATCTGGAACCCAGTTACCATTGGGGATCCATGTTTCTTCTATCTTGCCTTCTCCTATTTTCCTTACAGTGTACAACAAAGAATGGCTTCGAATAATTCTGGCCAGACCTGCACTTCAGCTATGGCTTCTAAGTACAACAGCTTAGGACCCGTTTCTCACCATCTAAAAAATAATGATTCATCAGCTGCATCACCATTGTACTCAATCGTCAAGAATTGGAAACTTTGTTTGCTCCACTATTTGGAGATTCTTTAGAAAGCCGTGCTTCAGATGTATCTAATGTTTCCGCTGCACAACCTGATCATATTCTAATTCTAGATATACCCTGAATCTACAAAAACAACCGTTGCTGGAGATGCACCTTCAATCGAATCTCTGATAAAAGTAGATCAAACTGTTTCCAACAACAATGACACAGCTGATGATCAACATAATGAACAAGTTGAGAAGTTTTATCAGCAGTTTATTCTCATAAGATATTTATGGTACTTCACACCTATTCGATTAATTGAACATACACGGTTACGCTGTCTCCAATTTCATCATCAATATACGTGGTGTATGTTTCGATTCATTGAAAACATCGTGGGGGAGAGAGTGTAGGTGATCATTGGTTTCTTGTTTTTTCACATGCTTCTTTGCGAAAACCCAATGCCTTCATGATTTTCTTCAATTAGAGGGAAGAAATGAGACGATCTGTGGTTAAAATTTCTGAAGTTGGTGTTATCGTCTCACTTTCACAGGTTATCTTGTGTGAAGTTACCCAAATATGATGTTATGATGCCTCACACACGATCATTTTATCGAGTATTTGCATATACGCAGTTGATTAGTATTCCGATAGACCGCAACAATCAGGGGGGAGTCGTTTCATTTCACCTTTCGTGGTTTGTTTGGTGTGATGTGTCTACATACGTGCGAAGACATTGTTGATTTCTGGTATGTTTCCCTCGAACGGACTTTCTGCAACAAGTCAGATTATCTTGTGTGGTTTTCTGCTCTTCTACAAATTCCGCTGCATACTGAAAACTTCAAAAGATAGAAGAAATGTCTACTACATAAAAGTTTCGAATATGCGGAAAACGGTTGTCAGTTTGAGGGGGAGCTGATCTTGAAACATCGTCAATTGGGGAGAGGTTAATTTGTTTAATACTTATTACATCTTTTCCCTAAATGGCTTGTGCACACATTACAGTGTACAACCCGTTCTTGTCAAGAAAGGACCCTGTGGTACGCTTC
Organism: Chrysanthemum makinoi; assembly: GCA_910596185.1. Taxonomy (NCBI): domain Eukaryota; kingdom Viridiplantae; phylum Streptophyta; class Magnoliopsida; order Asterales; family Asteraceae; genus Chrysanthemum; species Chrysanthemum makinoi. The sequence continues at coordinate 147,069,249 of OU343216.1, read as the reverse complement.
AGTGCCTCAATCCTTATAAGAGAAGCGAAAGCTTCTTAAATGTTTTGCAACACAAAATCTTTGTTCAAAATCAAATGTTCTTGAAATCCGTTTCTTCCCAAAGCAATTTCAAACACCTCAAAAAGCATATTTTAATCAACATGTTTTCAAAAACATCATACATATGCTATTTTTGAGGGGGAGAAATGTGATTAAAATTGTTGATCAGGAAGTTATGGAATCTCATAACGTGCTCGACTCAGACATCACCAATGAATTGACGATCTTTGAATGTCAGTAATCGAAAAGATTTGTCTTCCAAGACTTATCTTAGTAGAATGTACCAATCCGAGACACTCTTGATTGACATGAACTTTGACGGGTCTAACCTCCTTTTCAAGGAGTGTTTACATCTTCAAGATAGTTATTAGAGCTAGTTGTCACCTAAAAGCTGATAATGGAACTCTTTAACTATACAACGTAACCGTGTCTCGCGGGGAATTGTCTATCAAGAGTCAATCAATTCAAAAGTGCGAGCTCTACCCTATCTGTGCAGATTTCAGTCAAAACTCATTAGCACATGTGGAGGGGGAGTATTTCTGAAAAAAACCAAAAAACTCTCAAGGTGATTAGCAAAACATGTTTTTTCATCATAAACATCTTGAGAGATTTTCAAGAAAAGGTTTTGTGGCAACATAGGATAGTCATGGAGTTAAAAGGTGACTAAGTTTAGGAATAAACGTCCTATGATCCGCCAGAGCCGGAGGGATCTACCCAAGGACATCACAAATAGTTAGTATTTAGAAGTCCTTAGGTATGATTGAAAAAGGAGAAAAATGAGAATCGGAGAAAGAAGGAGTTGAAGAATTAAAAAGAAAAATTAAAGAAAAGGGTGAAAAGAAATAGCCCTCCAAATTATTCAACTTAGGGCGCATTAACGGGTTCAATTCATATGCTACTGGTTGTCACAAGATGACACCGGTATTGAAGACAAAGTCGTCATGGACCCAGTGACGCAATGCACTAAACCTTCTAAGCCACTCAAGTTCTCTCAAAAGAGCTTGTTTCATTCTCACAAGGAACCCTACGTAATCTAGCGACTCTCTTGTTGAAAACTAAAAGACCTTGATAGATCTTGAGCTTCGTAGATCGTTAGTATTTCCTGTGTAATCACAAACAAACTAAAAGAAAATCTCTACAACTTGTATTCTGTAGCGGAATATAAACACAAGTATGAAACGCTGATAACTAAGAACTTCTTTGATCCTCTATGGATCGTTATATTAAAAACATGTTTTAGCTCCCTTTTTTCATTCATTCTATTGTGTTCCTTTTATAGACAAGGAACCCTAAACAAAACCCTAAACCGTTTTTCAAGAAACGTATAAACATAAAACTAAATAAGATATACACAATCACTTCCTAATAAAGCTCATGTATATCCAAACTAAATAAACTAAACACGGAATAATAACTTCCGCATAAACAAACTAAACTTCAGCAGAACCATGTCTTCAGCAGAATCCATACCCTTCGGCAGAATCCATTCAGCAGAAACAATAACATAATTCGTACTTCACATAATTCCCAACAATCCTCCCCTAAACAGGAATTTGACTCGGTTAAGTTCCAGTTTCTTGATAGATCTTTAACCTTGCAAAGACTAGAGGATTGTACTGAACATCGTCAGAAAGAATCAACACAAAATCATCTCTGTGATGACGAAACTCAAACTCCATATCTTTGCAAAGCAACAAATGACAAAATGTACATCAAAACATATTAGTTTCATACTATTCTCATCACATCCGGTGTGTTAACTCCTGTGAGAGGTGAATCATTGAAAATAATGGATTTGATGTCTCTTTACCAATAGCCATCACTACCGGAGTAGCCATATGTTTAAGTTCGAAAACCATGGTACAATGATAACCATCTGATTTATTAGCAAACAAGCAACCATGAACGGATTTGAAATGTCTTTACCAGTAGCCGTTTGCTCGTGACTAGTCAATTCTTAAAATTGGTGAACTGATTACCAAATATGGTATTCCACGCCTTTACCACAAGCCATATACATGTGGGCTAGTCAATTCTTGGATTCCTAAAAGGAATAAATCATGGTGAATTGAGAACCATACAACACTCAGCAATGAAGCATGGGTGGTTGCAAACCCTATGATTTTGAGCAAACCATTACAACTATCAATAGATTTGAGGTGTCTTTACCAAAGCTGTACCCTTTGGACTAGCTAACTCTTTGACATACACAAGGTATATCTGGTTAGTTAATAACCAAAGCAATAAGATACAACAAACTCAGCAATAAAAGTTAGTAAAACAAAACATACACATTTTTTTTAACTAAGAATAAAACAAAGAAACAAAAATTACAAATCATACAAATTACAAAATACCATAATCATGAGGAACTTCTATGTGCCATAAGCTGATTCTTAATAAAACCGACACATTGTTCAAAGATGCAAAAGATCATTGCCAACAGGATCTTGAGGAACTTCCAACTTCTGAAGAAGCATTCTTTCCATAAGTTTCTCAGATAATGGATACGTCTCTCAAAGAAACATGCAGAAGAATACCACCCTTCGCCTCAATCACATGCACACGAGGCAGAGGATAAAATCTCCAAGATGTAACCTGCCATAAGTGAGAGTTCTTCCAAATAAAGTATCCTTTACCATTGGGAGATGTTGAATCAAACAAAACATGAAGATCACCCAATAAATATAAACCAGAACCCTTAGGTGCAGTAGAATGATAGTACTTATTTACAAGAGTATATAGCGTAACCAAGTCTGCCCTATCCACCAGATGCAAGATCTCTGATTGGTGCTAAACAGTCAAGCTATATCACTCAAGCTAACCACTTGTGAATGGCTAACCGTAATAAACTTAAAACCGCCGTAAAACCAATACAATGAAGATCAAAGGAATATAGGGGATTCCTGGGTCGTTAAGTCCCACGGAGGATGAATTGGTGTATAAACACTTGATCAGATGATAGAATGATCACTAAGGATAGTGATCAGTAAGATTTTGGATGGATAATTACCTAAAGAAGAGATTAATAAATTACAAATGACTTAAATGCAAATTAAAAGAAATTAAGAAGTTAAAATATATTAAATAAACGCTATCACTATTTTTACAATGATGTTTTTGTGATTTTATAAAACAAAATATCTTAAATAAACTATTTTAACTAAAACGTAAACTTAAATTATCTAAAAACGTGATTAAAAATGAAAACGTACGTTAAGTCTAAAAATTACGCGAGTGCAAGCAAAAACGTAAAATTTATGAAATAAAAGTCCTACAAGTGTAAAAACAATTTTTTTATGTACTATATGATAAAAGAAAATTTTAGAAAAAGATTGTTATTTTTAGACTTTTATTTTTTATTATGAATTAAATAAGATTTTACACTAATTAAATGTTTAAAAATACTAAAACTATTTGGAAAAATCAAACTTTTTATAAAATACTTAATACTAATACAAATTAAATAAAAATACAAATGATGAAAAAGCTGGTCTAAATAAGCTAGAAATAAGCGATTAAGCTCGAATAAGCTATATGAGACAAAAGGTGGTTATGTATTAAATTGTGTAGAAGATAACCACCAAAGACCCAAGGGAAACTGGCTATACAGTACACACTATCACTCTCAAGGTTGGGAGGTCTCGGTTCGAGCCCTCCACCCTTTTGCAAAACATTTTATTTTTGATTTTTTTTCTTTTGCAACTTGTTAAAAACAATGAAATAAGCACTTTTTATAACTGTGACTTCTTACAAAAATGACTAATAAGCTCTGAATAAGCTTATGTTTCTCAACAGTGGGCTTTAAAAGGTAATAAGCAAAAGATTAAGCCAAAATGGCTTTTAAGCTAAAAATAAGCAAAGGAAAATTTGGAAATAAGCTAAATAACTTGAAATAAGCTGAAATGACAACTGAACAAGCTAAATAACTTGAAAATAAGCATCGATTAAGCATAAATAAGCACGATTAACTGATAAGCAGTGACACTTTTTGATTCACTAGGCACCTTTAGGCTTATTTTTAAGCACTTAAATAAGCTAGAAACTAAAAACAAAACCGGATTAACTAGATGACCAGTTGAGCTATCTAAAAAACTAATTTACAAAGTTTGGATTTCACAAATGAGCTTGTGAGAAGCTTTTGAAAAGCTAGAAAACTCCATTGAGTAAAACTCAGTGTATACTGAGTTTAATGGACAAAACTAAAAAGCAATTGTAGGCTTATCTAATAAGCTGAAAATTGAAAAACTAGTTCTGGAATAAAGAGATAGCTAGGTGAGTTTCTCAAAAAGTTAATTTACACAAGCTTAAGGCCATTAATAAGCTCTCTAAGAGCTTGTGAAATGAGGTACCACAACTGTGCACAGAGCACTTTTCAGAAAGGGTATCTAAAATAAACTAATGAATAAGCACTATATAAGCTAATTAAGAGTAAACTAATATTTTTATAATTAAGTTAAGCAACTAAACTTTAATATACCAGAAGCTTATTAACTAAATTTTAATATTAAGTACACAGTGAAATTCTAAGTTTTATTCAAAAACGGGTATTAGAAAATTTTGACTTTTAATTTATACTAAGATGTTGACTTATATGAACTTTAAATTGATACTAAGCACTGGTTATGATGTATTAAGGTGGATTAAGACCGATTGGGCAATACTAACTTCTTAACACAAAACCATGATCATAAAACTTAAAATTCCAACAGTGAACAAGACATATATGATCAAATGGTGTTTTGACTTTTACTTTAATAAGGACTGACTTATATGGTTTGTTTGAACTAATTGGACCAAGTGTGACACTGAACAAGTAATAACACTGACGTGACCACCTTTTAACTTGGTTAACAAAGCAAAACCAAACACACCTTAACTAAACTGATTTGGAACTTTTCAAAGCAAATCAAAGATTAAGATCATGCCAATGAATTCAGACCTAAAATTATCACTAAATAAGGCTAAAAGAACACTAAACAACAGCAATAACAACATACAACTAAGAAATTATGATTATGCTATTAAAAACTGTTAAAATAAAATTTTTGATAACTACAATTTTAAAAGAACAAACAACTAGTTTTATTGTTTAATTATGATTAATTATAACTAATAAACACAAGCATACCAAAATTTTAAGCTAAATAACACCTTAACAAAGGAAATGAATAAAAATGGAACTAGGCTTACAAGATTGGATCCAAGTGAACAATGAGAACTGAGGCACACAAACATACCCTATAGCTTCCCAAGAAGCATCTAACCCAGGGCAATCCATGAGCAACCCTGCTCCAAGCCTTCATCACCATGAACACTCATTTTTATTTTATTCTTATTTAATGTGTATTTTTGATGATTTTTCTGTTTTTGCTTCTATACTGATTTTTAAGGTTTCTAAAAGCTTGAATAAGCTTTCTAGGAGCTTATGTGGCTTATTCAATCCTTACTAACAATCTGAAAACAACATTTGAGCACTCATGAGATTTGTGAAATTTGAAAATATGCATAAACTGGAAACTTGAATTGCAACTGAAATTGATGACTTTAAAAGATTTATTACACACTAAATACTTGAAATACAGAGTTCAAAAGTTAAGAAATACACTGGAATTGAAATTTAAGCTAAAACGACTTAAGAAAATGAAAATTACTCTAGATTATTCTTCACATAGCTTCCCACTTGTATTTATTGACCTCATATGACCTTGTCGACATCTCTGAGCTAATCCCACCACTTTCTAGCCATTGGATTAAACCAGATCATCAAAATTGCCAAATGGCAATTTTGGCGCCAAATTTCTCTTGAGCAGGTTTTTCCAATTAATGAACTTTGGATTGATGTGGAGGTGTAAGGGACACAAAAGAAAAGGTTTGGTAGGTTTAGAGGTCAAGTTGGAAGGGTTAGTAGCAAAAACAGAGGTTTGTGAGTTAAACAGTAAACTGCTAATGGTGGGGAAGCATTAAATGCTTGGTAGGCTGTTGTATGAGGTGGAAAGGGTGTGATGAGTGTTTTAGATGGCAAGGTGGAAAGGTGGGAGGGGAGAAACCATGGCTGGTTTTGGTTTACAGGTGTGGTGAAGGGGAAGCATAGTGTGCGCGGGTTTGAATTTTAAACCGGTTTTAATAATAAAATGGTGTTGGGCTTAGGAAGGAAATGGGCCAAGGGTTTAGTGGACTTGGGTTGGATTTGGGTATTAATAATAAAAGGGGTCCGGTTGGTTAAGTGTTAATAACAAGGACCATATTTGCAAGTTCTCCAAACTTGAGGGATTGAACCTGTAGCTTTCCCAAACATCAAACAAGGACCATTCTTGCCAATCTTGAATAGTACAAGGATCATTTGCATAAAATTCCATTTTTTTTATAAATCCAAGGACTATATTTGATATTTTTAAAAGTTAAGGGACTAAAGTTGTAATTTTGCAATTTTAAATTTCAAGGACTTGTTTTGACAACTTTATGAATCCCTAAGGACTTAAAATTATATTTTTCTTATGTTGATATACCAGGGACTGTTTTTGACAACTTTTTAAACTTAGGGGACTAGAACTGCCAATTATGCAAACTTGATACGTTTTTCACCAGATTTTGATATTTTTGCATTTAAAACACATAAAACACTTGTTTGTGATATTTTTATCATTTTGATGTGTTTCTGAGTGTTTTCAGATATTTTTGGCATTCTAAACAGTACAAAAATGATGAGTATTTAGACACTCATCAATCCCCCACACTAAGATATTGCTAGTCCCTAGCAATGATTTGAGAAAATTTAATGGGTTTCATCTCTTTACCAAAAGCCATTACTTCTGGAGTAGCCAATTGTTTTAGTTCAAGTAAGAACTTTGGCACAATGATAACCAAATGATTTTGAGCAAATCATAAGCTTTCAACGGATTTGATTTGTCTCTACCATAAGCCGTTTGCTTCGGACTAGCCAAATCTTAGATAAATTATCAATATTATCTTTAGTGAGCCGATTACCAATTATGGATTTCCAACCGCCTTTACCACAAGCCATAAACTTGCGGGCTAGCCAACTTTTCACTAGTTTAAAGATATGGTGAGTTGAACACCATACAATTTTGGGCAAATTGCAAGCCATAAACGGATTTCAGATATCTTTACCAAGAGCCGTTTGCTCTGGATTAGCCAATCCTTATGTGGGTTAGACATGGCGGACTGATTACCATTTGCTGAGTAAGTGTAAAACACTTACTCTAAAAAAAAATTTGGCCAAAAACGGGGGAATTGGGTGGAATAATTACATGATAAAATTCGTGAGAATTCCCCCCCCCCACACTTAGAAATGAATATTGCCCTCAATATTCAAAGTACCAGCGGTTATGCCGAAACATAGAACATAAAAGGGAAATACTACGGCCATTATTTTGTTTTTGATATATACACATTTTTTTTTTTTTTTTAGAAAGATTGATATATACAACAGCGGGGGGCAACTCCCCCACACTAGGGTGGTAGAAAGGGGGTAAGAAGACAGAAACATGGGTGAAAACCCATATTGTGTGTGCTACTGTTTTTTATTCCCGAGTCACTAGCTTGACTCGATCCCCGCATTCATTGGTTCATGGGGAATGTTTGTAGATCCAGGACAATCACGGGTGGAATGTCCTCTCCAAAGTAGTGCTTCAATCGATGACCATTTACTTTAAAATTAGGACCATCGGGTTGAGATAACTCAATGGTACCATAAGGATAAACCTTAGCGATAGTAAATGGACCAGACCAACGGGACTTGAGCTTTCCCGAGAAAATCTTCAATCTTGAATTGAAAAGAAGGACTCGATCACCAATGTTGAAAACGCGGTTCTTGATTTTAGAGTCATGAATCTTCTTTGTCTTTTGTTTATAGATCAAAGAGTTTTCGTAAGCTTGATCACGAAGTTCATTTAGTTCATTCATTTGAACTTTTCTCGTGATCACCAAATGTCAGTATATCGAAGTTTGCATGCTTCAAGGCCCAAGTAAGCCTTGTGCTCTAGCTCAATCGGAAGATGACATGCCTTTCCGTACACTAGCTTGTATGGAGTACACCCAATTGGTGTTTTGTAAGCTGTACGAAAGGCCCAGAGTGCGTCATCCAGTTTATCCGACCAGAATGCACGATTTTCGCCATCGTCCTTTCCAAAATTCTTTTAATACCACGATTGGAGACTTCCACTTGCCCACTTGTTTGGGGGTGGTATGTAGTAGATAGATGGTGGGTAACACCATACTTTAGCATGACACGATCAAATTGGTCATTACAAAAATGTGTACCACGATCTCTGATTATGGCTCGTGGAGTTCCAAACCTAGCAAAAAGAGATTTTAAGAATTATCAACAACTCGGGCATCGTTGGTAGGCAAAGCCTTAGCTTCAACCCATTTTGACAAATAGTCAACGGCCACGAGTATGTATTTATTACCGCGAGAATAAGGAAATGGCCCCATAAAGTCAATGCCCCAGATGTCAAAAATCTCACACACTTGAATGGCGTTTTGCGGCATTTCATTCCTTTGTGAGATATTCCCGTGACGTTGACAAGCGTCACAGGCTTTGACAAATTCGTGGGCATCCTTGTAAATTGTGGGCCAATAAAACCCAGAATCAAACACCTTCTTGGCGGTGTAGTTTGGACTATGATGGCCCCCGGTGGGTCCACCATGGCAAGCTTTGAGAATGTCAAGAGCTTCTTGTCCATAAACACACCGTCGGATGACTTGATTCGCACAGATTTTGAATAAGAAGGGTCGTCCGAAGTAATGTTTAACATCTTTGAAGAATTTGTTCTTCTGTTGGGTCGACATCCCTTTCACAATGAAGTCACCCGCATGGTAATTTCGAAATCGAGAAACCATGGGGTAGAAGAGTTTCCACGAAAAGAAACCGCATTGAGTGTCTCGAGAGGAAATGTTTCATTTATTTCCTTTTTCTCGAAAACATCTTGGTATGGGTTTTCTAATCGACAGATGATCGCAGCGTGTTCTCAGCTCCTTTTTATCACGTATGATGATATCAAATTCCTGGAGGAGGAGAACCCAACGGAGCAATCTCGGCTTAGCATCTTGTTTTGCAAAGAGATATTTGAGAGCCGAGTGATCCGTATACACCACACATTTGGTCAAGATGAGGTATGGCCGAAATTTCTAAAACGCATACACCATAGCTAATAATTCTTTTTCTGTGGTGGTGTAATGGGTTTGAGCTTCAGTCATAGTCCTACTTGCGTAGTGGATAGGCTGAAAATGCTTGGTTTTTCGTTGCCCCAAGACTGCACCGATAGCAAAATCACTTGCATCGCACATGAGTTCAAAGGGTAAATCCCAGTCGGGGGCAACTAGAATGGGTGCTTCAGTAAGCTTTTTCTTCAATGTTTCAAAAGCTTTTATGCACTCAGGTGAGAAGATAAAAGGAGCATCCTTTTCAAGAAGATGGGTCATTGGCCGGGCGATTTTGGAAAAATCTTGTATGAATCTACGATAGAAACCGGCATGACCTAAAAAACTCCTAATACCTTTGACGGTAGTAGGATGAGGTAATTTAGCAATAACATCGACTTTTGCTCTATCTACCTCAATCCCATTTTTTGAAATCTTATGGCCAAGGACTATGCCTTTTTTGACCATAAAGTGGCTTTTCTCCCAGTTTAGACAAAGATTGGTGTCTTCACATCGTTTAAGCATTTTATCTAGATGGGAGAGACATGTTTGAAACGAATCCCCAATGACCGAGAAGTCATCCATAAACACCTCCATTGTTTCCCGATCATGTCGTGGAAAATGGCCATCATACATCGTTGTAAGCGTGCCAGAGCATTACATAAGCCAAAAGGCATACGTCTGTAGGCAAAAGTTCCGTATGGGCAGGTGAATGTAGTTTTATCTTGATCCTTTGGATCAATGGGGATCTGAAAGTAACCCGAGAAACCATCAAGGAAACAATAGTATTCATTCCCTGCTAATCTCTCAAGCATCTGGTCCATGAAGGGTAGAGGAAAATGGTCTTTACGAGTGGCGTCATTCAACTTACGATAGTCAATGCAAACACGCCATCCCGTCACCAATCGAGTTGGAATTAACTCGTTATCTTCATTTGTGACAACAGTAATGCCACCCTTTTTCGGAACACAATGAATTGGGCTGACCCAAGGACTATCTGAGATCGGGTAAATCAATCCTGCATCAAGAAGTTTGATAACCTCCTGTTTGATAACATCATGGATTTCTGGATTCACTCTTCTCGATGTTGAACGCTGGTTTGAAGTCATCCTCCATCAAGATTTTGTGAGTACAAAACTCGTGGTTGATACCCTTAATGTCGGAGAGTTTCCAAGCAATTGCTTGCTTGTGTGACTTCAAGATTTTTATGAGAGCAGCTTTTTCATCTTTACTCAAATCTCGGGCAATAATGATTGGCAATTTATCATCACCCTCAAGAAATGCATACTCGAGATGAGGAGGTAAGTCCTTAAGCTCAACCTCAGGAAATTCTTCAGTTTTCTCAACTGACTTGACTTCCTTGTTATGAAGTTTGATGGGAGGGAGAGGAGGAGAAGTGTCCTGATTTAACAACTTCTTTAGAAGAATATCTCCCTCCAGATTAATCTCATTTTGATTAATCTCATCTGGGATAGAATTACTAGGGTGAGGGGCTGATGATGGATCATCATTAAGCAACTTCTCAATGAGAAGTATGTCCCCCCCAATGTCAATTGGAGCGTGATCAATTTCCCATGGAACAGAATCACTAGCCAAGTATGCTTCAATCTCTTCCAAGATGAAGTTGCTTTCCTCAAACGGAGTGAGAGAAGGAGTATAATTGGCTATGATAGGTTGAGAAGATGTAGTGGGATCCCCACTCACATAATTATGAGAATAACCAAGAACTTCTTGAGAGTACTCTTCCGAAGCAACATCAATGATATCTATTCGGTTAACCGACTCAGAATCATAATTTGCAGAGCACCTCGAAGTTTGATCAAGGTTAAAGGTGACAGCTTCATTACCAACACGTAATGTGATTTCTTGCTCAAATACATCAATGAGAGCACGGCCCGTTCTCATGAATCCTCGACCAACAATGAGAGGAACCCGATGATCGGCATCAAAATCAACAACCACGAAGTCAGCCGGAAAATGGAACTTTCCTACTTTCACAAATACGTCCTCGGCAATGCCAAGAGGACGGGATATTGTACGATCTCCAAGCTCGAGAGTCATGCATGTAGGAGTAAGTTCCGGAAGAGAAAGTTTCTTCCATATCTTGAATAAGGCATCAGTTGATACTTGCACCAAGATCGGCTAAGGCAAAGCATTCAACCATTCCTGGAAATACACAAGGTAAGAGAAATTTTCCAGGATCTCCAAGCTTTTCTCGAAGCTTCTTCAGAATAATAAGCGAGGTTCTCGTTAAGAGGAGTTTTAGCCATTTCAAACAGCTTTTCCTTGTTGCTTAACATGTGTTTGAGAGTTGATCCAAATTTGGGCATCAACATGATAGCATCCGCAAAGCTTATGTCAAAATGTAATTCTTGGAAAATTTGAAAGAATTTGTCCATTTGATGACTGGCTTTTTCACGGAGCTTTTGCTCATTCAAACGTGATGGGTAAGGAATAGAAGATTTGGATTTGGTATTTTCAATGGGAGCTACAGGTGGTTCAAAAACAACTCCTGGATTAGACTTGGGTTTCTGGACAACTTGAGGTTGGACATCATTGGTTCCTCCGTTATTAACAGGAAGTTCCTTATCCTTGGTCACCTTGGTAACTTGACTCATTTCTCCTAGTGGAGGAGGCATTGGAGTCGTAGGTCCATTGTGTGTCCTAGGTTCACTTTCCACTACCTTCGGGAGAGAAGAAGAAGAGGTAGTAGGAATAGCGGGTCCATTGTATGAAACACCACTTCTAGTTGTGATCGCCTTAGCATCGCCCCTCGGGTTAGCGATCGTGTTGCTCGGAAGTTTTCCTGAGCCCGAGGGTTGATCATTTAAAGACTTTTTGAGATCGCAATCGGCTAACCAACAACCTGTTCATTTCATCTTGGGATTTCATGAACGCTTCAATAACTCATCGATGATGGTACGGAGGATGTGGAGGGAAATTTTGAGGTCGGATGTTTTGATTATGACCTTGTTGTTGAAAATTCCCCTGGTTAGGATTCACATTCCCCAAACCGATTCCCTCGATTGAAATTGTTTTGATTAAGGTTTCCTTGATTTTGGAAACCTTGATTGGGTCCAGGATAGAAATTACCTTGGTTTTGATAACCTTGGTTAATTCTAGGTTGATTCGATTCGGTTAGGATTCTCGGTTAAAACCGGGTGGTGCCTGATAAGTGTTAGTACGGTAGTTTGGTTCATTCTGAGGACGGTATTGATTACCTCCTTGATTTGAAGTACCGGCTATAGCATTAGCTTCAAACGGACTACCTTCGGTGGCAGTACAGTTGTAGTATGCATGAGGACCACCACAAGTAACACAAACTTCAACTTTCTTCACTTCACCATGTGATGGTGTCTGTGTGAAGGTGACTTTCTTTTGGTTAGCAAGAACCAAAGCCTGAACAATATCTGTGAGTTTATCAATCTTAGCATCGGTGCTAGATGTACTCACAGGAGATGAAGTAGAAGGTCCAGCATTAGACTGAGTTTGATATGTCTTTGTGCGGAAAGAACGGACCTGGGACTTGTTTTCAATGATTTGTAAGGCTTCTTTTGTGGTTTTGCTAAGGAAATTACCTCCCGCGGAGGCATTCAAAGAGTCTTGGTCAGCTTGTCTCAGACCATTGTAGAAAGTATCCATTTGCATTAATTCGGTAAAACCATGATGCGGACACTTGCGGAGCAATTCTTTGTAACGATCCCATGCCTCCCCGAATGATTCATCAAATCTCTGAGAAAATTTCATTATCTCATTCTTAAGACTTGTAGTTCGGGATGGAGGATAGAACTCGTTAACAAACTTGGTGACTAGATCCTCCCATGTCTCAATAGAACGAGGGGGTTGTTTCTCAAGCCAATTCCGGCTTGTCCTCTAGAGAATGGGAACGTAAGAAGCTTGATAGCTTCATGTGGGACATTCTTGTATTTGATGGTAGATGCAATCTTGTTAAACCATCGAATGTGTGCATGAGGATCATCCCGCTCAAAACCATAGAATTGGCTTTGGGTTACTAGATTAAGCAACCCGGTCTTGAGCTCGAAGGTATCACCACAATGGTGGAACAACAATGGCATCTCCGTAACCCTCGATGGGTGCTTGGAGAAGATCATTCATGGGTTTGTCTTACGCCATTACAGGTGGTGGTGGTGGTAGACGTTCCTCGGCCACGGTGAAGGATCGAACATCCTCTACGTCTACGAGGAATCTTTCCAAGTTCTGAAAGTGGACTTGTAGAGCTGGAAGAACGAGTGCGCATTCACTAAGTATAAAAATCCATTTTCAAAACAAATGCGAGGCAAAACGACAAGTGAACTTAACCAATAATCACAAATGAAATGGCTTCTTTGTAAAAGGTACACCAAATCACAAGGACACAAAGGCAAGTTTTAAATCTGATGTTCGGGAACTTATTATGATCACACCCCAGCTAGTAGGTGTCGCCTTGATTTGGCGGTAGTTGATTTTTATGTATAAATTAAGTATCACTGAAAAGACGTAGGTATGATTTGTGCAAAGGGTTTAAAACTTTTGGACAATATTTTTGGTATCGTCTCGTTTAACCAAATCGTATTTCTTTAAGAATCACCTCAAAGAAAATACAAGATAGAAAACGTTCCGATTGTTTTGTTGTTTTATATTATTTTTGGTATTTTTAACACTTTAGGAAAAGTGTTAATGAACTTTTTGATTTTGTTATAACTTTACAAAAACTGTTTACAAACGATGGTATATGTGCAAGTACGGGCGAAAATGCTTAGAACACGCTTTAAAGCCTCCCGCGGCCAAAATTTGATTGGTGCTAAACAGTCAAGCTATATCACTCAAGCTAACCACTTGTGAATGGCCAACCGTAATAAACTTAAACTCCGCTCAAAACCAATACAATGAAGATCAAAGGAATATAGGGGATTCCCGGGTCGTTAAGTCCCACGGAGGATGAATTGGTGTATAAACACTTGATCAGATGATAGAATGATCACTAAGGATAGTGATCAGTAAGGTTTTGGATGGATAATTACCTAAAGAAGAAATTAATAAATTACAAATGACTTAAATGCAAATTAAAATAAATTAAAAAGTTAAAATATATTAAATAAACGCTATCACTATTTTTACAATGATGTTTTTGTGATTTTATAAAACAAAATATCTTAAATAAACTATTTTAACTAAAACGTAAACATAAATTATCTAAAAACGTGATTAAAAATGAAAACGTACGTTAAGTCTAAAAATTACGCGAGTGCGCAAGCAAAAACGTAAAATTTATGAAATAAAAGTCCTACAAGTGTAAAAACAATTTTTTTACGTACTATATGACAAAAGAAAATTTTAGAAAAAAGATTGTTATTTTTTAGACTTTTACATTTTTTATTATGAATTAAATAAGATTTTACACTAATTAAATGTTTAAAAATACTAAAACTATTTGGAAAAATCTGAAACTTTTTTATAGAATACTTAATACTAATACAAATTAAAGAAAAATACAAATGATGAAAAAGATGGTCTAAATAAGCTAGAAATAAGCGATTAAGCTCGAATAAGCTATATGAGACAAAAGGTGGTTATGTATTAAATTGTGTAGAAGATAACCAGTCAAAGACCCAAGGGCAACTGGCTATACAGGTACACACTATCACTCTCAAAGGTTGGGAGGTCTCGGTTGAGCGCCTCCCACCCTTTTGCAAAACATTTTATTTTTGATTTTTTTTCTTTTGCAACTTGTTAAAAACAATGAAATAAGCACTTTTATAACGCTGACTTCTTACAAAAATGACTAATAAGCTCAATAAGCTTATGTTTCTCAACAAGGCTTTAAAAGGTAATAAGCAAAAGATTAAGCCAAAATGGCTTTTAAGCTAAAAATAAGTAAAGGAAAATTTGGAAATAAGCTAAATAACTTGAAATAAGCTGAAATGACAACTGAACAAGCTTAATAACTTGAAAATAAGCAGCGATTAAGGTAAATAAGCACCTGATTAACGATAAGCACAGGACACTTTTTGATTCACTAGGCACCTTTAGGCTTATTTTTAAGCACTTAAATAAGCTAGAAACTAAAAACAAAACCTTGGATTAACTAGATGACCAGTTGAGCTATCTAAAAAACTAATTTACAAAGTTTGGATTTCACAAATGAGCTTGTGAGAAGCTTTTGAAAAAGCTAGAAAACCCATCGAGTAAAACTCTGTATACTGAGTTTAATGGACAAAACTAAAAGCAATTGCGTGCTTATCTAATAAGTTGAAAATTGAAAAACTAGTTCTGGATTAAAGAGATAGCTAGGTGAGCTTCTCAAAAAGTTAATTTACACAAGCTTAAGGCCATTAATAAGCTCTCTAAGAGCTTGTGAAATGAGGTACCACAACTGCGTGCAACGAGCACTTTTCTAAAGGGTATCTAAAATAAACTAATGAATAAGCACTATATAAGCTAATTAAGAGTAAACTAATATTTTTATAATTAAGTTAAGCAACTAAACTTTAATATACCAGAAGCTTATTAACTAAATTTTAATATTAAGTACACAGTGAAATTCTAAGTTTTATTCAAAAACGGGTATTAGAAAATTTTGACTTTTAATTTATACTAAGATGTTGACTTATATGAACTTTAAATTGATACTAAGCACTGATTATGATGTATTAAGGTGGATTAAGACTGGATTGGGCAATACTAACAACTTCTTAACACAAAACCATGATCATAAAACTTAAAATTCCAACAAAGGAACAAGACATATATGATCAAATGGTGTTTTGACTTTTACTTTAATAAGGACTGACTTATATGGTTTGTTTGAACTAATTGGACCAAGTGTGACACTAAACAAGTAATAACACTGACTTGACCACCTTTTAACTTGGTTAACAAAGCAAAACCAAACACACCTTAACTAAACTGATTTGGAACTTTTCAAAGCAAATCAAAGATTAAGATCATGCCAATGAATTCAGACCTAAAATTATCACTAAATAAGGCTAAAAGAACACTAAACAACAAAGAATAACAACATACAACTAAGAAATTATGATTATGCTATTAAAAACTGTTAAAATAAAATTTTTGATAACTACAATTTTAAAAGAACAAACAACTAGTTTTATTGTTTAATTATGATTAATTATAACTAATAAACACAAGCATACCAAAATTTTAAGCTAAATAACACCTTAACATTGAAATGAATAAAAATGGAACTAGGCTTACAAGATTGGATCCAAGTGAACAATGAGAACTGAGGCACACAAACATACCCTATAGCTTCCCAAGAAGCATCTAACCCAGGGCAATCCATGAGCAACCCTACTCCAAGCCTTCATCACCATGAACACTTATTTTTATTTTATTCTTATTTAATGTGTATTTTTGATGATTTTTTTGTTTTTGCTTCTATACTGATTTTTAAGGTTTCTAAAAGCTTGAATAAGCTTTCTAGGAGCTTATGTGGCTTATTCAATCCTTACTAACAATCTGAAAACAACATTTGAGCACTCATGAGATTTGTGAAATTTGAAAATATGCATAAACTAGAAACTTGAATTGCAAATTTGAAATTGATGACTTTAAAAGATTTATTACACACTAAATACTTGAAATACAGAGTTCAAAAGTTAAGAAATACACTGGAATTGAAATTTAAGCTAAAACGACTTAAGAAAATGAAAATTACTCTAGATAGATCTTCACATAGCTTCCCACTTGTATTTATTGACCTCATTTGACCTTGTCGACATCTCTGAGCTAATCCCACCACTTTCCAGCCATTGATTTGGTCCAGATCATCAAAATTGCCAAATGGCAATTTTGGCGCCAAATTTCTCTTGAGCAGGTTTTTCCAATTAATGAACCTTGGATTGATGTGGAGGTGTAAGGGACACAAAAGAAAAGGTTTGGTAGGTTTAGAGGTCAAGTTGGAAGGGTTAGTAGCAAAAACAGAGGTTTGTGAGTTAAACAAGAACGCTAATGGTGGGGAAGCATTAAATGCTTGGTAGGCTGTTGTATGAGGTGGAAAGGGTGTGATGAGTGTTTTAGATGGCAAGGTGGAAAGGTGGGAGGGGAGAAACCATGGTCGGTTTTGGTTTACAGTGTGGTGAAGGGAAGCATAGTGTGCGCGGGTTTGAATTTTAAACCGGTTTTAATAATAAAATGGTGTTGGGCTTAGGAAGGGAATGGGCCAAGGGTTTAGTGGACTTGGGTTGGATTTGGGTATTAATAATAAAAGGGGTCCGGTTGGTTAGTGTTAATAACAAGGACCATATTTGCAACTTCTCCAAACTTGAGGGATTGAACCAGCCCAAACATCAAACAAGGACCATTCTTGCCAATCTTGAATAGTACAAGGATCATTTGCATAAAATTCCATTTTTTTTATAAATCCAAGGACTATATTTGACATTTTTAAAAGTTAAGGGACTAAAGTTGTAATTTTGCAATTTTAAATTTCAAGGACTTGTTTTGACAACTTTATGAATCCCTAAGGACTTAAAATGATATTTTTCTTATGTTGATATAGCAGGGACTGTTTTTGACAACTTTTTAAACTTAGGGGACTAGAACTGCCAATTATGCAAACTTGATACGTTTTTCACCAGATTTTGATATTTTTGCATTTAAAACACATAAAACACTTGTTTGTGATATTTTTATCATTTTGATGTGTTTCTGAGTGTTTTCAGATGTTTTTGGCATTCTAAACAGTACAAAAATGATGAGTATTTAGACACTCATCAATCTCCTTCAAAAAATTAAATTCCATAGTCGTTTGATCCAATCGGTGAATCACATTCAGCTCATCCTTTTGCAATGACCAATTTACCAAATCATCATGAGACCCTTCGTGAAAACATCGAAGATCCTCTTTAATAAATGTTGAATCAAGAAGATTGAGATCCAAAGAACTAACCCTTGAAGATTCCTTAACCTTAGATTTATGTGCCTCAACAGATTTCACAGATCTCCGAAAGAACCGTGATCGTTTTCTAGCCATTCTTTTCTTCCTCCTACCGGTAGATAAATGTCTCAAGATGGTATAGGTTCTTCAATAACATCGTAAGTTGTGTGGAAGAAATAGAATCATCCGCTTTGAAATACCACCACGTAAGGCATACATCTCTCGGCTACTACTCGCCTTTTTAGATTTAGTCAGCAGTAATTTTGACAACCCAACTCGGGTCCAACTTATCAATAGAATCAACTTTAGGTACCGGCAAGTAAAGATAAGATGATATTCCGGATGAAGCATCATAAGGTTCACCGATTGAACTTGAACAATCAAGGAATAGCTTCAGCTTGATACGGAAGGAATAGCTTCAAGAGATACGGAAGGAATAGCCTTGAAGATACTGTAAGCAATGTAAGTACTTGACTTTGAAACAGATCCTCAAAAGAATCTACAATTTCAACTATCCTTGGTCTTTGGATTTAGGAGCATCCAAACATCATCAATTCTTTTCAAAGTAGATGCGTAAGCGGACGAGATGAAGTAAACTTCATAATCTTATTATAACAACTAATTAACTCAAGATCGATAAAGCCTTAACTCGCTTCATGGTCATACCGAGTTATAGAGAGCAACTCGATATTTCACTACTTTCTCGATATAATCTTTTGTTGGAGCTGCAGATTGTGCTCTCATTTTCTTTGTCATGATCTTTTGAGTTTGCATAGCTTTCCTCTTTGCCATAGCTTCTTGCTTCTTTTGTAGTCCAAGAGCCATCATTTGAGCCACAAAATCATCACTATTAAAGTCAGCTCCCAAAATACTCGAAAGCAATAGAAGGATTAGAAACAAATTGCTGAGTATACACATCCCAGTTCAAGCACAGCATCCGAGTAGCCAATGCATCTAATTCTTTTTGTCTCTCAGGAGTCAATTTAGAAATAGACTCAGCCTTCAATCTGCTTAGCCAATTCAAGACTTTTCTTCAAATTGGCACATTCATCTAACATCCTCTTTGGGCTAACCTTTCGCCATCGACTAGATCCGACCAAGCTCAAGATCAACCATTACTCCTTTCCCTTTATCAGTAGATTCGAAATAGCATCACCAAGGAGTATCCATAACAGAACTTCGAAGTTTCGGCCCAGATGTGCTAAGAAACATGTGTAGAGAAATCTTCAATAGGTGTAGAAAATACATCTACTTCTGGATTCAATTAAAACTTCCTTCCAAAGAAGAAAAACTTCGAAACAGATTCAGATAGCACATTTGAAGTGTGAACATCAGAAGAATGTCCATCAAAGGAGTATCCGCAACAACATGTTCTTCAAGAGTTGAAACACTTTGAATCTCAGTATCCTTATGCAATGTGTTGCTTTCTCCTTCGTCTAGTAAACAAAATTGGCTCCTTTTGCTGCGAGATGTACCAACCTTTGAAATAGAGACATTAGATTCTTGAGCCACATTAGCCAACAGATCAAGTGACTCAAACCGAAAGCATTCACATCCTCCTCATCGGAAGAAACCTCCATCTCCTTTTTCTTTCTCGACTCAGCTTGTATTTCCAAGTCCTTAACCTTTCTTTTCAAATCTACAATCTCACCACCAAGTTTAGATTTAGTCTCTCGCAGATCCTTTTTGAGATCAGTGATCTCAGCTCCATACTTGTTCACTAAAGCATATAAAGATGTAAGTGTAATAGGGTCCTCACCCACCAGATTGCTCTGTGGGAATGGGAGCATCATTGGGCCTTTTAGAAGAAACATCAACATGCTCTATGAATGAAACATTATCATCAACTGGATCTCTAATAGGACTAGGAGTAGGCAATCTATTAAAGTCAGTCTCCACCTCATCATGAGGAACCTGTGTAGATGGTGGACTAGGTCTAGGTGAAGGAGTTGACAAATGTTGTTCAGGAGCAACAAAATGGGTTTCAAAGAAGATAGAAGGGCCTTCATCCATTGTCACTAATGGATTCCCATCGCAGCAACATGAGTAGAAGGTGGAGAACCAACAACATTTCCTTCTTCGCAGATGCATTGCCTCAAGCAACATAGCCGCTAGCAAAGGATGATGTGCCCCCTCATACTTAGTCCTCATTGAAGCAAATAGTTTAGCGCTTAAAGCTCCTATGGGATAAAAGTCTTGGGCTTGTGTGGTAATGTCTAAAATTATCCGAAGAAACCTAGGGTACATCAAAACTTATGCTTTTTCCTATCTATATTTTCAACCATATTATCAAAAATATACTTAGAGAAATTATAAGTCAAACCCTGAGAAAGACTAACAATACCACATCCCACTGTAGAAAATTGATCCCATCCTCCGTGATTTGTTGCTTATACATTGAAGCAAAGTGTGAACCAAAAATCTCCACATAGGACACAACTGATTCTTCAACCACATATCGGTCCTTACACCCCGATATCCAATAGCTCTTAATCCAGCAAGAATATCCACCGCATTAGAATGATAAACCCCATTTGCATCATCCAAACAAAGTTGTCTTCTTATCACTCCTCAATCACAACATACTCGTGTCCGTCAACAATAGCTACAATCTCTGTATCATTCCTCTTTTTCAGCTAGCTTGCCCAAAATTGTTTAACCAACGATTCATAAATCACTTCAGGAGAATGTGTTAAAACATAATGAATCTTGGACCTCTCAGAAGAATTCTACCATTGGTCTATACAACTCATCACCCTTAGCTGTTCCCAGAAAGGCGACTTTATTATGATCATGCTTGAATTGAAGCGCCATGAGAAAAATTAAAAGTTAGGGTTAAGATTCACACAAGTGGAAGTGTTTTGAATGAGAGTAATGAGAGAAACTTTTAATGAGACGAAGATATGCAAACCGAGAATAAGTAGTATTTTCCCAATTTTGGTCAAATGTTGACCAGAGCTGACGT
>OU343216.1:147010948-147048081 GCA_910596185.1 Chrysanthemum makinoi | reverse complement strand
TGTCAAACAACATTGCAAAATCATTTGCAACTTAATCCAATTTTGGATTACACTTCATGACACCCAATTGCAACATTGCAATATTCAAGGGGGAGCACGCTTTCGTCACTTAGACGAACCATTTGCAAACTCAATTGCAAACAAAATTAGTTTATCTTACGTTATGTCCTTAACGCCCTTTCAAAGGGATGGACTCGTCAAGGGGGAGTTAAGACGAGTACCATTCCCGTCACTTGCTCTCTTTACATTTTTACATTTTTTATTATTGTGTTAGTTTCTTTTAACACTTTTTGTTTCGACAAAAAGGGGGAGAAGAAAGTAAAAACTACAAATTCAAACTTTTACGAATTTTAGATTTTTCTTTAAAATAATTTTATGTTTTGTCATCAACAAAAAGGGGGAGATTGTTAATACAAATAAGCCGTAAAAACGTTTATTTATATTTTACGATCTTCTAATGTTTTGTCGATAACAAACGTAAAATCATTTTAACGAAACAAATAGAGTACGTAAATAGTTTGAACTAATAGTTTTCTAACACACTTACGCTCTCACATAAAACACTAAAACAAGTATAAGTGATTTTATGATTTAGATACATATGTACAAACAACTAGTGTTTACATATTGGGTTAAACATATACTTAAACTAAGTGTATGCTAAAATGGGTAAATACAAGTATATACTAAATGGGTAAATACTAGCAAATGGTTTTGACCCATAACCCATGGTTTTATATATACCACTTAACCAAGTTCATTGTATCCTTAAGATACATTGTATCTAGAAAGAAAACCATGGATCAACCCATAACCCATGACCCATAACCAAAAATACCCATGGGCAAAGAGGAGCGGACCACGGATCCCTAGCTTTGTGCTAGCCGGATCCCAAGTGGAAGGGATCCGTGGGATCCGGGAAACAGTAGAGAATTTTCTCTATAAATAGAGAGCCATTTCTTCCTCTCTACACATGACTTCACACACATACTTCCCCAAAGTATTTTAACCTTCTAACCTCATATCTAAGTGATCTATGTAGTTTGTCTTTTGTTTTTGTGTGATCTTCTAGATTCCTCTTAAAGGAGAGATCACCACTTCTTGAAGACGTGCAAGCTCAAGTCCATGAGTTGCCATGCTTCGTCATCATCAAGACAACTAAGGTTCTCTTGTTGATAGTTCTTCCTTTCTCTATAGATGTTGGGTTGAAGGCATTAGTGAAGAATGCCAAAAGTGTCAAGATGAAAGCATTAGTGAAAGGTGCTCATCATCCATGTCAAAGCATTAGTGAAGGATGCTAAAGGTGTCAAGACGAAGGCATTAGTGAAGGGTGCCAAGCATTGTGTCAAAGGCATTAGTGAAGGATGCCTAAGAATCAAATCAAGTTGCATTTGGGAAGAATGCCTAGGTCGTATAATCGATGAGGTGCATCGTTATACATATAAGTATTTGTTTATTTGTTTCCAAGGATGGTGATATCCTTGATGAAGGTGTAACAAGGAATTGATCTCCTTGATATTAGGTGTTGTGTCGTGAAGGGTAGTAGTTCCTCCATAATGGAACTAGGTGCTTAGCCTAGTACCTAATAAAGGGTAGACGACGTTGTGATAGGAATAGTTCTCCTAAGGTGTGAAAGAACTCGGTGGTTAGCCTAGCACCGTATAAAGGGTAGGCGACGTTGTGTTAGGTGTGGTTCGCCTTGGTGTGAAAAAACTCGGTATTTAGCTTAGTACCGGAAAAAGGTTAAGCGACGTTGTGAAGGCTTCTCCGCCACAAGGAGTTGGTGTAGTGCTTACGAACTCTCGAGTAGGTGACTCGGGGAGTGGAGTAGGGCAAGGAAGGTGTCCTTGTAGCCGAACCACTATAAATAACTTGTGTCGTGGTGATGTGCTTCTTACTCTTTATATTTCTTTACACGTTTATATATCTATCTATCAACGTCCAACATAAACAATCAAATAGATTGACATAAGTCGATATAAATATTTAAAAGGAAGTTTTAAATTGTTAAAACTATTCAACCCCCCCTTCTAGTTTTCCACAGAAATAACATAAAGGGAACAAGTATATGATGCCATTAGATATGAAATCAGTAGATCTAATAATTGGTTTCAAGTTTGATCCTTTATGGTGGTCATATGGAAAATGATTGCATTCACCTTTTAACATTATGTATAGCTATTTCTTACAGTTTTGAACTGAACTTTATATCTATTAGTTGATGTATAGTAAAAGTGAATAAATATACAGCTGGGTAATGTATGAATTAATTTAGTTTGAATGCTATGCGATGCTTTTTTTAACAGCTTCAAAAGTATTGTTGTGCATTGGTCCAATTAACATCTTCATTTATTTAGGGTCCGTTTGTTTGGGGTTATGACACTATTGGTTTAGAATGAATACTAAAATGCAATGTTTGGTATCCTATTTTGATTACAGTCAATCAATCCAAATATAAATAGTCGTTCCTCAATAAATTGATGCCTTTGGTGGAACTTTACTGTGGAAAACTAGAAGGGGGGGTTGAATATTTTTGCCGATTTTAAGTTAGTTTCAAAAACTTTAGATTTGATATTATATGAAATCGTGTGGATGAAGAGAAAGTATATATCTAATAGTAATGCAAGTAAATAAAGTAAAGTAAGGGATAGAAATGACACAACCGATTTATAGTGGTTCGGCTACAAGGATACCTTCCTTGCCCTACTCCACTCCCCGAGTCACCTACTCGAGAGTTCAAAGACTATGTCAACAAACTCCTTCAACTTGGCGGAGAAGCCTTCACAACGTTGCTTACACCTTTTTCCGGTACAAAGCTAAATACCGAGTCCGTAACACGGAGGACCAAACCAACACGACTATTACACAACAAATATGTGAAATAACAAATACAAGATATTCGCTACGGAAATCTTGTGGAGGAACAAATCAATCAAGGACCCCTTGCTTGGATGACTTGTAGTAAGCTCGTTATCTCGCCTTAGAGAAGGACCTATATGAGAATCACAATAGAAGAAAGAAGAACAACTCTCTAGATCAAGTGATCTTTTGTTAGAAGAGAGTAGAGTATAGGAGAGAGTTAGTAAGAAGAGGGGTGAATAAGAATGAAGAAATGGCTCTCTATTTATAGGAAAAATCTTACCTCTGTTCCACGGATCCCACGGATCCCTCCCTTAAAGGATCCGTCTAGTGTAATGTCAGGATCCGTGGGACGCTCCTCTTTGCCCATGGGTATTTTGGTTATGGTTCATGGGTCATGGGTCATGGGTCATGGGTTATGGGTTGGTCCATGGGTATTTGATTAGATGCAATGTATCTAATAGATGCAATGCATCTAGTCAAATGGATATGGATCAATACCATGGGTTATGGATATGATCCATGGGTTGTAGTTTTTACCCATCCTAATAAACTATTACAACATATTTATTACAACAAATTGTATTAAATGACTATATGTAAGTGCTTTACAAAAATAACATGTTTACTTATAATTTTACTTATGATAACATTATATTTGTTATCAATAAAACACAAAGAGATCGCTAAATATTAATAATCGTTTTTACGGTTTATTTGTATTAACAATCTCCCCCTTCTTGTTGATGACAAAACATAATGTTATGATGAGTAAAACTTAAGATTAGATGTATGTTTGAAAGCCTAAGTTTTACTTCTTCTCCTCCTTTTTGTTGAAACAAAAAGTTAACCCAACGAAGAAATTAAATGTGGAAAAATAGTCCACATGTCGCTTACTCCCCCTTGACGGTAGCTCCCCCTAAATTAGGGCATCAAGTGAGAAAAATAAAAAATCCTATAAAGAAAGGGTTAGTAGTAACATGCATAAATAATCTTGTGATTGACGAGAATCAAGATTGGGAGCCAAGGTATGTAAACAAGGCCTTGTAATAAAACAACAAAATGTAGTGGTATTTATGCCACATACAAACATGTAAAAGTAAGAACAAGACTTGTTCTTAAAAATGACTAAAAAAATACTAAAAATAAAAGTAGTAATAATGATTCCTTCCATGCTTGCATAAGGTTATGGATGGAGGTTTTGATGAGTAATGATATTGATGCGATCAAGAATGAGGTTGAGTATGAGTCGCCTTTCTTCCCTAATTTCTATTGCAATATCCCTAGTGCATTGGCAATGTTCACAATGTAAGTGATGTGGGTAATGAGTGCGGAAGTTTTCCGAATGACTTTGATTTGTGAGATACGGAAGTTGTGGTGGAAAAGTTGGAAAATATGGATCAAAGTCCGGAATGTTTGGAAGTGGTGGTGGAAAGGAACCTAGATGTTCTTGTAACACTATGGGTGCTAAAGGTGGTGAGGTTTCAAGGTCTTTGAAAATTGTGTTTGGAAAAGTTGGAGGTGTCAAAAAGACTAGTTCTTTTTGCTTTGATTATTGAGATCTTCTTGGAGTCTTAAGGAGTTCCAAAAGAGTGACCTTAGGTGGTGAGTTGATGGGTGATGAAGTTGGTGTACTTGTTGGTGATGAAGGAGGTTCTATAATGGAAGCATCTTGTGGTGAAATAGTGGTTGGTGATGAACCATTTGATGATGGTTTTGTTAAACAACAAGGCCGGATGCTAATCGTGCCGATTCCTAGATTTCGATTGTGGTATTTTGGAAGGTGGAGGACAAAAATTTTGGATTTCTTGAAAGGGATTGTTTGCATTAGGTGATTCGTCTATGTTAGAAGATCTTTTAGATGACATGGTGGTGTTTGTTTGTGAAGTTGAGATATGATGAATATGCAAGCATTTTGGGAATCCTATTTATAGAAAAATAATGCATTGTAATGAATGTTTGACCCTTGAGATATGAATTTAAGGCATGTGATTATGAGAACACAAGCATTAAAGAACATACTCCAAAAGAAATAAAAATAAATGAAAAATATTGAAGTTTTCATCCAAAGTGAGAAAATAGCGGATAAAACTAGCTTATGTCTCACGGATCCTTCCCTTGAGGGATCCGTCCAGCATTAAGGCTGGGATCCGTGGTACTGGTGATTCAGGTAACTCAAATTTTTCCTTTTGGAAACATTTGTGCCTAGTGTGTGCCTATATGCAAACCATTTGGAGTTACGGTTATCTCGACTCCTAAAATTTAAAGAAAAATAAACTAGAAGTGAAAAAGCATACTCTTATGTGAGATAACCCGAGTGCTCCTAATTCATTGTTGCTTAAATGAATGTACCCGAAAACACATATTAGTTATGTTTCCTCTTTAGCATTCAAAAGACATGAGATGCAATGAAAACGGGTTTTTACTTTGTATTAATAATGAAAAAGGGATTTGTCCTAGACGTGAGAAATGGTTTTTGTGAAAATGATACGGGAAGAGGTATCCTTTTAGAAAACATTTTGAAAAGAGGTTTCTATGTGTGAATAAATCGTTTATTCTTTTGAAAATTACGTGTGTATGCAATTATGTGTTTGCAAAAATGTACTTATCTTGAAAAATAAGAGAAAACTATGAGTTATAAGTAAAAACTTATCTTGGGTTTTGAAAATTTCCGTATTCCTTGTGAGTTGTGTGTGAAATAGAGATCCTAGACTCAGAAAGAAGAAGGCTAGTGTTTACATACCTTGTAGAGTTTTAAAAGCTAATTACGACGATTGTTCCATGAGACCAAGACCAAGACGAAGTAGGTTGAATTATTCCCGCTTCAACGGTTTGGTGAGGAAGTCGTCTATGTTGTCTTCGGATGCTACCTTCTCAATAGAGATGTTCCCATTTTGAACATTGTCTCTTAGGAAGTGATGACGAATCTCTATATGCTTTGTGCGAGAATGCAATACGGATTTTTGCATTAAATCGATGGAACCTTTGTTGTCACATAGGATGGCTATGTCACTTAGATAAATGTCGTAGTCAACTAACACTTGTTTCATCCATAGTGCTTGTTGGCATGCTTTGCCGGCGGAGACATATTCGGCTTCGGTTGTTGAAATGGCCAATGCCGGTTTCTTCTTTGAGAACCAAGATGTTAAACAACATCCCATAAAAGTACATACCCCACTTGTACTTTTTTGGTCAACATAATCACCTACATGGTCAGAATCTGCATATACAATTGTTTCTACCCCCGTACCCTTAGGATACCACAATCCTAATTGAGTTGTACCCTTAATATATCTAAATATCCTTTTGACGGCTTCTAGATGTGATGTTTTAGGATCTTCTTGAAACCTAGCACATAGAAAACACTAAACATGATATCCGACCGACTATCCATGGTAGAAGACTACCAATCATGCCATGATATTTTGTGTTATCAACGGATTCGCCGTCTTCATCTTTTGTGAGTTTAGTGTCGGATGACATTGGTGTCCTAATGGGTTTTGACTCTTCTAAACCGAATTTCTTTAACATCTCCTTTATGTATTTAGATTGATTAAAGAAGATACTGTTAATACAAATATCGTCATTAAATGTTATTTATATTTTTGATCTTTACCTAAGTTTTGTTAACGACAAAAGTAAATTTAATTTTCATAAAGCTTAAAGCTTGTCAAAGTTTAATAGATATTAAAACAAGCTTTTTCAAATAATATCTTCATCACTCAAGCATTTACATTTGTGATTAGTCATATCTTAATATGACTCCAACCATTATGTATGATAGTAGTTTTAGAATGTTTTTAGTTTCTTAAAACCAAACATTACTTAAGTACTTGCATATTACTAAAAATAGAAATACAACATATGACATCATGTGATGCATCATGGAAATCATTGGAAGATTTCATTAGATATTTTGTGTAGATTTGTACTCTTCATATCCTACACAATCTTGCATAGATATGGTTGACTTTGGCAAGATATTGAAACTGTTTCAGCCGACCGCGGCACCAAATTTATAGCAGACGGAACCCTTTCAGGGGTCCGCCGTCGCGTGGTACTGTGATGGTTTTGGCTATAAATAGCAAAGCCAAACCAAGTAGTTTTTCATCCCTTTCTATCACACTCTCTTACATATCTTCTCTCTAACCTTTCTAACTCAGTTTCATATCATATTAGTGATCTCTTTTTGCTTAAGAAGATCAAGTCACATTCAAGCTTCAAACGAGAAGTTGGAAGTCTTGTTTGTTTAGTGTTGTATGATCTTGTGTTGATTCATACTTCATTGTTGTATTAAACCATCATAATCTTGTGAGTGTGAGTGGTTAGTATTTTAGTCCTCAAAATACATTGTGGGTGGGAGTGGTTGTACCCTTGGAAAGAACTCGACATCTAGCTTAGTGTCGGAAATATAAGCTGATTGTAAAAGGTTTTCGCCCGTGAAAGGAGCTTGTTGACTAGTGAAGTTAAACTCTCGAGTGTGAGACTCGGGAGTGGAGTAGAACAAGGAAAAAGAGCCCTTGTAGACCGAACCACTATAAACAACTTGTTGTGGTTTGATCATTTCTTTCTGTTGGTCGCTCTAACTTTGTGAAATGGAACGACATTGACGGATTTCTATCTTTGTTACCTCAAACACAAGGGCTAGTTATGTCATTTAGTGATAGATGTAAGTGTTTGGGTATAAATACCCCTCCATACTTCCATGGAGGGTGCGGTTTTCTTTGTAAGCTTTCACCTTTCTTATCAATAAAACACATTAGTTCTCTCCCTTCTCTCTTGTTTCTCTCTCTACTTGAAGATGACTTTCAAGACCTCCCGAATCACCATATCTACCACATATCTGATCCTAACATTGGTATCAAGAGCAAGGTCCGATTTGTATCATTGGTTGATTTTTGGTGATATTTTCTTGTCAAAATCGTGTCTTGTAAAATCTGTGTGAACAAAGTTGTTAACTTTTCATTTACTTATTATTGTGTTTTATCGATTTTTTACAAGTCTGATATCTTTGGTCAAACAAGTCTCATATTTTCACATTCTTATTAACTTTTTAAGACTGTTTGGTTCCAAAACTAGTGAAATATTCTGGTCAAAGTGGTCTTTTTTATTCATTGTCAAATGGGTCTTAAAGCAGTTTTATGCTTTTGGGTTTATTATGAAGTTTGAACGGGTTTTGGTGGAAAACTCGCCTTGAAAAAAGTGGTCAACGGGTCAAAACCCTAGTTCTAATTAAGAATCTTCAGATTGTTTGAGTAGCTTGGAAAGCTACTCGTAGGTATAACATATGGGCTTAAGCCTAAGGTCCATGGCTTACGCGCAGGTCCATGGCTACTGGCGTGAAGGTCCATGGCTACGTGAGTCCGTCCTTGCTGGCGTAGCGTTTTCGATCTGGCGTAAGTTTTCTTACCAGCCTTTCGACCATAAAAGTTTTACGCGTAGATTTTTTTGGCAGAAAAACAAGATGAAAAGAAGACTCACTTTGACCAAACCAAAAACCAAATACCATCTAAATACTGCCAAAATCCAATCTCAACCAAATCCAAAACTAACCTAATCCCACCTCCTCCAACTCCATCATAACTCTCAAACATAACTCAGACTCCAAACGGAAAAAAATGTAACAAAATTAAAAGATCTCAGCTTGTTCACTTATGGTTGCCATCTTTCAAGACGTTATAGAGGAATATAACCATCATAGATCCGTGTTTGAAGCTTAAACCTTCATTACATATCCGAATCCAAAGACAAGATGGATAACAATTTCGTTACCATCTTGCTCTTCATTCGTTCAAAACATACAACAAAACATAAAAACACTCAATGGACCTACCCGTGACCCTTCAAAGGATCGTGCAGCCTTAAAAAAATCGTGCTCTTGAGTCGGATTTAGCATAAACCGTTGACATAGGTTAGGGTTTGGTCCTATTTGTGTTTGTGTTGGTTGATTTGTGTCACGGGATTATGATTAAAGATTGATTGTTCAAGATTGAGATGAGATTGATGTGTTGACTGATTGATGGAGGCAGATTGTTTAAGATCTAGGGTTTGAGGAGAGAGTATGGGGGCGTTTATTTTATATTTAGGGTTGAGAGATGTGCATCTGTATTAAGATGAGGAAATGATATTAGCGTTAAAAACTAGTACCATTTTATACTTTCGTTTAATGAGTTGAGTGTTGAGTGTTCGTGGGCGTCTATTGACTTCACATGGGTGAAATAAATTATCCTTTATATTGGTTGTGGGCGATTAGTTATATTCAGTGAACTAGGTGTGATTTGATAGAATTGGATTGCAACGTTTCATATACATAAATCGGATCATCAAACTTTTATCCGATTTTTAAAAAAAAATTTGGATATAAAGGTTTGGTAATATAAATTGTTATCCGAGAGTTTTTTTTTTACAAAAAAGATTGGATACAATTTTTATGTGAAAGAGAGTGGTATTTTGGTTTACATATTTCACGAGGATACATTTTTGACAAGATCGGGAAACCATTATCAAATTCATTTAAACCGTTGATGAAGGCTAATTTTTGGGCATTTAACCGTAAGATGTGACTACGGCGTGAATTCGTTATTATTTATTTGAGGTTGAAGTGGATATCACGGGTGCGTGTACTTAGTATCTGAAGATATCGGGGTTGGTTGGATGCATGATTCTTCGAGATCCTTGTTCGAGTTTTAACTGGTACGAATGACAAAGACTTAAGTTATCTAGTTGAACCTGATGTAAGGAGTTACGTTGTTGTGCTCACAGCTTATAACTATCACTTTTAAGGAGTTACGTTGTTGTGCTCAAGTGTCACACTAAGGTGTGGATAATTTGAGAAACTTTAAGTTTACCTTTTTCGATGGAGTTAAGAAAAAGGGTTCTTCGTCTGACAATAGTGCAAGTTTAAGTCACAAGTTCAAGCATATACTACTTCGCCAGTCTCAAGTTCGCATATGGGTTTTCCATCAAGAGTCACTACAAAAGCCGTTAGAATGATAATGGGGCCTCGGTAAAGAGTTAGCCGGTGAGTAGTATACAAGAGTAGAGAGAAGTTTTATCGCTAGCTTGATTCTCACGAGATATTTATGGTACTTCGCACTTGTTCAATTAATTGAACATACATGGTTTCGATGTTCAAACCTACCTTCATCATCAACATAATGGTGTATGATTCTGATTCATTGAAAACATCTGGGGGAAGAGAGTATAGGTGGTGTCTCTTGCTCCTTTGTTGTTTTGTATTTTTTTGCTTAAAAACCCTCTCCTTTCATGAATTTCTTCAATCGGGGAAGAAATGAGACTTCCATTTGTGGTCTAAACGTCTCACTTTGGTGTTATCGTCTCACTTTCACAGAGTTATCGTGTGTGGAGTTACCTAAATATGATGTTGTGATGCCTCACACACGGTCATTTTATCGAGTAATTGCAGATTTACGTGTAACTATTATCCGATAACCGCCAACATTCGGGGAAGTCATTTCATTTCGTGCTTCGTGGTCCGTTTGGTGTGAAGCATCTACATAATGGAGAAAATCTTGTTGATTTCTTGCACAGATGTTACTGAACGGATTTTCCGCAACAAGTCGATGCACCTTGTGTGGTTTAATGCTCATCTACAAATTGCAATGCATCGAAAACTTCAAAAGTTAGAGGAATGTTCACTACATCAAAGTTTTGAATCAAGCTAAAGACTCGCTGTCGGCCAGGGGAAGTGATTCGAAACTTAAAAAGGAGTGTACCTGAGAAGCTGCTAAAGACTTGCGGCATGAATTGGGGGAAGTTAATCCAATTTATGCATATTACATCATTTGTCTACAAGTGAAGAAACGGTTCTCAAGTCAAGGTGACCGAAGAAGACAAAGAGCGTAAACTTTTATCATCCTCTCAGACTTGAAGAGCTTATAAAGACATTTCTTTATTTGTTTTCTATATTTGTAGTAAATGTTGTAAGTAATCCCTTATGTCGTCCCATCGGGGGAAGATTGTTGGAATCGCTCCTAACTCGTAAATGGAACGACATTGACGGGATTACATTTCTATCTTTGTTACCTCAAACACAAGGGCTTGTTATGTCATTTAGTGATAGATGTAAGTGTTTGGGTATAAATACCCCTCCATACTTCCATGGATGGGTGAGTTTTCTTTGTGTAAGCTTTCACCTTTCTTATCAATAAAACACATTAGTTCTCTCCCTTCTCTCTTGTTTCTCTCTCTAACTTGAAGATGGCTTTCTTCCATCTTCCAAGACCTCTCGAATCACCATATCTACCACATATATGATCCTAACACTTTCCTTATTTACTCTTTACATATTGCTTGCATATTTCATTAACATATCTAAGATCAATATCAATTGATCTTTCAATAAGTTTCAAAACAAAGTTTTTAATTGGTAAACTATTCAACCCCCCTTCTAGTTTTCTACAATTGGTACCAGAGCCTCGTTGCTCAAGAATTTCTAAAATAATTTGTATTTTATAAACTTGAAACGATCCATGGATTCTAAAACTTTAAAGAAGGGCAATCTATGCAAAGACCACCACTCTTTGAAACCAATGGATTTATCTATTGGAAAACCGTTTTGAAACATATGTAAAATCAAAAGATATAGATCTTTGGTTTGTTATTGTTAAAGGGGATTTTAGTTCTACAACAAAGGATATTTCGGTTGATGAACAAAAGAAATTAGTTGCTAAAAATAATGAAGCTAAAATGATGCTTTATAATGCTTTACCTAGAAAAGAATATGAAAGAATTTTTATGTGTGAAACCGCCAAAGATATTTGGGAATCTTTGATTGTTACACATCAAGGTAATTCATAAGTCAAGGATAACAAAATTGATTTTCTTGTTCAGCAATATGAACAATTTGTTATCCCTGAAGATGAAACCATTGATTGTGGCTTTGCTCGCTTTAATACTATTATTACATCACTTAAAGCACTTGATGAATCTTTTCGTAGTAAGAACTTTGTCGGGAAATTTCTTAGAGCACTCCATCCCAAATGGAGAGCTAAAGTGACCGCTATTGAAGAATCAAAAGATCTCTAAAAATGTCACTAGACGAGCTAATCGGAAACCTCAAAGTACACGAAATGGTGATGGAGAAAGATTCGGAGATCATCAAAGGAAGAAGGAGAAGATCAAATCCGTTGCTCTAAAAGCAAAGGCGGAATCAAGTGATGATGACGAATCTTGCTCCAGTAGTGAAGATGAGGAGTATGCCATGGCCGTTAGAGATTTTAAGAAGTTCTTTAGAAGAAGAGGAAAGTTTGTAAGACAACCTCGAGAAGAAAAGAAGCCATTCCGAAAAGATCGGGATGACAAAAGGGTAAAGGTGAAAGAAAGTGTTTTAGATGTGGTGATGCAAGTCATCTCATAGGAGAATGTCCCAAGCCACCTAAAAGCAAAACTCAACGAGCTTTTGTAAGTGGTGCTTGGAGTGATAGTGAATACGATGAAGAATCAAGCAAGGAAGAGATCGCTCTAATGGCACATGAGTCAAACGAGGTACTTTCCAACTCTTCTTTTTCTTCTATTAATGATGACACTTTGCAAAAACAATATAATCAATTGTGTGAGCTAAGTCTAAAAATCATAACTAAAAATAAATTTTTAAAAACCAAAAAGAAATTTTTGGAAAATGAAGTTTATGAGTTAAAAGAAAAAGCAAAACGACTTGAAAAGGAAAAGCAAATGACGATGGTTGTAAATCATGTCAAGAGCTTAATCTTGAAATAGAAAAACTAAAGCTCACACAAGATGTTCTAATCGAACAAAATTCTAAATTTAAAAGGTTTAACAAAAACATCGCACTTGCCAATGAAATAGTTAAAATACATAAAAACCGGGATATGAATGGGCTAGGATTTAATGAGGTATTAATTCCAAAAGTCAAAACAAAACGCCCCAAAAGACGAACAAATATCAAAACTGCTGAAAGACAAAGACGGACGAACGGACCAAAATAAGGGTTCCGTCCGTTGAACCAAATGGTGCCGTGGTACTTCAAACAGACGTAATGTTTGTGATATGAACCGTAGTGAATTTGTCAAAGTAACAAAGAAAACCAAGGATAGTGTTAAACTAAAACCACCGTTACATCGAGTAGGACTTGCAAAAAATGAATTTAGATCAAAAACTGCTCAACAATGACATAAAACACCTTTTGCCAAACGCCCCTTTCCTAAAAGCAACCACAACGTACATCCCAACTACCAACACAACAGTTGGAATCAAAACTTTCCTAGACCATATCAAACTCCAGATTACATGTCATGGAACTCTTACCAATCGTTTCCATACATGAATCAAATAAATGGTATGTTTAACCCAAACGGACCCATGAGATATTGGGGACCAAATGCTTGAGTAATTTGCTTCTTAGGTATGCTTGAAAGTTGGATTGGAACCTGATGAATGGATAAAAGATAGTGGATGCTCATGACACATGACGGGCAACAAAAGTCTCTTCTCATCATACCAAGAGTATGACGGAGGTAATGTCACTTTGGTAGCAATCTCAAAAGAAAAATCATTGGCAAAGGTACGATCGCTCATAACTCCCTAACTATTGAAAATGTTGCTCATGTAGATAGGTTAGGATTTAATCTACTTAGTATTAGCCAATTAGGTGTGATGAGTGTGTAAATACTCATCATTTTTGGTCAAATCTGAACTGCAAAACGTTTAAAAATGCTCAGAAATGCATCAAAACACTGAAAATATCTCAAAATGGCATTTTATATGTTTTCAGTGATGCAAAATGTTTAAAATCGATGAAAAATGAGCAAAATTTGCATAATTGGCGTTTAGAAGTCCCCAAGTTTCATAAATTGTCAAAAATAGTCCCTGAGCCATAATTTCAAAAGAAAAGTCACCAAAGGTCCTTTTTAAATCATAACTTGTCAAATTTAGTCCTTTGGTGAAAAATGTAAAAAGTTTGAGAAAATTACAAGTTTGGTCCTCCAAGTTTCAAATTTGGCAGAAATGGCCCCTGGAAAATTGCAAAGTGACAATTTTGGTCCTTATACTTTTTGAGATTGTCACTTTTAGTCCCTTGGAACATCTTTGATGAAATGGCAGCAATGGTCCCTTGAATTTCAGAGTTTACAACATTGGTCCTTGTTATTTAAGCCTTTTGACCCTTAGACCCTTGTCAAAACCCAAATGACCCCTGCCATCCCTTTTGGACCCCTCCCATTTTGGACCCCCTGCCTTTTAATAATCCATCCCAGTCAACCCTTTGGTCAAATAAAACCCACTTGGCGCCAATTAGTCTCCTTCCTCCCAACCACTGCCTGCAACTCCACTCAACATCCATCCCCCCTCCTCATATCACTCTCCCTGTCCCCCTCCACCTCCACAACATACCAAATAACATTTAATGATCCTCTACTCCATTTACTCAACCTAAACTGCTAAAGTCCTTTTTGGCGCCAAAATCCAATGGAAGGCCGTGGATCAGTTTACCAATCCAAAGGTCAGAAATATGTCCGGGATCAAATCGTAAGTTAGAGAGAAATGAAGTTTGAATATAAATAGAGGCAGAGAAGAGGAGAACAAGGGTAGTAGATAGTTTTTCCATTTTCCTTAAATGTCGTTTTCTTAAATAAATGTTGTAGGTTAATCCAAATGTTATAATTTCAGTTTTCTTGTATCACATTTAAGTTAAAGAACCATTGTATTAAGCTTTTGAGTATTAATCTAAGTTTCTTTATAAAATTCCAAATTTATGGTTTACCTGTTCTTATTTGGAGTTTCAAAACTTTATGTTCAATCTTCTCATAAGCTCATGTTGTAGTCAAATAAGCTCATTTAAGCTTATTAGAGCCTTTGGTATGCCTTTGGAATCAGTTTCAACCAAATTTCCATTTTAGTCAACAAAAGTCAACAGGAGCTCAAATTGAAATGAAAGATGAATTGGGGTGTTGCAGTGATGATAAATGGATTGGATTAGAGTAGCATAGGGTAGTTATGTGTTTGGTTCTATCTTGCATCAGCTGGACTCAAGTGAGTAAGTTTCTAGATTTTTACTTTTCAAGCTACTTTGCATATTTTGCTTGTTTGAGTTTCTGTGATCATCATTAGTGTACACTTGTTCACATAGTTTTATTTAGGTCATATAAACTTAGAGTAATCAAGAAATCAGATGGATCAAGTTGGTAATCTCTCAATTTTAGTTCGCTAAACATGCTTTAAGGTAGTGTTTGGTTGTGCTTGATTTATCTGCCTTTTAAGCTTGCTCAGTAGATAACATTTGTTGGTTCATGTTTATGTAGCATATTTAAGCTCATATTTGTCAATACCTTGTGCCTTTTAATCTCAAAAGTCAAAAATCTCTCTTATCTATAATACAACACCGTTGGACTTTTTCAAGAACAAAAGTCTATTTTGTGTTAAGATATCATATATTTAGCTTGAGTGGTTTCATTCAACCAGTAACATCATTTCGTGCCTTAAATCAAGATCAAACCTCAAGAAAGTCAAACTTTTCAGTTTTGATGAAAAGTCAAAAACATTGAAAACTCAGTTTTGGGCCAAAAAGGATGAATTTTCACAAGCTCATTTCTAAGCCATTTTCAATAAAACTTATGGTTCTAAAATCTTAAGCTGGTCTTGTTTCTTAGTAGCAATTTTCCAGATTTTTATCAATTTTTCAGAAGCTTCAAAAGAGCTTATCAAAATGAGGCCATATGCCTGCGGCAGAGCAATCAGAATCGCATTGTGGGTTTAGCTGAGATTTTATGCAGCCTATGCAGTCTCATTTGAGCTCACCCAGGTCTCAACTTGGGGTTTTACATAGCCACTTAGGTCTTCTCCAAGTTCCAATTCCTGTTTTCATGTTTCTAGCTTATTTGGTTGCTTATTTGGTATCGCAGTAGCTTGCCCAAGCCATCGATTTAGCATAAGCTCATACTCATCAAATCTGTGAATCGCAATCCAGAGGTTATGGGGTGTTGTTTTAGTTGCTTTAGGGTTGTTTTAGCTTGTTCAAGCTCAGACGCTTAATGCTTGTTTGGTCCATCTAGCTTATTCAAAGTGCTCATTTTTAAGCACTTACACGCCATCAGTTGGTTTAATCCTCCAAACAAGATCCTGTTTTTCCAATTTTCCTAGCTTCCTAATATTGTTTTAAGCATTTCCTGAATTTTTCAGATTTTTCCTAGCTTGTTTGGTATTTTTCTACATTTTATCTAGTTTTTAAGTATTTTTAATTAGCTTTAAATACAAATAATTAAGAAAAGTCTCAAAAAAATAATTTTTCATTTTTCTTAAGTTAAGATAAATATAAAAAGCCAAAAAAATATTTTTCCATATTTTTCTTAGTTAAATTTGTATTTTTAAATAGTTTAATTAGTTTTAAATAGTTTAAAATTCCTAGAAAATAGAAAAATAATCAGAAAAATACAAAAAATAGTTTTGAAAATTCTAGTTTGATATTTTAGACTTTTCCATTTCATAATTTTATTTTTCAAGCTTTATTTCCTATTTTCTTTCATTTTAGGTTATTATTAATTAGTTAAAAATAGTTTTTAATTAATGATAATTAATTAAATAGTTATAAAAATAATTTTCCTTTTCTATAAATTTTCTTATATCATTAGGTTTGTAAAAATGTCATTTTCATATTTTTAGGATTTATATTGTATAAGTTTCACTTTTTATTTTGTACATTTACGTAATTTTAATTTAAACGTAAGTTTTTAGTTTTAAGTTTTAAACGTTCATCATTTTAAATATAGTGATAGCGTTTATTTAATAGATTTTATCTTTTTAATTTTCTTAATTTGCATTTAAGTCGCTTTTATTTATTTCCTTTTCAAGAGTGTAATATTCAATCCTAATCTTTTTCCCGATCCTATCATTGTGATCATTCTATCGTCGATCTAGTGCTTGCACACCATTGAGTCTCCTGGTGGGACATAACGACTGAATCCCCTCAGATTCTCGATCCTCATTTGCATTTGTGTTCCATCAGCTTTTAAGTCTCGCTAGACTTGACGGTTCGACCGATCAAATTTACGCCACGGGGAGGCTTTAAAGCTAAGTTTAAGCCTTTTTCGTAATATTCTTGTGTATATCCCATTTTTTGTAAAAGTTTTTGTAAAGTTACCTAAAATCCAAAAATATTTTCATCCTTTGTTTGTATCATCATGTTTTTCAAAAATACCAAAAATATTCCTCTTTACCCTCTCACCTTTTTGATTCTTCATTTCTACCCTCCGATAACCTTTGATTCTTTCTTTGTCTTATCCTCACCTTCTTGGTTGTCAATGGTGTGGTGGTCCTTATAATGATGGCAATTGCCCCAGTTGTAGCATGGTGGAATCGGAAACGGTCCTGTCTATAACCAAGATCCCTATTCCTACCATAACACGAACGATTTATTCCATCGCCTACCAACACCGTGAGACTCCATGCTTTTATTTGTGAGTACCGTGGTGGTTCACATTCCAGCTTCACATTGTCAATCAGGAAACACGCTTGTTCTATGAGCGGTTCCCTCATAACAATTATGACTACACTCACAACCACTCTCACAGGCCTACATCAGCTTTATCAAGTGAGTATTGTGGAGGTCCTCTTAGCTCGATTGTCAAAACAGGAACCCATTTCCTTGTAACAATTACGATTTACTCTTCGTATCCGCACTAACCTCCACAAGATCAAATGATTCAAGCTTAATCCTCATGAAACTACAGCATGACTTCTAACAAGACTCGGAGTTATTAAAAGAACTTAAGGAGGAGTCGGCTATGTCCTCCCAAGATAATCCAAATGAGAAATCCATGGAAGTTTTGTTAGTAAGAGCGCTAAATTAGATTCCCCAGTTGCCTTTGAAAAATCATTGTGGGAATCTATCTGTAAAAGAAAAAATCGGCCGATCTAGCTCTATCGATCCGCTTTCATCCCTCGATGACGATGATGATGAAGATATCCTTGATATCTTACAATTTTATAACGATTCATCAAGTTCATCACTTGAGACTCCTTCCATGAAAAGTCGTGGGAGAAAAGACTATGATGGAATTACTAGCGGAAGAACAAATGGAAAGTATAAAACATATGTATGCTAGTCCGTCTAAACTCCCTCAGCCTGTTGTTATCACACCGATATTCCCACTCACTCTCTAAACATGGGATGAGCTTCTTAGCACTATTCCAATGGAATCAGTGTGTTGAGAACCTTGTCTCAATCCCAAGAGAGTCACAGTGGGAATTTCTCGATCATATGTGTGATTCTTCTTCCCCTCTTGAGTGTTCTCAAGATCATTTTGAAACTTTCTCCGATCTTAGCGAAGATTGTGCTTCATATGGAGACATCGAGTAATGCGAGGCATCACTTTCACAACTGATCGTCGATCCCCTTCTTGAGAGTTCTCCCGTGAACTCACTCACATCAATCCACTCTTTGATTTCAAGTCGACTGAGAGAGAAGTCTCATTGATAATGATCGCTCACTCACTTCTTATCCCAAGCAAATCAGAGAATGTTGATCACTTTGTTCCCGAATCATTCAAAGCTACTTTCACCAATCCTCTATTTGAATTCACCAGAATTCACTTCAATTCTGAGAATCCACTCTTTGATACCATCGAGGATAGTGATGAGTCCACAATGGAACAAGAGTTCACTAATTCACATCATGTGAATGATTCTCTTCATGAGGAGTTCGCCAAGGAACTCTCTCATATCATATCTCCATTGGAGTATGATTGCTTGGATGGCAAAATAATGATCTGGGGAGAAATCTCAATTTGCATATTTATGACAAATCTTCCCACCCTCCCAACCGAGATGCCTTCCAACCCTAAGAGCTCAACCAATAAAATCCAAATAAGTGCAATCAAGCGACTTAATTCGAGGAAGAAGATCTAGTCATGATTGTTTATCATGATTTTCCTCTTCTTTCTTCACCTACTTACGTGACTTCCTCTCTTCTTCACTCCTTAGGAGTGAGGACACTATCTTTGATCCCTGCATTTTCAATTATCATTTTGAGTCGGTTCTATGTATATCTCATCGTGTGAACTTTCACATGCTTCATATGTTTATCCAAACATCTTGAATGAAAGTCCGATGGAGATTGTTTCTTCCACTTTGCTTCCCATGAACCAATTAATGCGGGTCGAGTTAAGCTAGCCACTTAATCAAAAACAAGATAACACACCATATGGGTTTTCACCCATATTTCTGACTTCTTTCTACTTTCTACCACCCTAGTGTGGGGGGGTTGCCCCACATGTTGTGTATATATGCAAGTATTAAAAAAAAAAAAAATAAAAATCTTCTTTCTAAATAATGGCCGTAATAGTATTTCCTTTTACGTTTTTGTTTCGCCTAACTGCGGTACTTTGAATATTGAGGGCAATATTCATTTCTAAGCTGGGAATTCTCACGAATTTCATATACTATCTACCCACCCCCTTTTTGGCCAAAATTTTTTGGAGTAAGTGTTTTACACTTACTCAATTGGTTATCGAGCCATGTTTGATAAACAAAAAGGATTGGCTAATCCAAGAGCAAACGGCTCTTGGTAAAGATACCTCAAATCCGTTGACGGCTTGCAATTTGCCCAAAATTGTATGGTATTCACCTCACCATATCCTAAAAAGTGAAGAGTTGGCTAGCCCGCAAGGTTATGGCTTGTGGTAAAGGCTGTGGAAAATCCATAATTGGTAATCAGCTCACCAAAGATAATATCCGATAATTTATCTAGAGTTGGCTAGTCCGAATGGGTACGGCCCGTAAAGACAAAATCAAATCCGTTGAAAGTCGGTGGTTTTGCTCAAAATCACATGGTTATCTGGTACCATGGTTCTTACTTGAACTAAAACATTTGGCTACCCTGTAAGTAATGGCTTCGGTAAAGAGATCAAAACCATTAAGTTTTTTCTCAAAAGATTGCTGGGACTAGCAATAGTTTAGTGTGGGATTGATGAGTGTGTAAATACTCAATCATTTTGGTCAATCTGAATACGCAAAAACGCTTAAAAATCCTCGGAAATGCATCAAAACACTGAAAATATCTCAAAATGGCATTTTATATGTTTCAGATGCAAAA
Organism: Chrysanthemum makinoi; assembly: GCA_910596185.1. NCBI lineage: Eukaryota > Viridiplantae > Streptophyta > Magnoliopsida > Asterales > Asteraceae > Chrysanthemum > Chrysanthemum makinoi. The sequence continues at coordinate 147,028,157 of OU343216.1, read as the reverse complement.
TGTTTAAAATCTGATGAAAAATGAGCAAAATTTGCATAATTGGCAGTTTTAGTCCCCCAAGTTTCATAAATTGTCAAAAATAGTCCCTGAGCCATAATTTCAAAAGCAAAAGTCACCAAAGGTCCTTTTTAAATCATAACTTGTCAAATTTAGTCCTTTGGTGAAAAATGTAAAAAGTTTGAGAAAATTACAAGTTTGGTCCTCCAAGTTTCAAATTTGGCAGAAATGGCCCCTGGAAAATTGCAAAGTGACAATTTTGGTCCTTATACTTTTTGAGAATGTCACTTTTAGTCCTTGGAGCATCTTTGATGAAATGGCAGCAATGGTCCCTTGAATTTCAGAGTTTACAACATTGGTCCTTGTTATTTAAGCCTTTTGACCACTTAGACCCTCATCAAAACCCAAATGACCCCACCATCCCTTTGGACCCTCCCATTTTGGACCCCTCGCTTTTAATAATCCATCCTCAACCCTTTGGTCAAATAAAACCCACTTCGCAATTAGTCTCCTTCCTGGCTATAACCACCGCCTCAACTCCACTCAACATCCATCCCCCCTCCTCATATCACTCTCCCTGTCCCCCTCCACCTCCACAACATACCAAATAACATTTAATGATCCTCTACTCCATTTACTCAACCTAAACTGCTAAAGTCCTTTTTGGCGCCAAAATCCAATGGAAGGCCAGGATCAGTTTTACCAATCCAAAGGCTGAGAAATATGCTGGGATCAAATCAGAAGAGAGAGAAATGAAGTTTGGAATATAAATAGAGGCAAGAGAAGAGGAGAACAAGGGTAGTAGATAGTTTTTCCATTTTCCTTAAATGTCGTTTTCTTAAATAAATGTTGTAGGTTAATCCAAATGTTATAATTTCAGTTTTCTTGTATCACATTTAAGTTAAAGAACCATTGTATTAAGCTTTTGAGTATTAATCTAAGTTTTCTTATAAAATTCCAGTTTATGGTTTACTGTCTTATTTGGAGTTTCAAAACTTTATGTTCAATCTTCTCATAAGCTCATGTTGTAGTCAAATAAGCTCATTTAAGCTTATTAGAGCCTTTGGTATGCCTTTGGAATCAGTTTCAACCAAATTTCCATTTTAGTCAACAAAAGTCAACAGGAGCTCAAATTGAAATGAAAGATGAATTGGGGTGTTGCTTGATGATAAATGGATTGGATTAGAGTAGCATAGGTAGTTATGTGTTTGGTTCTATCTCACCACCAATCAGCTGACTCAAGTGAGTAAGTTTCTAGATTTTTACTTTTCAAGCTACTTTGCATATTTTGCTTGTTTGAGTTTCTGTGATCATCATTAGTGTACACTTGTTCACATAGTTTTATTTAGGTCATATAAACTTAGAGTAATCAAGAAATCGTGATGGATCGGTAATCTCAATTTTAGTTGCTAAACATGCTTTAAGGTAGTGTTTGGTTGTCTGATTTATCTGCTCCAGTTTTAAGCTTGCTCGAGGATAACATTTGTTGGTTCATGTTTATGTAGCATATTTAAGCTCATATTTGTCAATACCTTGTGCCTTTTAATCTCAAAAGTCAAAAATCTCTCTTATCTATAATAACAGTCCACTGTTGGACTTTTTGCAAGAACAAAAGTCTATTTTGTGTTAAGATATCATATATTTAGCTTGCAGTAGGTTTCATTCAACCAGTAACATCATTTCCAGGCCTTAAATCAAGATCAAACCTCAAGAAAGTCAAACTTTTCAGTTTTGATGAAAAGTCAAAAACATTGAAAACTCAGTTTTGGGCCAAAAAGGATGAATTTTCACAAGCTCATTTCTAAGCCATTTTCAATAAAACTTATGGTTCTAAAATCTTAAGCTGGTCTTGTTTCTTAGTAGCAATTTTCCAGATTTTTATCAATTTTTCGTGAAGCTTCAAAAGAGCTTATCAAAATGAGGCCATATGCCAATGCTAACTGTAGAAGCATCGTAGTTCCGCATTGTGGGTTTAGCAGATTTTGCTTGAGCCTATGCAGTTCTCATTTGAGCTCACCCAGTCTCAACTTGGGGTTTTACATAGCCACTTAGGTCTTCAAGTTCCAATTCTGCTTTCATGTTTCTAGCTTATTTGGTTGCTTATTTGTTGGTGGTCAAGTAGCCCCAAGCATTTTGATTTATATATAAGCTCATACTCATCAAATCTGTAATCGCAACTGCAATCCAGAGGTTATGGGTTGTTGTTTTTAGTTTCTTTAAGGTTATTTTAGCTTGTTCAAGCTTCAGACGCTTTAATGCTTGTTTGGTCCATCTAGCTTATTCAAAGTGCTCATTTTTAAGCACTTCCCACATCAGTTGCTTAATCCTCCAAACAAGACCCTGTTTTTCCAATTTTCCTAGCTTCCTAATATTGTTTTAAGCATTTCCTGAATTTTTCAGATTTTTCCTAGCTTGTTTGGTATTTTTCTACATTTTATCTAGTTTTTAAGTATTTTTAATTAGCTTTAAATACAAATAATTAAGAAAAGTCTCAAAAAAATAATTTTTCATTTTTCTTAAGTTTAGATAAATATAAAAAGCATAAAAAGTATTTTTCCATATTTTTCTTAGTTAAAATTGTATTTTTAAATAATTTAATTAGTTTTTAATAGTTTAAAATTCCTAGAAAATAGAAAATAATCGTAAAAATACAAAAATAATTTTGAAAATTCTAGTTTGATATTTTAGACTTTTCCATTTCATAATTTTATTTTTCAAGCTTTATTTCCTATTTTCTTTCATTTTAGGTTATTATTAATTAGTTAAAATTAGTTTTTAATTAATAATAATTAATTAAATAGTTATAAAAATAATTTTCCTTTTCTATAAATTTTCTTATATCATTAGGTTTGTAAAAATGTCATTTTCATATTTTTAGGATTTATATTGTATAAGTTTCACTTTTTATTTTGTATCGCTTACGTAATTTTAATTTAAACACAAGTTTTAGTTTTAAGTTTTAAATGTTCATCATTTTAAATATAGTGATAGCGTTTATTTAATAGATTTTATCTTTTTAATTTTCTTAATTTGCATTTAAGTCGCTTTTTATTTATTTCCTTTTCAAGAGTGTAATATTGAATCCTAATAATCTTTTGGATCCCTATCATTAGTGATCATTCTATCGCCCCATCTAGAGCTTGCACACCATTCAGAGTCTCCGGTAGGACATAAAAGCAAAATCATCATTCTCCGATCCTCATTTGCATTAGATAGGTTAATGGATTTAAGTTGCTACTTACTTAGTATTAGCCAATTATGTGATAAAAAAGTATAAAGTACTATTTGATGAAAATGGTAGTAAAATACTAAAAGATGGTATCACCATAGCTAAAGGAGTTAGGAAAAATAACATATACGCCATGAAAATAGATAAAACATCTAATGACAAACTTTGCCTAACAACATTAGATGATAGCTCATCTCTTTGGCATAGACGCTTAGGTCACGCTAATATGAGACTTATACAAAACCTATCTTCAAAAGAGCTAGTTAGGAATTTACCAAAACTAAAATATGACCAACACTTTTATGCGGCTTGCAAAATTGGTAAATAAACCCATAGTAGTCACAAATCTAAAAATATGGTGTCCACATCTAAGTGTCTAGAATTATTACATATGGACTTGTTTGGACCATCCGCTATAAGAAGCTACGGAGGCAACTTATACACTTTGGTCATAGTAGATGATTACTCAAGGTTTACTTGGACGTTGTTTTTGAAAACCAAAATAAAGCTTTTGATAAATTTGAAATTCTTAGCAAGAAAATTCAAAATCAACTAGGTGTTAAATTTGTGTCGATCCGAACGGATCATGGTCGTGAATTTGACAACGAAACTCAATTTGGAAACTTTTGTGATACAAATGGTATAACACATAACTTTTCGCTCCACCTAACACCTCAATCAAATAAAGTAGTAGAACGTAAAAATAGAACAATTCAAGAAATGAGTAGAACAATGCTTAATGAACAAAACATTCCTCAAAAGTTTTGGTGTAACGCCGTTGACACTTCTACATATATTTTGAATAGAGTCTTAATACGTCCTTTCTAAACAAAACACCATATGAACTCTATAAAGGTAAAAGCCAACGTTAGGATATTTTAGAGTCTTTGGTTGTAAATGCTTTATTCTTAATACTAAAGATTATCTCACCAAGTTTGACCCAAAGTCTTATGAAGGTGTATTTCTTGGTTATTCTCAAACTAGTAAAGCTTACATTGTCTTAAACAAAGAAACAATGATAGTCGAGGAATCGTTGAACATAACATTCGAAGAAAGTCCACCTCCCTCTAAGACATCACCTTTGGTAGATGATGACTTAGTTGAAAGTCAAATGATAGAAAGTCAAGAAATAATTAAAATAACAAGGAAGATGAACCATTAAATAAAGAAATTGTCAACATCAAAGAATCTAAAAGTCATCCTTTAGAAAAGGTCATAGGACAACTTAATCAAAGAACCTTAAGGTCACAAGCCCAAAATCAAAGTAATTATTTTTTTTGTATCCACCATTGAACCAAAAACATAAATGAAGCAATAAAAGATGAATCATGGGTAATTGCCATGCAAGAAGAATTAAACCAATTCGTTAGAAATGATGTTTGGAAATTAGTTCCAAAACCTAAAGATCAAACTATAATTGGAACAAAATGGGTCTTTCGAAATAAAATGGATGAAAATGGTGTAGTATCTAGAAACAAAGCTAGGCTTGTTGCACAAGGTTATAATCAACAAGAGGGATTGATTATGATGAAACTTATGCACCGGTAGCTAGACTTGAATCTATTAGAATATTACTTGCTTATGCATGTGCTTATGACTTTAAATTATTTCAAATGGATGTTAAAAGTGCTTTTCTTAATGGGTTTATTAACGAAGAAGTGTATGTTGCTCAACCTCCCGGTTTTACCGACTTTGAGAAACCACATCATGTCTTCAAACTCAAGAAAGCATTATATGGTCTTAAGCAAGCACCAAAAGCTTGGTACCTAATCGACTTAAGACTTTTTCTTATTGATAACAAATACACTATGGGATTAGTAGATAATACTCTTTTTACCAAGAAAAAGAATCACATATTATCATTGTTCAAATATATGTTGATGACATTATATTCGGATCAACTTGTCAAGAGCTATGTGATGATTTCTCTAAAATCATGCACGAGTTTGAAATGAGTATGATGGGTGAATTAAATTTCTTTCTAGGACTTCAAATTAAACAACTAGAAGATGGCATATTCTTTAACCAATCTAAATATATAAAAGACATGCTTAAGAAATTTGGTCTTGAAGATTCCAAACCAACTAAAACACCCATGTCCTCGGACACTAAACTCACCAAGGACTAAGAAGGTGAATCCGTAGATAACACTAAATATAGAGGAATGATTGGTAGCCTACTCTATCTTACGGCTAGTAGACCCGACATTATGTTTAGTGTTTGTCTATGTGCTCGCTTTCAAGAAAACCCAAAGGCATCACACTTAGAAGCCTTAAAAGGATTTTTAGATACATTAAGGGAACAACGTGTTTAGGATTATGGTATCCCAAAGGAACGGGTGTAGAAACCATAGTGTATGCCGACTCGATCATGCCGTGATTATGTCGATATAAAATGTACAAGTGGTATTTGCACTTTTGTTGGACATTGTCTCACCTCATGGTTTGCAAAGAAGCAAACGGCTTTAGCCATCTCAACTACTCAGCCGAAGCACGCCTCACCGGAAAAGCATGTCCACAAGCTCTTTGGATGAAGCAAGCTCTCGTAGATTACGGAATTCATCTCAACGACATTGTGATACTTTGCGACAACAAAGGAGCCATCGATCTCACAAGAATCCCGCTTCAACATGCTCGTACCAAGCATATTGAAATCCGTCATCACTTTCTTCGCGACAATGTTCAAAAAGGAAACATTTCAATCGAGAAAGTATCCTCCAAAGACAACATTGCCGACATCTTAACTAAGCCTCTTAAACGAGAACCTTTTAATCTTCTTAGACTTGGTTTAGGGTTAATGGAACCAAACATGTAGGATAAACATAGCCCAAAACATTAGAATAGTCAAAACAAAACAATTTTGTTTTGTATCTGCATCAGTAGCCACGACACCAAACTACAACACGGACGAAACCAAAAATTTGGTACCGTCTGGTCCGTGGTGTCTACGTAAGCAAAACCGCTACGTACAAAACATCTTCTTCCTCAAAACCCACTTTACCAAAACGTGTAAACATTAAACCAAGCTCATTATTGACACCTTCCCACTCACTAATCAATGAAGATAACATCATTGTAAGTATCCTAACTACATTTTATCTCTTAATTCGGAGTCTAGGATTCTTATTTATGCACAAAACTATCACAAATCATTACATGGGGTTTTATGTATGCTTTTATACCAAATATGAATTCAATTGGCAAATTGCATAACTAGTCATTGAAATTAGGTACTACATTATCATATTGCATAAACAAATCATGCTTCCCACTAATTGAATAGATAATATATAAGGCCTTATTCAAAACAACCAAACACCCCATGTCAAAAGTTTTGAAAAGCTTCTCACTTGTAGGAAAACAATTTTTTCATTGCTAATACAAATAGAAACGTTAGACTTTCATCACTTGCATGCTCTTGAATACTAAAGGTATTGCATAACTAATATGCATTCCCGGGTATATTCAAATGAAGCCACATTGAATTAGGAGCATTTGGGTTATCTCATGGTATTTGCCAAACACCCCACTAAAACCATTTTTGTGCATAAAAAGAGTCGAGATAACCACAACTCCAAATTGTTTTCATATAGGCACACACTAGAACCAAAACGTTAAAGTTTATTCTCATTTTTAACATATTAATTCTTGTCCTTAGGAATAACCATGGTAGCCGCAAGATTCTATGATCACAAAGACACCCTTAACTACATTCCCAAACATCACAAAACCAAAGGACTTTCCAAGGAACAAGTAGAAATATTTAAGAGTCTAGAATCAAGGTATTTCCATGAGGGTAGAACCATTCACCCATCCTTCCTTGAAAATACCAATCTCCGTGAAGAACTAGCCGCCATTCAATTCGATTGTCTTCTTGACATCGATGAACCAATTTGTCCTAGGTTTGTGTTAGAATTCTATGCTAGTGTGACCGGCTTTAGTGATGAAGACGATGATGAATTTTGTCTTAGGTTTAGAATCAATCAAAACGACTACACCATCACCTTAGCCAACTTTGCTCAAGTGCTAGGAATTCCCAACCGAGGGACTTGTGTCTACTCGGATAAGTGGTCACTCACCGCTTTTGATGCAATCAATGACCGCACTCCTCCCTACCAAACCCGTTTGGCCGATAAGGATGTTATCCGTGAACACCTATTTAACCCAAGGTGATACAACCCGAGATACCCGAAAGGGAAAGGAGGTAAACCGAGATCCATATGGAATGGAGCTAAATGAACTTAAGCGCGAATTTAAGAAATGGGAGGAGCTACTTAGAGCCAACGTCATTAGCACCATAGGAAATAGGGATCACATCAACGCTTGCCTTTGTCACATGCTCTACAACTTGTCCACCCGTCAACCATTCAATTTAGCTTACTACATCGGTAGGAGAATGATTGATATTCCAACTCAAGGATCAGTTGCTCTTCCATACGGGATTCTTCTCACCCGTCTCTATAGAAACTTTGCACCAATTCCACCAAGCCCAAAAGGGATGCACCTTCACTATGAGCTCATCCCTCACATCTTTGTACCTTTGAGTGATGCACGAGTTGCTAAGACAAAAGGCAAGAGAGCAAAACCTCCAACTCCATCATCATCATCAAATAGCTCCGAGGATGGTCTTCCAAGCTCTCATCTTCCACCTCATGAGTATTATGCGTCTCTTCCCGAGATAGAGAATGAATCAGCGGAATTCAAGCAAACTAAGGGAATGTTCAAGTGCCTTGGTAGGATGATGAGCAAGATCTACAAGAAGTTGGACAAATGAGGGTCCATTAAGGAGTGTTTGGAACAATACATTATCGTTAATGTTTGATACAATTTAGTTGTTTTTATTATGTAGGATGATAATATAACTTAAAACAATGTTGTATGCTAACAATCTTATGCAGGGGATAGCACAAGTATGCTATCAAATTTTACCCATTTTCACTATAATGTGAAAATCAATAAGCCTTGCTCAAAATCTATGCTCCACTATGTTTATACATGTGTTATTTACTTTTCCTAACTAGAAATGTTTAGCATAACAGCTTTTGAGAAAAATTTCAGGTTTCAGAAATGTCCCTGACACCTAAAAATACACTATGTGAAGTTTTCTTCACGACGGATCGACGGCACCAAATTTTGGTACCGTCTGTTATGAGAAATGGTACCGCCGACTGCATGCGGACCATGGCACCATTTTTAGGGTCCGTCCGTGTAAAATTTTGGTGTCGTGGATCCTCCAGGTAACTTTCTCAATTTTGACTTTTCGTGATTCCAAATTACCATCCATTGCTTATAAGTCAATCTTAACTAGTTTATACCCTTATTAGAACTAGTATAATTCACTTAGGTATATAAGAAATCCATTTCCCACCAAAATTCAAAATTTGAAAAATCCACCCAAGGAGCCCTTTGGCATAAAGGAAGGAACCAAATTTTGGTACCTTCAAATCCGTGGGTAATCTGATTGTTAGGAAATTCCACTCATTAGAACACATTTATTGCAAATCTTTTCTTCTTCACTCCATCTCTTGTATGGCTTGACCTGGGTGATATGACTAGCATTCAACCCACTTCCAAATCATTAGGAACCTCATCTCTTCAATGGTTTAACATCAAATCAAACACATTTCTCCATAATTTTCACTTCTATAAATTGAGAGGTTTTACCATGATCATCCTCACACCTTCTTCATTCTTACCATCATCTAGCAAAGAAAAACACAAGTAAAAATGACAAAATCCTCTCCTAAACCTTGCAAGAAAACCGCTAGAATTAGCGTGAGGCCTTGTTGCTTCGTTAAACTTAGCTCCTCATCCGAGTCTTCTCCACTCACAATCTCATCTCCCATCCGAGATGATACAAGCCTAACTTTGGCTACACCTACTCAATCAGACATTGTGATTACCACTCCACCACCAACAAAAACACCAACTTCACCTCCACCGGCACCCATCCAAACATCCAAAACACCCTCACCACCTTCACCACCAAAGTCTCCAACTCTCATTCGTATGGAGTTATTTTCAACACCACTCACTTCTCCAAATACTTTCTTGGAGGACTTGGATGACTTGCCTCCTAGGCCAAATTATCCACCACCATTGCCATCCTTTGGCACAATTGAGCGGATTGCTCATGAGTCACCTAGGCCATCCTTTGACCTAAACGCCCCATTAGGGCCAAAACCTCTTCTCTTCCACCCCATTCACAAAGACATCCATGGTCCTTTGTATGGGGACCAACCACTCCCCACATCAATGTCCCTCACCTATAGGACATTGAGGAGTGCATGTGGGATGCTAATCCCACAAGAGAGGAGATTCAATCGGAACTCCACAACCTCCACCAATTCAAAGGCATGGTGGATTCTCACTTAAGTGAGACTATGCAAATGCAAAATGCTTTGCTTGCCTCCATCATGACCACCCCAAACATCCCCACCAACACCAACACATCTACCATTCCACCACCACAACCTCCCCAAACATACTACCCCTAGGCATGGTTGCTCAACTTGTGAGCAAACGGCCCAAACCGTTGATAGGACCCGGTTTATGGTCCATGACTTCCAAGAGGAAATGAGGTTCATCCTCAATCACATCCTTGAACGCCTCAACGCTCTTTCTCATCCACCATCTCATTAGGATGGTCATAGATTAGCATTTCTAAGTTTTTCTTTTCTTAGGATTATTTATTTTCTTGTACTAAAAACACATCATTGTGTTCTCTTTTCATGATTTTATTCATGAAAAATTTTAACTAATGAATGGTGTTTTCTATATTGTTGGTGCTTTTACATAGTGTTTGGAAATGCTTGTGAATGATCATTATTACTAACATTTTTTGTAGCTTTATTTTCACAATCCATGTATCTTCCCATTAAGCACCCAATTTAGGGGAGCTTTGATCAAGGGGAGATAATGGCTCGGCTCATTACATTCCAAGAGCCTCTTCTTTTGTTGAGACAAAAAGGGGAGAAAATATAGAACTTGTTTATATTTGACTTTTCTCAAAAGTCAATCGCATACTTTGACTTTCTGAAAAAGTCAACATCATGCATCAACTAGTGAATACTTTGACTTTCTCTCAAAAAGTCAAACATCATTCACTTGCATTATCATTTCCTTTTCAAGTTCTAAAACTAATATTTTTATAACTCTTGCACAAACTTTGTATCTTTTATAAAAATAAAATTTATATTTTGTCCTCAACAAAAGGGAGAGATTGTTAATACAAATATCGCCATTAAACGTTATTTATATTTTTGATCTTTACCTAAGTTTTGTTAACGACAAAAGTAAATTTAATTTTATAAAGCTTAAAGCTTGTCAAGTTTAATAGATATTAAAACAAGCTTTTTCAAACAATATCTTCATCATTCAAGCATTTACATTTGTGATTAGTCATATCTTAAATATGACTCTAATCATTATGTATGATAGTAGTTTTAGAATGTTTTAGGTTCTTAAAACCAAACACTACTTAAGTACTTGCATATTTCTAAAAATAGAAATACAACATATGACATCATGTGATGCATCATGGAAATCATTGGAAGATTTCATTAGATATTTTGTGTAGATTTGTACTCTTCATATCTTACACAATCTTGCATAGATATGGTTGACTTTGGCAAGATTTGATATCTTGCTGTCGACCGGAGGCACCAAATTTATAACGGACGGAACCCTTTTAAGGGTCCGCCGTCCGTGGATCCTCTGATGGTTTTGGCTAAAAATAGCAAAGCCAAACCAAGTAGTTTTTCATCCCTTTCTATCATACTCTCATACATATCTTCTCTATAACCTTTCTAACTCAGTTCCATATCATATTAGTGATCTCTTTTGTAGCAAAGAAGATCAAGTCACATTCAAGCTTCAAACGAGAAGTTGGAAGTCTTGTTTGTTTAGTGTTGTATGATCTTGTGTTGATTCATACTTCATTGTTGTATTAAACCATCATAATCTTGTGAGTGTGAGTGGTTAGTATTTTAGTCCTCAAAATACATTGTGTGTGGGAGTGGTTGTACCCTTGGAAAGAACTCGACATCTAGCTTAGTGTCGGAAATAGTGTGTTTAAGTGTAAAGGTTTCCTCCGCCGGTGAAAGGAGCTTGTTGACTAGTGAAGTTAAACTCTCGAGTGTGAGACTCAGGGAGTGGAGTAGAGCAAGGAAAAAGAGTCCTTGTAGACCGAACCACTATAAACAACTTGTTGTGGTTTGATCATTTCTTTCCTTATTTACTCTTTACATATTGCTTGCATATTTCATTAACATATCTAAGATCAATATCAATTGATCTTTCAATAAGTTTCAAAACAAAGTTTTTAATTGGTAAACTATTCAACCCCCTTCTAGTTTTCTACAGATACCATCTTCTACTTGTTTAATTTGTAGACCAAGAAAGAAACTAAGTTTTCCCATCATACTCATCTCGAACTCGTCATGTATGATTTTAGAGAAATCATCACACATGTCTTGACAAATAGATCCGAATATAATATCATCTACATATATTTGAACAATGATTATATGTGACTCTTTTTTCTTAGTAAAAAGTGTGTTATCAACTAACCCCATGGTGTAGTTGTGTTTGATTAAGAATGACTTGAGTCTATCATACCAAGCTTTTGGAGCTTGTTTAAGACCGTAAAGGGCTTTCTTTAACTTATACACATGTTTAGGTTTTTCAAAATCGATGAAGCCCGGAGGTTGAGCTACATATACTTCTTCGTTAATAAAACCATTTAGAAAGGCACTTTTGACATCCATTTGAGAAAGCTTAAGATCATTAGCACAAGCATAAGCAAGAAGTATTCTTATAGACTCTAATCTAGCCACGGGGGCATAGGTCTCATCAAAGTCTATTCCTTCTTGTTGATTATACCCTTGGGCAACGAGTCTAGCTTTGTTTCTAGACAATACACCGTTTGCATCTAACTTGTTTTTATATACCCATTTGGTTCCTATTATGGTTTGATTACTAGGAGGAGGGACAAGTGTCCAAACATCGTTAGAAACAAATTGATTTAACTCTTCTTGCATAGCCATTACCCAACTTTCATCTTTTACGGATTCTTGTGTATTTTTAGGTTCTATGGTTGAGACAAAACAAAATAGGCTACTTTGGTTTTGGACTTGAGATCTTAAGGTTCTTTCGTTTAACTTTCCTATGACCTTATCTACGGGGTGATCTTTGGACTCTTTAATATTTATGATTTCATCATTTAAAGGTTTTTCTTCTTCGTTTATCGTTTTCTTTATTACAATAGCCTCGCTTTCTACAATCTCGTCATCGACAAGAGGTTGAGTAGGTTTGGGTGGACTTTCATCAAATTTTACGTTTAATGACTCTTCAACCTTCATTGTTTCTTTATTTAATATGTCGTAAGCTTTGCTATTAGGAGAATAACCTAAAAAGATACCTTTGGTTGATTTAGGATCAAATTTTGTAAGGTAATCTTTAGTGTTAAGAAGAAAACATTTTCTACCAAAGGCTCTAAAGTGATCTAAAGTAGGCTTTTTGCCTCGAAGTAACTCGTATGGAGTTTTACCTAAGATTGGTCTAATTAAGACTCGATTAAGTATGTACATTGAAGTATCAACGACATTGCACCAAAACTTTTGAGGTATGGATTGCTCATTTAGCATTGTGCGACTCATTTCTTGTAGGGTTCTATTCTTTCTTTCAACTACCCCATTCAATTGTGGAGTGCGAGGAGCCGAGAAGTTGTGAGTAATACCATTAGCGTCACAAAAGGCTCCAAATTGCACTTCATTATCGAATTCCCTACCATGATCCGTTCTAATAGGCACTATAGGTCTTCCTAATTGTCTTTGTATTTTCTTACTTAATATTTCAAAGTAATCGAACATTTCAGTTTTGTTCTTTAAGAATTTAGTCCATGTGTACCTAGAATAATCATCCACTATAACCAAAGTGTAGTAGTTACCTCCATAACTTTGGATAGCGGATGGACCAAATAAATCCATGTGTAGTAACTCTAGACACTTAGTTGTAGACACCAATTTTTTAGCTTTGTGACTAGAATGGACTTGTTTTCCTACGTTACAAGCATCATAAAACTGATGTTCATATTTTAATTTTGGTAGATCTCTTACTAGATCTTTGGATGATAGCGATTGAAGAAGTCGCATATTGGCATGACCTAATCTTCGATGCCATAAGGTCGAAGTATCATCCATAGAGGTAAGACAAAGTTTGTCTTTAGGTTCATTACCAATTTTAATGACGTAGACTGCATGTTTCCTAATTTCTCTACCTATGGTGATGCCGTTTTTTAATATCTTACTTCCGGTTTCGGTAAAAAGTACATTGCACTTTTTATCACATATTTGTCCTATACTTAATAGGTTAAAGGTTAGGTTCTCTACGTGACACACATCGTTAATGGTTAGAGATTTGTTAGAAATCATACCTTTACCGATGATTTTGATTTTGCTATTTCCAAATACCACATTCCCTCCATTGAAGGATTCATATGTGGAGAATAGATCTTTATTGCCGGTCATGTGCCTCGTGCACCCGCTATCCTTGACCCACTCATCCGGATCTAATTCGACCTTTAAGCACACATAATAAAACAATTAACTCAAAAGTTTGGTCCCCATTTGTTCATGGGTCCATTGATGTTAAACATTCCATTCATGTTAGACATGTATGGATAAGGTGAATATGCGTTCCATGGTGCAAAGTTTTGAAATGAAAAGCCATTTTGCATATTTGGATTCCATCTCATTTGATGATTACTTCTTGGATAAATGTTATTAGGTCTCCTAGATGTGTTTGGTTTTGAAAATGATTGACCTTTGTTTCTTGCAAAACTTGGATTATATCTTGGGGGTGGTTGTCTAATGGTAACATGAGTTGGTTTCTTCTTATTAACAATAACAAAATCAGTTCTAGAAGAGAAAGCTATGTTATTACCACTGTATGCTTCAGCAGACCCACGGATCCTTGGCTGTACACTAGCCGGTTCCCTTTTTGTGGGATCCGTGGGATCCGCCACAACAGTGGTTTGTTTTTCTAGTGCCTTAACGAATTGTGTTTCTTTGTTTTCGCTAGTTGATACATTAGTTTCCTGAAAACCTGGACCTTTTTTTGTTGTTTCCTGTTTTAACACTATCCAATATCATATCTAAAGTGTTAGTGTTCATTCTAGCAATCTTAGAATCTAGATGATCAACTAGTGTTTGAAGTTGAACGCAAGGTTCACATTCGCCACTTGCTATCTTTCCCTTTTCTAGACGTTTTAATTTTTCTTTTAACTCTATGACTTCCTTTTCTAAACGTTGGTTTTGATTTTTCAAAAACTTGTTTTTGTTGATTACTTTTAAACTAATTTTGCAAAATTTATCATACTCATTATGCAATGAGTCATCATCTAATGATGAGCTACTATAGTATTCGTGACATACCTCGTCATTTGCCACGAGACAAATTTCTTCGTCCTCCTCCTCGCTCATTCCCCACGAGCCGCTCACGAATGCCTTTTGATCATCGCGTTTGGGACACTTACTAATAAAGTGGTTTGGGTCCCCACATTTAAAGCAAGCACGATCATCCTTTGGCTTTTCGTCCTCTTTGCTTTTCTGGAATCCTTTCTTGTCATCATACGGTTGTTTGATGTATCTTCCCTTCCTTCTAAACCAGCATCAATATCAACAACAACAACAATCTACAAAATCTTGATTCTTTCAAATTCCTTTTTGGGTAAAGCATTATACAAAACCATTTTAGCTTCATTATTTTTGGAAAGCTTTTTCTTAATTTCATCGGTGAGTTTATCATGAGGTATGTTAACTAAAATTCCATTTTCATCTTTTGCGGTGGCTTCAAAATCGCCTTCAACAATGATGTACCAAAGATCAATATCTTTAGACTTCACATACGTTTCGAATATACTTTTCCAATATATAAAACCATTAGTTTCAAGTATTGGAGGTCGTTGCATGGATTGCCCTTCTTTGTAATTTTGAGAACCCATAGTTATCGAAAAGTTTTTAAAATACGTTTTACTTTAAAGCTTTTATAAACTTAGCTCTTGATGCCAATTGTGGAAAACTAGAAGGGGGGTTGAATAGTTTTGCCGATTTTAAGTTAGTTTCAAAAACTTTAGATTCGATATTATGTGAAATCGTATGGATGAAAAGAAAGTATAGATCTAATAGTAATGCAAGTAAATAAAGTAAAGTAAGGGATAGAAATGACACAACCGATTTATAGTGGTTCGGCTACAAGGACACCTTCCTTGCCCTACTCCACTCCCCGAGTCACCTACTCGAGAGTTCAAGCACTATGTCAACAAACTCCTTCAACTTGGCGGAGAAGCCTTCACAGCGTTGCTTACACCTTTTTCCGGTACAAAACTAAATACCGAATCCGTAACATGGAGGACCAAACCAACACGACTTTTACACAACAAATATGTGAAATAACAAATACAAGATCTTCGCTACAGAAATCTTGTGGAGGAACAAATCAATCAAGGACCCTTTGCTTGGATGACTTGTAGTAAGCTCGTGATCTCGCCTTAGAGAAGGACCTATATGAGAATCACAATAGAAGAAAGAAGAACAACTCTCTAGATCAAGTGATCTTTTGTTAGAAGAGAGTGAGAGTATATGAGAGAGTTAGTAAGAAGAGGGGTGAGTAAGAATGAAGAAATGGCTCTCTATTTATAGGCAAAATCTTGCCACTGTTTCCCGGATCCCACAGATCCCTCCCTTAAGGGATCCGTCTAGTGTAACTTCAGGGATCCGTGGGACGCTCCTCTTAACCCATGGGTTTTTTGGTTATTGGTCATGGGTCATGGGTTATGGGTTGGTCCATGGGTATTTCATTAGATACAATGTATCTAATAGATGCAATGCATCTAGTCAAATGGATATGGGTCAATACCATGGGTTATGGATATGCTCCATGGGTTGTGATTTTTACCCATCCTAATAAACTATTACAACAAATGATTTATTACAACAAATTGTATTAAATGACTATATGTAAATTCTTTATAAAAATAACATGTATCCTTATAATTTTACTTATGATAACATTATATTTGTTATCAACAAAACACAAAGAGATCGCTCAATATTAATAAACGTTTTTACGGTTTATTTGTATTAACAGAGCTGATGTCCGTTTCGAAATTAAAGACCAATTTATGAGGGAGCTTCGTGCTAACCCTTTTTCTGAGCACGTTGAAAATGTCCTATACATCGCAAGTCTTTTCAACATTCCGGGTGTGTCTCATGACGCCGTTATGCTAAGGGTATTCTCCATGACTCTTACTGGGGCTGCCAGAAGATGGATTGAAAGATTGCCCACTGGGGCAGTTAATACTTGGGCTCTACTAAAGAAGCACTTCATTCTGAGGAATTGTCCTCCATCGAATATTTCTAACCAGCTTTTGGAGATCCATAATTTCAAGCAAGAAGACGATGAAACGTTTTATCAAGCCTGGGATAGATACAACGATCTCCTTTACAAATGTCCAACACATGATCTGAACAACCAGCAAAAGGTCAACATCTTCTACAAAGGAATCAACGTAACTACAAGACAGATGCTGGACTATCAAGGACCAATCCCGAACATGACTCATACTCTAGCAATTGAAGCCATTCAAAAAATGGATGATCATTCTCAAAAATGGCACGACGAAGGAAGCAAAAGAAACCAAGGCAGAAGTTTTGACGGAATTGCAGCCATCGCTAGCAAAATTGAAAATCTAAGTCGAGATATGCTAAAAGTCAGAGAAACCATTCATGCCATCCAAGTGGGTTGTGAAAGCTGTGGGGGAGGACATCTCACCAAGAATTGTCCTCACGTTAACGAAGAAAATATAACTGAAGAAGCCAAATATGGATAAAATTGACCGTTTTACGGAGATAATCGAAATAATAACGGGTATCGTGGAAATTACAACCGTGGGCCTTATGGAGAAAGAAAGCCCAGCCTTGAA
>OU343216.1:146935872-147010397 GCA_910596185.1 Chrysanthemum makinoi | reverse complement strand
GAATGGGAGGGAGATTCCCGACAACACCCGGACCTAGGACTTTCAACGATGCCTGAGAAGCATGGAGGGGCAAACCCGACTATAATTGGGGACAAACCAAAGAATTCACCTCTAACGATTCCCCATGGTCCCACTCTCACAATCCTAGTCAACAAAGCATAGAAGGGATGATGCAACACCTAGTTACATCCCAAGAAGCTCAAATAGCCAAGCTTTCGGACCGATTTAACAAACAACAAGCCGAGATGGATAGGAAGATAGATAACCTTTTGAAAGCCATGACCAATAGTGATAGGAAGACCACCGAAAAGGTTAATGCCATCTCAACTCATTCTCCCGAAGCTTGCGGTGTGAAAATTAAGGACCCAAGCAAGTACTTCGAAACTAGGGATCCATCTTCATCCAAGCATGTTCAATTTGCCGATGCCATCACCTTAGTGAAACTAAATAGGAATAGTGACGAAACGAACCATGAGACTATGCTTGAGGTTAGTGAAACTCCTAAGGAAGAATCGACCAATGAAATAGACGAAGTAGGTGATGAATACTTCAATAAGTTTCCTACAGAAGAGGAACTTTCATGCCACCCACACCTAGTGCGCGACCTTCGTCACATGTATGTTAGGAGAAGCTCATGAATCATCTTTGGAAATCCTAGAAATCTCAACATACCATGTTGCATAGGACATCTTTTCATGGTAAAGGCCTACATTGATCGCAAGTCCCCAATAAACATCATGACTAGCACATACTATAACTGGGTGATGAAGAAACCTATCCCAAATAAGCAAGACCCCGATGTTCCTAGAGTTAGTTGTAATTTCCTTGGTAGAGTTAAGGGATTGCCCGTCTATGTAAGTAGTTTCACGTACCCTACGTATTTCGTGATTGTGGAGGATATTAGTACGGCAATAGATCCTAGCTTGTCCCATGTAGTTCTAGGAAAGCCATTCATAGAAAACATCGGGATGACTTATGATCTGTCTTTAGGGATAGTTAGATTCAAGGATGAGACCAATAACGTAGCTTACCAAATGCCATTAAAGATTGAGAAATTTTCATCACTATCCAATGATGAAAAGGAACTTAAGCTATTGGTCTACTATAGGAATGAGAAGGATAAGGAGAAAGGAGTAGATTATGTGATGAATAATATTTTTGGGTTCTATAAGGATTGTTTGAAATTAGGACCGGAATATAGAACAAATTAGGGGAAGATGACTTTTTAGAAAGATGCAAGTTAGGGCATAACTATACCATGGAAAACCCCAATAGAGATCGTCATGAGGAGGAAAATGACGGTAAGGAAGTCACGTAGGAGTGTGACTTCGAGTCTAGCTACAAGACTCATAAATAAAGAAAAGCGCTTCGTGGGGGGCAACCCATGCTTAATTGTTTGCTTGTTTGTGTGTCATATATCTTTTTTATTGTTGTTAATTCTCATGTTTGATTTTGTGAAAATGCTTTATTTTGTCTTTAACCTCGTCTTAATTACATATAAAGGTATTTTACAAAAAGATAAGTGTAGGGAAGATCACATACATTTTTGGAGAACATGAACATGAGAATTACAATTAGTGAAATTGATATATATGTGTGTTTGTTAGAGTCAAATGCTTGTATCAAGTCATAATGGATGTTTTGCAGGAATTTTTCCAGGTTTTAAAGATGTAATTTTTCCAGAAAAATGCAGCAGACCAGTTTCAATCATGACAACTGACGGTGTCGATTAAAGCTGACGACGTCGAGTTAGCGGCTGATTAGTTTTTTTTAGTTTTACGTGCTACTTATAAATTTTGGAAATTCTCAGGTCTTAATTTTCTAGAAAAACTGAAAACATCCATTCCACAAGCATTATATCTTAGTGTAGTTGTGTCATATATAGTTTTACCGATGATTTTACGTGAAGGTTTCGTTTGTTCTTAAGTGTGCAGGTTATATTTGGCAAGAAGAAGAAACTCAACATTAGATGGAGCTTATCACTTATGCATTCTTCTTGAAAAAGAATTTAACCGCAACTCCACACGGATCCTACCGAGCTAATAAGGGGAGTACTAGTTTCTTTTCCCTACTTACCTTCCTTTATCATAACTTTTATCCTTGATTATTTGTCTTGTCCTCGGTAAATTGTGTAATAAACTATGAGAAATATTTTTTAGGGCAATTTTAGCACCAAATTTAAAATTTTTTATGACATGTACGAGCTAAACTTTTGTCTTAATAAAGCGTCTCATGGATAGGAGTTATATGACTAGCACAAAAACCGTTTACCACTCAAATTCCACCCCAAAAATGTGAGGTTCGCCCCTAGATCTTTAGGAATAAAAGCATTCACCTTTAATGCTTAGAGAGTTTACCGGTAGTATAATAGATTCTAGAACTTGTTTTGTGATGCATTCCGAGATCGCTAGTGAGACTACACATGTGTAGTTAGGAATAACTAAGTGATAAGAGGCATTAGGATAACCCTTGTTTGAAACCCGAATTATAATTACTTCTTCCACATCGGTCGAGTAATTACTCCACACCTTGCGATATACTCATCTTTAGTACACGATACCCCTAGTTAACCCCTCAGAGCCTATCCTTTTCGCGGTTCAAGTGATGTTTCGGTTTTCCGGAATATTAATGAAGAGCATTGTTTACAATCCACCCCCAAATGTACACCTAAATCGCCTTAGCCTACCTTGTATGCACTCACCTTTAGTGCATTATTGTTATCATTACTAAACCCTTAGTTCAAATATCTAGTTACTTGCATGGTTGCTAAGTCGAGTCATATCTTTTGTACACAGTTTTGGGATAATTGGGACTCATGGTTAAAAGTAATATTTTATGGAGTAACTATAAGGAACGATAAATTCAAATTCCCTTTGTCTACGTAACTAAATACTCCAAGTGTTTTGATCTTTTCAAATCGGGTCAATTAGTGTTAGAGAAATAAAAACTCAAGTGTAGGGATGCTCCTATAAATCCCTTATATTTTGATGTTATCGTAGAGGATGGTAGAGTAAAAATGTATGAAAAAAAATCGGAAAAAGAGAGTGTATTCAAAAAAAAATGAAGAAAAACATACGGGCTACCATCCTACATCTGACTTTATGTCTTTAAATTTATGTTTGTTTGTTTCAAGTTATCTAGAGTTAGTGAGTCGAGTCTTGGCTTAGCAATGCCATGCTTTTCATGTTTGTAACATAAGATTTTTGACTTGCCACCACTAAATATCGCCTATCCAACAAAACCCTTTGTTTCCCTACCGTATGCCTAACGTTACAACCCTTACAAAGACCTCTTAGATAGTTGTTCCTAGGTGCTTACGCCAAAGCGGTGGAGGTTTGATCTAGTCTCAAGCTTATGGTAATCTATGTACTATGCCAGGTAATGAGTGTTTATCTTCCATTTCCATTTATTATATTTTAAATAAACCCGAGAGATGAGAGAATCAAAACACCCCTTGTGAGGTGCTAGTATATAATTTCTATGCTTGTTATGACTATTGCGGTGCTTTTACTTGTTATGAATTATTCTAAACCCATGCTTCATGCCCCATAACTTATAAATTGATTGGCCAAAAGCACATTTGCTTGAAGACAAGCAAATACCAAGTGTAGGGATATTTGATGAGGATTTAAAACGTACACTTTCAGGGGTCATTTAAGCCCTGAATTGACCACTTTTATATATGTTATTGCTTAATTTCGTTCCTTTTCACTTTTTAGGTCTCTTGGAAGCAAAATGCTGGAATGAAGCACATTTGGACGAAAAGGAGAGAAACCATGAAGAAAATGGCATAGTCAAGATCGAAGTCACTCAAGCTGCTCAAACAGATGATTGGGACACCGTCCCTCTATAAAGACTTGATCAAAACATGCACCCGGGCGGCTCGATGGAATTTTGTTCGTATAACCCTTGGCGTCGCGTTATGAAGAAGAATCACTCGGACTTTTATCTCGGACGGCCCACATCCGAGAACCAAGGCGACGTCCCAACCGAAGACTGACGGCGTCGCCCAACTCTAAGGTGACGTCGTCCATCGATGACTTGGCCAAGACGAAACCCTAATGGCGAGCTGGCGCATCCCATCCAAAGGTGACGCCGTCGTAAGTTTAAATCTATATATAGAATTTGATTTTTCTGCATTTAAAGAGGTAGTCTTTTGGAGTAAAATCCTAATCGTTTTAGTCCGATTTGGGATATCTTAGGGTCCCAAACCCTATTTTACACATCGAGATAAGTATTTTAATCCAAAGTATCATTATGTCTTCAATTGATTGTGTGTATGCTTGCTTGTTTACCATGTCTAGCTAAATTTCTTGTGTTTTGCTTAGATCTATGAAACCTAGTTGTTGATTATTGTTAGGTTGTTTCTTATCTTAATTGTAAATTGGCTTAGGAGTGCAACTAGGCATCATTCATTGTGTTTAATGCTTGAGTATGCTTTGTGAAAGTGAGGCTTATGAATGAAATAGCTTAAGGGCTTGCGGATTTCGTATGCTAAACCCGAAAGATAACCTCAAAGAACTAAGGGACTACGCATACCCTACGACCTTAGGAATACAACGCGTTAAGATAAGGTGTGACAATTCAACCGACCAATAAAAGATAACTAGGGAGTAATAGTATCTAGGTAAACACATTTTTAATCATCATACGAGTACACATCAAATAGACATAAGACTACCCGTAGTATTAGATAAACTAGATAATTAGATAAGTAGAGTAATCGGTAGAAATACCACCCCCCCAAACCAATTGCCCCGAGATTTTACCTTAGCTTTCTAAAAAACCAATAAAAAGATAAAAAAGAATCATCCTCAACCCCCACCTTTTCGTTATACATTTATTGCTAGCATTCCTATTCCCCTAGAGAACGATATCAATCCCCGAGGCTTACCCGATACTACACTACAACGATTAGGTTCACTGCCTAAGTGGTTGAAAAACTTGCTCGAAGAAAAAGAAGTTCCTTTGACCCCGAACGCGCTTCGTACGCGCATCAATTATGTATTAAAGATCGGTTTTGAGTGTAACAAGCAGTGGCAATGGCTTCCGCCCAGAGAAACATTAGAGCCTTTGAGAAAGTTAGCATAGTCCGAGCAGCTTCCTCAAGAGTATGATTAGGCCTTTCAACAACACCGTTCTGCTGAGGAGTGCGAGGAACACTTTTCTGGTGACAGATTCCAATGCTTTCGGATGATTCTTACAGTTCCGTTGTTAATGCGTTCGGATGATTCTTACAGTTTTGTTAAGACTAACCTGCAATTGTTTAATAAGCTTAATGATAACCTCGGGAGTTTCATCCTTGGTTCTCAAAAACTTTACCCAAGTGAACCGAGAGTAATCGTCAACAACAACTAGCACATACTTCTTCCCATTGATACTTTGTACTATCATGGGTCCGCATAGATCCATGTGAAGGGTATGAAGAACTTCCATGATGGTATTGGTAGGTTTGGATTTATGGGCATACTTTTTGCTTTTGCCCAGTTGGCAAGCATAACAAAGATGATCTTTTTCATATTTTAACCGGGGAAAACCTCTCACAAGGTCCTTTCTAGTAAGATCATTGATGGTGCCGAAGTTCAAGTGATTGAGTCGATGGTGCCGTAACCATGATTTATTCTTGGATGCCTTTGATAACAAGAAAATAGGAGAAGACTTCATCATGTCTTCGATAGAGATGGTGTACAAGTTGGTGCCATGAGATTCCTTTAGAAGCTCAACACCATCTAATTCTGTAAAGAATCATGTGTGTTTTCTGAAGCCTACTTCGAGATCAGAATCACAAAATTGACCAACAGAGAACAAATTGTGCCCAAGTCCTTCTACATAGTATACCCGGGATATAATACTGTCACCAAAAACATAATCTCCATAACCCATAATTACCCCAAAATGATCATTCCCAAATCTAACAGTCTCGATGAACTTATTCACGAAGTTCTTGGCGATGGCGATCTCGCATCATATGTTTTGAGCAGCCTGAATCCAAATAACACAGGACGATTTGTATGACCTGCATTTGAAAACATACGAGAATGGATAATTGGAAGCGTTGGATCCCCGTGTGAATATGGGGTCTGATTGGTTAGTACAAACAATCTGTAGACCTACAGGATTTCTAGGTGCCATGATATTATTAGTGGGAGCTGCACTAGTAGAAGCAGTGGACCTAGTCACAGTGTGCTGAGTTCCTAAAGGTATAATTCTACCAGTGGGCTTCCATTTCTTAAGGGGCACAAATTTAGACAATGAAAGGCAAAGTTCACTAATTTTGAATTTATGGCCTGTAGGCTTCCACTGAAAACCCACATTAATAAACTTTTTCCCTGTAGGCTTCCAAGATTGCTTAACCTATTTTGACTTCCAAAATTTATCTACTAGAGATTTAACCGAATGCCTCAAATAAGATACAACACATTTATCATAATTACCAGAAATTAAACATTCATCATGATAGCAGGGTTCGGGGTCGAGAAAACCTCCTTTTCTATGAGCAAATCTTTCAATCCTATAGGCAGTGAACATAATCGTTGTAGTGTAGTATGTGATAAGCTCAGGGGATTGATTTCGTTCTCTAGGGGAATAGGAATGCTAGAAAGAGATATATGACGAGAAGGTGGGGTTGAGGAAGATTATTTTTAGTCTTTTTTATGTTTTTTAGAAAGCAAGGGTAAAAATCTCAGGGTATAAGATTGGGGGGTGGTACTTCTAACGATTTATACTACTTTTACTACTCATCTAATTTAACTAATTAACTAGTGGATAGATTATGTTTAATTGAGGTGTGCTCGTATGATGATTAAAGATGTGCTCACTTAGATGCTATTACTCCCTAGTTATCTCTTATTGGTCGGTTGAATTGTCACTTCCTTTATCTTAATCGGTGCGTTGTATTGCTCCCTAGTATTATGAATTGCAAATCTCCTCTAGAATACCTGGGATCAGAAAGTACAATGGTATCTCCCCCGAATACTCTACTATCCTAAAGCTACAATTCACGCAATAAAAAAATGAATGGCCTAGGTGCACTCAAAGGCTTTTTTGCTATTTAGGACGTTCAAGCTCGCAACAATGAAAGAAGAAGGAATTTAAACAAGCAAGAATACACACATACAATTGAACATGGGGTAGACATAATGAGACAACCTAAAAACAATTAATAACTAGGTTTCATAGATCTAAGCAAACATAAGAATAATTTATCTAGACATGTTAAACAAGCAAGCATACACACGTACAATTGAACATGGGGTAGACATAATGCAAAAATAGATAAACAAACTTATCTTGTGATGCAAAATAGGGTATGGGACCCTAGACTACTGTCCAAGTTGGACTACAACTGTATTAGGGTTTGCTCTCCAAAGTTCTTCCTCCTAAAATACAGAAAAATCGAATTCTATATATAGATTTACAATCGTGACAACATCACCTTTTGCTAGTGACGCTGTCAGGTAGCCGTCATTAGGGTTTCGTTTGGGCCAAGTCCTCGTTGGGACAACGTCAGTTGAGATGTGTGTTGTCGTTAGTCTTCAATAAGGACGTTGTCTGAATCTTGGTTCTTGGGCATCCGGTGTAGATTTTGTGAGTGACGCCTTCTAGAATTTAGGCATGACGCCGTCAGGCTTTAGGACCAGAAATTTCGCTAAGCCATCGTGTGAACTTTTGATCAAGTATTCTATAGAGGGACAGCGTCGCCCTTTGGTTGGGACGTCGTCAGGTGTGATGGAGTGCCTTTGATCTTGACTTTGCCATTTTTCTCATGTTTTCGCTCCTTTTCGTCTAAATGTGCTTCATTCCAGCATTTTACTTCCAAAAGACCTAAAATGTGAAAAGGAACAATTATGAGTAGTAACGGATATAATATGTGTCGATTTAGGGCTTAAATGACCCCTAAAACATGTGTTTTAAATCCTTATCACATTACATGTTTTGCAAGCAATAGTAGAATTCGAATTAATTATAGTATGCTTATAGCTAATACTAGAATCAAGATGATTCAAATTGTTCAACTTAAACTTATTATTCCTATGGTGGTCTTCTACTTTCTTCGCTTGATCACTTTTAGCTCGCGAGGTCCTATCTTGCTTTGTATTGCCTGAAGGCTTTGACCCGCTAGCCTTAGTGTCGCTACTTACTCCTATAGAAGGAACGACGTGAATATTAATTTGTTTCACTACTTTTTGCATTTCTGTCCTAGAAGTGTTGGGCACTGAGACTTTTGGAGCTACATCAAAGGTAATATGCTTGACCTTAGGCATAGAAGAGGGTGTAACAGTTCTATCTCGCTTATTATCACTTTTAGGACAAGTGCCTAAGACATATTCTAACATTTCTTGAGATTGTTCAGTGTAAATGCAAGCATCAACAAAATCACTATCTAGAGGCTTCTCTATTCTAGCATCTTCAACTATCTCATGAACAATATCTAGGCTATCCTTAAGGCGAGTGAGATAAGATTAACACACAGTCCAATTATTCCTAAGAGGAGGGGGAATATACTTAACATTAATAGCATACTTCTTACAAGCAGACACCTTTGGTGCAACATTATCACAACTAGTGATTGGCATTTTAGATTTAACCTGAGTCTTTAGATTCTCAATTTCTTTTTGCAAAGAAGTTAACTTTTCATTGTTCTTGTCATGAGTGACCTTAATAGATTCATATAACTCTTTGAAATGCAATTTAACTTTAGTATTTTCATCTTGAAAACAATCATTTTCATGTTGCAATTTATTGATGATGTTTTAAAGTCGGAACTTCTGAGAATCTAAAGGTGGGGTTATATGGGAGCCAGTCACTTCACTCTTATTACCCTTTAATTGGGAAATTTGAGTTTTCAACTTTCGGATCGTGTTACAGTGAGCTTGAATCCGTTCATCACGTGTACTTATTTCAAAATATGCATCAAACTCAGGAGCATCCGAAGATGTCTTGGCATTTGAGGTTTTGATTCTTTCTTCAAGATGTTGATATTTTAATTGTAAATCAAGATATTCAACTTCTAATTTAGAAAAATTCCTGGTCATGTTATCATCATCATCCTTTTGGATTTTTTCATGCAATTTTGAATTCTCGGTTTCTAGCTCATTGACACGATCTTGGGAAACTTTAAATGCAATTGACAAATCATGAAATTGAGAAGCAGTTATGGCATACTTAGTGACAGTATAAAACACATCATGGGCAATGCATCTGGCAATCAAATTCTCATTAAGGATGTGAATATTCTTTCTCTCAATCTCATTGCTTTTAAGCACATATGCATTATTTCTTGCCTCGTTTTCCATTTCATTAAACATCTTTTTCATTTCTAACTTCAGTATATAAGGCCTTTTAAATACCCTCAAATTGTTCTTTCAATTGTTTAAAGAGTTGAATAACCTCAGTAAGATAACACTCTTTTGTTTGCTCAAAACCCCTTTCCCCTTCAATAATACCCGTTGGTGTGATTCTCTTCTTACATGTTTTATCGAAGTCAGCAAATAGTTGGTAAATCACGTATATGCTCACTAAGGTTTTGCATTGTGTAGGAAGAGTTCTAGGCACTAAATGCATCGGTGTATTGGGAGGATACACCGTAGCCGCAGGCAATTTCCTAAGGGGAGGATTATTTTCAACAAGTTCTTCAGTCTTTCTCTTATCCATATCTAACTTCCAAAACACTTTTTCTGAGGTTAATTGAGTCTGAGGTTTGAATGTGGCAAGAAATTTTTCCTTAGAATAATTGGGAGTTTTGATATTTAATTTATTCTTCATACATATAGGTTCCGTCATTTTCTTATCCATTTTCTCTCTAGAGGCATTTTCTAACTCTATATCTTCTTCAGTGTTCTATACACAAGTTGGCTTTTGTTTGGGCTTAAGAATCTTATAACCATCATAAATCACTTCTTGAGCCCTTTTGGCTTTCTTAAGGTACACAGGATTTGGGTCTTCTACAAGGTTTTCACTATGTTTATCTTTGTAATCATGTGAGCAGTCTGAATGGTGTTTCCTTGTACGTACAACTTGTTTTCAAGTTTGTTCTTTAAAGTTTTAAGGTTGGAAAAATCATTTAGGAGTTTGGATTCCTTTTCTTTGGATTCCTGTTTAAGCGTTTTTACATTTTCTTGAATTTCTTGTTTTTGCTTAACAGTCTGATTAAGTTTCTTTTGTAAGGAATTTAACTCTTGCTTTAACGTTTCTTCCCTTAAATTACATTTAGTGATCAATGTACGCATTTGGCTATCCATTTCCTGCTCACGTGTGGTCAGCTCAAATTTAGCACGCTGTTCATAGATGGCAACTTGATCCTTATAAATATTTAGCTTAGTGGTCATGGAGTCATCAGGCACATATTCAGTGTACTCATTAAACACATATTCATGATTAATGACAGAAGATGCACCACTTGGTACAACAGGACTTTCATCGTGCTTCACATATTGCTCATATGGGATAACATTGCTATTTCCCATATTTACAATATCTGACTCAACGACTTCTGTTGGTTGTACTTTGATGAGAATATTTTGCTCATCAACCATATCATATAGCTTTAGTACATCTGATATGACAGAAGCATTGGAGGTACCGCTTGTTGAGGTGATATAACCAAGGGAGAAATATTAGCCATGAAAATAGTCTGTGTAGTTGGTTCATCATCAACATCAGAGTCGAAGGCATCACAGTCAGCAACCAGGAAGACATTGGGATTGTTCTATGCCAAATCATACACTGGTTGTTCATCCAGGTCAGCATCAAATGTGTTGGCATTCCCATCAGCAAGAACTAACAACTCCTCCTCATCCAACACTGCTCCACTGTCTTAAGCCCGCATCAGTAACATCTTATCCCTAAAGTACTCAGCATTTTGTGGACGCTTAGGCTGAGTTCAGTTCCTAGAAATATACCACCACAATTGTAACACTTAATCGGTTTGCCTTGACCTTGAACTTCTATCATTCCTCTATTATCAGAACCCACATAACCAGCTGCAACATTCCCCCGTGCAACATTCCTTAGATTCACATTTTGCTTTCCTTACACATTCTGTTCCACAACCTTTCCATCTTACATTGTAGCTTGATTGTGTGGGTTAGATAAGGTCCTAAGTTGGTTGTTGGTTTGGGGAAGTGAGGTTCTGTATTGTTGAACGAATAGAGCAACTTGGTTCGATAGGTTTTCAATCAACATGTCTGTTGGGGTAAATCCTGAGTCTGGTATAGTAATCTGATTCTGATTCTGAGAAGATGGTAAGACATGTGATGTTCGAGTGTTCAGCTTTACATTAGAAACAAATGCAACTGAGTCATTTGTTGTGCTTGATGTTTTGGTTGAATTGAATTTTTCCATGATCAAACGGTCAAATGTAGCATGCTTCTCATGTTGAAGTAAGTAAGCGTACAACTGCTCATTGTTCGTATTTCTCAATCCTTTGTTCAGCTTCACTGCGGTAACAAACATGTTCTACTCAGGGTTCATGTTGTTTACGAACTTGGAATTGAATTGGATATTTGGCATGGTCATATTAATATTCCTCATATCATTCACAAGTTTGTGAAATGTGAGGTTCCCAAATATGCAACAAAAGTATCAATAGAAGAGATAAGATGAAGAAGAGATCGGTTGAACAATAAACAAACACACACACACATGTTAATATGAAAGGTTAGGCATAAGGTATGAGTGAAAGAGTAAATTGAACAACCAACCCT
This sequence comes from Chrysanthemum makinoi, assembly GCA_910596185.1. Classification (NCBI taxonomy): domain Eukaryota; kingdom Viridiplantae; phylum Streptophyta; class Magnoliopsida; order Asterales; family Asteraceae; genus Chrysanthemum; species Chrysanthemum makinoi. Next base: position 146,998,692 of record OU343216.1, on the reverse strand, counting down.
CAAGTGAGGGTTTTACAAGAGTATTTATAGGCAAGGAGCTAGGGCAACACTCCCACTCCTTCCCTTTTCCTTAATGGACATGGGCCTAAGCTTATGGGCCTTCTACATAAGCTAGACCTTAAACAAAAATAAAGGCCATAATAAGCTACCTATTACATATGAGTAACTAACACTTGAATAAAGGTTTAGGAGTGATTCCAACAATCTCCCCTCAAGTGTTGGTGATGAAAACGGTGAAGGCGTTGATGTAATAGTAGCTTTGACGTCTTCTGACATTCTTCTTTCTTGTGAGAAGAATTGCCTTGTTTTGAACCATCTCCCGTGTAGCGAGATAGTTTTCTTTGAACAGTTATGCTTTGACGTCATCTTTAACTTTGTTCTTTGATCATTGTTCTTTGTGATGAAAGTGATAGTATGTTGTTATCTGTATCTAGTTTGCCTCAGTGCGCTTCGTTGCTTCGGTGTCTCCACGTCTTTCTCCAACATTCTCACACACTCTTTAACATTGGATTACGAGTCTGATGAAGTTCTTTAAGTCTTTAACTTTGTAGATTCTTTGATTTGACGAAGAATCATTCCGACTTTTGTGTTGCTTTAAGATAGAACTTCTTTGATGATGTTGTTGGTGTGAACAAGTGGAGAATCAGCACGATCATTCCGCTCCAGATCTTGCATAAGAAGTAAACATTAAAACGGTTAGTAATAAGCAGATTCTGGCACTTACAAGTTTGAACTTCGAGTGTTGACATATATTGTGAAAACACAACTCTAATTCTTACAAAGGCCGTTCCTGAATTGGCGTCCCACAAGTGAGATAACACGATGTACCGAAGTACACCTACGATTGGATGAGTCGCGAGGTACACCGAAGCATCACCTCCACGTAGACCGTTTGAGACCACTAAGCAATCCACGGGGAGTTGCGGCGACCTGCTATCGAGCTGTTTCATGTTGACCCGGCAGGAGTTTCCATTCAATCACCGAGGATCACAAATGTGAACCTCTCATAAATGTTCTCGACAGATTGCTAAGATCTGTGAAGGACTCGATAATGTACCATTGAAATTCTTATTGTTGAACGTCAAGTGATGAAATGTCAAGTGTACCTAAGAGATCTTTTGATGAATCTCGTGGCTCTAGACTCAATAGTGCATTTTGGTTTTCTGAGCGGAGACTAGGGAGAGGTCTCCTTCTTCAATACCAGCAATCTCTAAGAGAAAGCCGATAGTTTACGTAGGGTTCCTGTGAGAATGAAACAAGCTTCTGTTGAGAGAAACTTGAGTGGTTAAGAAGGTTTAGTGCATGCGTCCTTGGGTCCATGACGACTTTTAATCTTCAATACCGGTGTCATCTAGTGACGACCAGTAGCATATGAATTGAACCCGATTATGCGTCCTAAGTTGAATAATCTGGAGGGCTATTTCTTTTCACCCTTTTCTTTGCATTTCTTTTTAATTCTTCAACTCCTTCTTTCTCCGATTCTCATTCTCTCCTTTTTACAATCATACCTAAGGACTTCTAAATTCTAACTATTGGTAGTGTCCTTGGGTAGATCCCTCCGACTCTGGCGGATCATAGGACGGTTATTCCTAACCTTAGTCACCTTATAACTCCATTGCCATAAAACCATTTTCAAGAAAATCTCTCAAGGGGTTTGTAGATGAAAACATGTTTGAACCACTATGAGAGTTTTATGTTTTAGCAGAAATACTCCCCCTCCACATGTGCTTTAGAGTTTTGACGGAAATCGACAAGCACGGTGAGGAAAGCGCGCACTTTTGAATTGATCGACTCAAGATAGACATTCCCCCCCGAGACACGGTTACGTGGCATAGTTAAAGAGTTGCATTATCAGCTTTTAGGTGACAACTAACTCTAATAACTATCTTGAAGGTGTGCACAACGAAAGGTTGTCAAACCCGTCAAGGTTCATGTCTACCAAGAGTTTCTCGGATGGTACATTCTACTCGGACAAGTCCTTTGCGAGACACGTTTACATCACTAGCAAACTAGCTTGAAATTATTACTCGTCCCGGACAAGTTTTTTCGAGTTACTGACAGTTAAGATCTCGGTCAATTTTGGGTTAAAGTCTTTTCACACGAGAGTTCATATAGCAAAACACAACATATTTTTTATCACGTATTTTCTCCCCCTCAAAAATGGCATATAAAATGTTATTTTTGAAAAGTTGCGAATAAATATGACCATTTCGAGTGTTGCGGGAAGAGTGACCATTGTGAACAATTTGTGAACAAAGTTTTAAGTCAAGTACTCCCCCTCAACAAGTGATATAAACGGTTCAGGTTTTGAAAATCATAAGGGAAAGTACTTGTTCTTTTGAGCAAAACCTTGAAAAGTGAAAGGTTTGATAGGTTTTACTCCAAAGTAAGAAGCTTTCGCTCCTTTTATAAGGATTGTGGCACTGAGGCGTACCACAGGTCCTTTATTTACAAGTACGGGTTGTACACTGTAATGTGTGCACAAGCCATTGACATAATCAAACAAGCAAAATCACAATCAAGAGAATACCCAATGATTACAGACGATCAGCTACTTTCTAAGGACGTTGGAAAGTTAGAATCGGAAAGTTTGGTCATCCTCCCACATAGCTCTCCAACCGTTGCATCTGATCCCGATGAATCAAACATTCATCAATCCTAGTGATTAATCAATGAACATCCTTGCGATCCTTTGAATTCCATCTCTTCGTCTGAATTATACCCAACTCAATGTCCTTCAATCGATATGACAATCCATATCGAACCATCTCCAGGGTGGTGTCTTAGAACTTAGTGAATTTCATCAAAAGCCATGAAGCAAGTATGATGATTTTCACTTTGGTAGACAAACCCAAACTTGTGTTTATGAACGATTTTGTACTGAGGTTCTTGATTGATTCCGATGAAGTGTAGAATTCAGGTAAGATTCGACCCCGAGGTGAAGAACTTCAATACGCTCTTTGATTTGAAGCCTATGAAAACAAGGAGTGAAGTAATGTACTTGATTTAAATTTCGGTGAGGTTCTGGTTAGGGCTCAGGTATGTAGTGATCCTCACCACCAGTGTATGTAAAGTGATCAACGGTTTTCTCCATTGGTGGTGTGGTTTATGAATCCCTTGGTTGATCAGATGGTGGTGGTGTGTAGCTTGTTGTGTAGTGGTGATAACCTGCTTAACCATTTGTCGAATCATTGGATGGAGTTGCCTTCTTAACAGATTTTGTTGTTGACATAGGTGTTTCTTATGTTGATGGAGGTGGTGATTGAGATGATGATTTGGGTTTGGTGGAAGTGTCAAAAGGTGGTTTAGAAGACTGTTGAGGTATGTGTGTTGGATTGTCAACTATGTAGTTGTCTGATTCCTTCTTTAACTTTTCCCATTCAGCTCTAGCAGCTTCTTTTGCCTCTTTTCGAATCATTTCCTCTTCAACCACCAAATTATCATCAGTGAATCTTTCATCCTTATCATGATCGTAATCTCCTTCATCATATATTTCCACATCTTCACCATGCTTTTCTTCTTGCGGTTGTATAAGTTGTTGTTGTGGTTGCTTCATTTCAACAGTTGTAGAGACAACGGTGACACCGATCTTACGGGTTGATTAACCGGATCGGATGAGGTAAGAAATGTTTACAATGGATCTTCCATAAGTGGAGGACTACCGCTTGACCCTCCGCCCCACCGGGTTGATTAACCGAAAGGTTGAAGCATGGAATTCCATCCATTTCGCTTTAATGTCTTACAAATTGTATTACATCATCTATTGAATCATACTCATCATCAGGATGACTTTGTGAACATGAATTTGAATGGATGTAACAGAAGGATGTCCACGGCAATTTGCAAGATGATTATGAGCATATGAAGTAGTTGAAGATGACACGGAGATAGTTCTTGCCAATTGTTTTGTCGTATCCAGCTTAGAATGTGTTTGCCATCGAGGCTCACCGGGGCATTGATGTTTGCTTGATTTGCAGCCATTTCATGATCTGAAAGTCATTAGACAAAGAGACAAACATATGGAAACACAATGTGTTTGTATTAGTCTGATTTATTATCTAATTACTTGTATGATGGTAACATGTTTATGTTAGTTACAAGTCGTAAGTCACATTAGTCTAAATGTATGAAGTTGATGTGATAAGTTACGTGAACATGTTAATTTTGAAATTTCAAAGAGCAATAATTCACTTAACACACAACATATTAACTTTTGTAAGCTTATATGAAACATAAGATATTTGTGACCTATGTAACATTTAACAAGTAACATATGCGTAACGGGCCAAAAAGTAGTGAACAATGGGTTATGAGTAACAAGGATCCTTATGTGTAAGAAAGGAGCTTATCCGTGGAGTAAGCTAAAGTGTAAGACCAAGCTTAGGCGTAAGAGTTTCTTACGCGTAAGACAAGTTCAAAGGCTTTAAGCTTACGCGTAGGGAATAGCTAGATGTTACGCTGCATAGCTTACTCAAGAGCAAAGCTTATGCGTAACAAGCCTTGTTTATGAATATCTTTCCAAGATACACGTAATCCACTGTAGACCCCTTATGCGTAAGAGCTACGCGTAAGATTACTCTTAGGCGTGACCTTTACGCATAAAGTATTCCTTAAGCGTAACGATTTGAACACCTAAAGATTCGACATTACTTAATAATTAACACATTAAATATAAACATGAAAACTTGATTGCAATTAACTCCAAACATCTTTTAGATCACAAAACAAGCATAAGAACATATCGGATACACAGAGTAAAGACTTAGGAGTAAAATTACTTAAACCCTAAACCCTTAATCTACGTGTAGGGATATAGCTACACAAATCAAACAAGAATGTTTCTGGAGTGTCCTAGATGTCATATGAGTGCAATGGAACAAGATTTAACAAATTTCCACCACAGAATCAAAATATTTATGGGAGATGAACCCTAAAAAACCTAAAACTTAAGTTCATACAGTTTAGATGTTTCTGGGCTAATTTAAAGGTTCAAAACATGCATATAAACTTATTCTAACACTTTCTTGACTACCTAATAACATATCACAGAAAAGAAAAACCCTAGATGAGCGCAAGAACCCTAGAATTCAAATTAATGAAATTTAAGATTGAGGATGGTTTTGGACGATTGAAACAAGTTTAATAGACACTAAGAAAGGTTTTAACACAACTCATTTCAATCCAAACACTTTTATGCATAAACACCCAATTCGTTCGAGTGAACAATTTTCCAAAATCGGTTTAAAGAGTTTTAACCGTTGGATTTGAAAGAATTTTAGAAATCCTTGTTTATCATCTTGATTAAAACAGTTTAGAACTTATAGATTATGAAAAACTTGAACGGATTTAGAAGATTTGATTTGGGCCGTTTGATCTTGGTGGTTTAGGAGTAAATGAATTAATTTTCCAAGTTGACACATTAGGTCCCTCAACCTTAAAGAGGTTCCAACCAAGATCCTTTAACTTCCGTTTAGGTAAGACAAAAACATTTGTAAGGCAAGAAACTTCACGATACTCCCCTCGACTTTTGAAATAATGAAATGGTTAAAACATTTGAGTCCGAGGAGAGTATATGACAAGAAACTTATCCACCATTTTAGAAGAAACAACATAATTTTGAAAACATGGAAGTACAAGGTTTTATGAAACCGAAAAATATTTACTTTCTCCCCTCAACACTTGTTCGGGAAAAATAGTGAAAGATTTGATAGAACAAAGTGTTGAATGAAGATTTGTACTTGCGATGTTTGAAAGAATTTAGATAGAAGAATATTTTTTGAGATTTTCTCGATTTTATATTTTTGTATTTTGTTTTTGAAAAATATTTACAAAAGAGGTTTTGGTGTTTGACAGGTTTTTAAGACTGTTTTAGGAGGTCATCCAATTCTTCTTGAGTCAAACACCTCATACCAATCCGGTGGACCAACTCATTAAACCTAGCGGAGCTAAGGCTTTGGTGAGAAGATGCAATTGGTATTTTGTACCCACAGTATAATTCAACTGTACCTGCTTCCACGTGGTCCTTGATGAAATGATAGCGAAGATCGATGTGCTTTGATTTCGAAGTTCGGCTGAGTTGCACGAGATTGCAATGGCACTCCGATTGTCGCAGTACATCGGGATTCTGTCAAACACGTAACCATATTCTTTGAGTTGTGTTAGCATCGGATGACTTGAGCACAACACGCCGACATGGCTACATATTCGCCGGTTGAGGACGATGTACAATCCTGCTTCTTCGATTGCCATGACACCAGTTTATCACCAAGAAATTGTAGTGCCCACGAAGTACTTTTCCTTGAGTCTAAGCATCATGCGTGGTCAGCGTCTGAAAAAGCGATTAGTTCAAAACCGAATCCGTCGGATACCGGATCCCAAGTTAATGGTTCCCTTGATGTATCGGAGGATTCTTTTAGCCTCCGAGAGGTGGGTTTCAGTTGGTCGCGACTGATAACGGGAGCAAAGATATACATCAAAGACAATATCAGTTCTGTTGTTAGATACATGAGAGACCCAATAATACTTCGGTATTTTGTAGGGTCCACCAATTTCCCATGTAAATCAGCGTCTAGCTTCTTGGTATGAGCCATTGGTGTGGCATAAGTGTCACAGGTATTCATTCCAAATTTGTGTAACAATTCAAGGGCATATTTTGACTAACTCAAGAAAATACCATGGGGTGATTGATGAACTTGTAGTCCTAGAAAGAACGTAAGTTCACCCATTATGGACATTTCAAAATGTTTCTTCATTAGTTTTGCAAAAGCGATTGAGTACTTTTTATGAGTTGACCCAAAAATTATGTCATCCACATAAATTTGAACAATTAAAATATGTTCCTCGTGATATTGTATGAAAAGAGTTGGGTCGACCGAACCTTTGGTAAAGTTATTGGCAATGAGGAAAGATGATAGCTTATCATACCATGCCCGAGGGGCTTGTTTGAGACCGTAGAGAGCTTTCTTCAGGTTGTAGACATGATTAGGGAACTCTGGATCAATGAATCCTTCGACCGACTAACATAAACCGTTTCTTTCAGTTGTCCATTGAGAAAAGCAGTTTTTACATCCATCCGAAAGACCGTGATGTTCATGTGAGCCGCAAATGCCAGAAAAATCCTAACAACCTCAAGACGAGCAACCGAAGCAAATGATTCTTCAAAGTCAATACCCTTTTCCTGTCTATAACCCTTAGCCACCGGCGTGACTTGTTTCGATAACGTTCCTTCAGCATTCAATTTGTTTTTCCAAATCCATTTAAGACCAATGACGAAGACCCCTGTTGGTCTTTCAACCCGTTCCCATACTTCAAGACGTTTAAATTGGTTGAGTTCTTCCCGCATGGATTCAATCCCGTTGTCCTTTGTCATTACGTCTTTGATGTTTTTAGGTTCAGATTGGCGAGCATCGGTGCATAAATGCAATGTTCACCATCAGTGTGAAGACGTTATCTCGTAACGGCCGGTTGATTCGGGTTGCCAATAATATTTTCCAGAGGATGGTCTTTTGTCCATCTATGTGTGGAAGGTTGATTTTGGTATACATTGTGCAGATTTTGAGGATTGAAATGGCTTGTTGAAGATTCCGCGACATCCGGTGCAGCGATCCTCATTAGCAAACGGGTTAAAGAACGCATTTGGATCAAAATCTGCAGGTGGGGGTACTTCATTCAGAACATCATCAGCCGGTTCATCATAGTTGGAAGCGGTTTGTTCAACTGTTGTTGTGGAGTCAACTGGTGGTGCTTCTTCAATCGTAGTTGTTGTAGCGTGTGTATCGGGTATAAGAGTAGTATCAGGTTGAGCAGCGGAAACAGTGAATACACCTGGAGCACGTTCATCAATATCGTCACTGAACAGCGGAGCAAATAGCCTTTTCATTTGTTGACGAGTGGGCTGGGGGCTTTGTTCAGCTGATGATGGGGTTTAGCTTACGCGACTGTTTTTGGCAAGAGTTATGCGTAGGTTTAGCTTACGCGTAAGCAGGGAAAAAAGACTAAAGTTATCGCGTAATGAAGTTATGCGTAGAAAAATTAGGCGAGGGATTATCTTATGGCGCGTAAGACGGGCTTAGGCGTAGGATGAATCTTATGCGTAGGATTTTCTACGCGTAAGCTTATGCTTATGCGTAAGTTTATGGTTTTATCCCAAGTGATCTTTACACTATCACGATGCAAAAGATATCCAAAGTCGACGTATTTTCGTGCTTATCCAAGCAAGAAAACATGAAGTAAACCACGCCGAAGATCAAACCAAGGAATAAGTTACGCGTAAGTTTAGGGTTTTCATACTGCATTACACTTACCGTAAAATGACTTTTGCCCAAAGATGTTTCTAAACCAGATTTTTGTGATGAAATAGCTTCAATATCACCAAAATAATACAAAAGTGTGAAACTTGATGATCCAAAGCACTCAAAACGGTTACGCATAGGTTTCCACCCACTAACAAAACAAGCTTAAAACGTAAATCCAGCGTAAAGTTTGAAACTTTTTGACAAAAACAGTTATTTTAACACCTTAAAACATTGAAAGTACAAGAATCTTGGATTAAAAAGTGTAAAAAACGTGTTTTTAAGCGAACCAAAGTATCACGTTAGCCTTACGCGTAGGACCAAAACCCCCTTCAAAAGCAATAACGATTCACCCAACTATTAGGCGATTGATACCACTGTGAGGTTCCCAAATATGCAACACAAGTATCAATAGAAGAGATAAGATGAAGAAGAGATCGGTTGAACAATAAACAAACACACACACACACGTTAATATGAAAGGTTAGGCGTAAGGTATGAGTGAAATAGTAAATTGAACAACCAACCCTTAAGTGAGGGTTTTACAAGAGTATTTATAGGCAAGGAGCTAGGGCAACACTCCCACTTCTTCCTTTTTCCTTAATGGACATGGGCCTAAGCTTATGGGCCTTCTACATAAGCTAGACCTTAAACAAACATAAAGGCTATAATAAGCTACCTATTACATATGAGTAACTAACACTTGAATAAAGGTTTAGGAGTGATTCCAACATGAAACCTCACATGGTACTTTGTAATGCTCTCCTCTGGATTCATCTTGAAGTTCTCAAAGTCATCGTACAGTTGTGACTCTCGATCTTCCTTTGTCAGTTCTGAGCCAGAAAGAAGCATTTTTACATTGTTCCAAACTGCTTTAGCTTGGGTGTCATGATTTATCAGCTTGTAGATATCCTTGAGGAGACCTTGAAGGATGATGTTGGAAGCTCTAATGTCAGCATCATATCTTTTTCTTCTTCTTCTCATTGAGATCATCATACTCCCTTGGTCTATCCATACCCTGAGTGAAACTTCCATCTTCACTAGTGTCAAGTTGATCTCTGGTGGTGCCCATTTGGTAGGGTCCTTCATCAATTGATTGAAGGATGTTAAGACTATTCTCTTTTCAAAAGCAATACAATCTGATTCTCTGTGCCCAAGAGTCATAATCAGTTCTATCTAGCATAGGAGGGCGGGTATCGGACCCTGCAGCTTGAACGTCATCCGAAAAAGTAGACATGTTTTCTAAACACACGGGATTTTTGATGAGTGTGTAAATACTCATCATTTTTGTACAAAATAAACTGCAAAATCATCTGAAAACACTCAAAAATGCTTCAAAATGATAAAAATATCACAAATCAGTGTTTTATGTGTTTTAAATGCAAAAATATCAAAATCAGATGAAAAATGTATCGAGTTTGCAAAATTGGCGTTTCAGATCCCCAAGTTTCTAAAATTGTCAAAAATAGTCCCCGAGTCAAAATTTCAAAAGAAAAGTCACCAAAGGTCCTTTTTAAATCATAACTTGTCAAATTTAGTCCTTTGGTGAAAAATATAAAAAGTTTGAGAAAATTACAAGTTTGGTCCTCCAAGTTTCAAAATTGGCAGAAATGGCCCTTGGAAATTTGAAAATGTCAGATTTGGTCCTTGGATTATTGGAGATATTCAAGTTTAACCCTTGGATCATTTGTTAGAAATTTCATGAGTGGTCCGGAAATTCGGTTTGACACAATTGGTCCCTAAGCTATACATTGGATCTAAATCTAATCCTAAGCCCAAGATAAGCCCAACACCAAACAAACCCTTATGTTTGACCCGGTCCAGTCCAATAACCCACAACCCAACTAAACCCTTTTACCCACGGTTTTAAAAAACCAAACCCGCCTACACTAATAATAATTAAAACCCCTGGGTTCTCCTTCCACCTCACTTTCGCTGAAACACTCCACCCCCCATCATCATAACCAACCTATTCCTACCCTCCAAACACAAGCCTCCAAAACTCAAGTAACATCTTTCCCCTGTCACAAGTTATCAGAACCCATGTGCAAGTTTTGGCGCCAAAATGGGAAATCAGTGGTGGAGATCAAATAAACCAAATCAATGGCCGAGGATTGAAAAAAACCCTAATGAAGCTTATAAGAGAGAGGAAAGAGAAGAAGAAGGGGTCTTTTTTTTAGACCATTTACTTAAATTCATGTAATCGTTTTAACTTTTTAATGTAATCTTTTAAGTTGGGTTTCAAGCTTTTGTGTAATGAACAAGCAAGTTGTGTATCAACTCATTAGTTTTAGCAATCAAATTCCAGTTTTATGTTTTCTTTGTGTTTCCCGCCAAAATCATGTTTTGTCAAAATTAAGTTTTAAGCTGTTTGAGTGATTCAAGATAACTTGTTTTAGCTTCTTAAAAGTTATTTAAGTTAAGTGGAACAACTTCTGTGGGTGTTGCATGATTTTCATAAGTGGTCAACAAAAGTCAATTTGCAGATTACAAGGTTGTAACCGATCCGATTCTTTGGTGCTAATGGTGAAAATGGGTTGAAATAAGTCTCATTTGGGGTGTATATCAGTTAGGGTAGTGGACTGTGGTAATAAGTTAAGCTGCATCATGGTACACACTTGTAAGTAATTCAAATTTGGTCTTGAAATATCTTTTAGCTGTGTTTGTATTACCTAAGTAGTTTAGCTCTAACTTGTCTGATATGATTATCATTCTTGCACTTTTAGGATTCACAAGTGGTCAAATCATAAATGAAACACATTGTATAGTGGCATTGAGCTCTTGATTAGGTAAATTGCATTTCAGTGGGCTTAACTAGTGTTTGGCACTAGCTGAGTATTTGTGTTAAGAGTTTAGTAAGCGGTTAAGTTTCACTAGTATAGTTTCAGTTAGGATAGATAAAGATAAAAATGGCATTAGTTCTCATGTTAGCATAGGAATAGTCAAAGTTGCGGAAATTCATCCTAGTGTCCATCTCAGTTTGAATTAGCTAGTGTAAACTTGTATTTAGTGTTAAACTGAGTAGATATAGCATGTATTAGTCTTACTCTACCTTTAAATATCATTCTCAAGCCACAAATTTGATCCAAGTTTCACAAAATTCAAAGTTGCATGTTCTACTGAAAAGTAAAAATTTCTAAATACAGTTTTTGAATAAAACTTAGAATTTCATTGTGATCTTACTGTTAGGAACTAGGATTTGTGCGTTTGGGAAATTAAAATTTAGCTGCTCAACAAAATTAGAAAAAAATCTTGGTTCAGTTTTAATTAGCTTGTAAAGTGCTTATTTGTTAGCTTATTTTGGCTACCCCTTTCTGAAAAGTGCCCTGTGCCTTTGGTACCCTCCTTTTGACAGTAGCTTGCAGAGCTCCTTACTAGCTCATAAGAGCTTGTGAGCATCTGATATTTGGCTTGTAGATAGTCACCCAGGTCCTTTACAAGTCCCAATTGGTAGATTTAAGTTTGAGCTTATTTATAAGCTTGTGCATGTGTTGAAACTTGCTATCCAGGTTTTTAGCTTATTACTCATTTTATCAAATCTGTTGTAATCAGCTTCTCAAAGGTTGTAGTTTGTGGAAACTTGTTCCATTTTGGTTCTTTTAGTATTTCATAGCTTTGGTAAACTATTGGTAGCTTATTTTGCTCATTTAGCTTATTAAAATACTTTAGCTCATAAGCTCTCATAGCATTAACTGTTGAGCTTGTGATTCAGAGGTTGTAGATTGTTATTACCTGTTCCATTCTAGTTCTTTTAGCATAATAAGGCTTCTGTAAACAGTTGGTGTCTTTTGGTGAGCTTTTAGCTTATCAAAGTGCTTATTCATAAGCACTTTCCAAAGCAGTTTCATATTTCTCCAAACAAGTGCCTGTTTTTCTATTTTTCTTATATTCCTAGTATTATTTTAGACTTTTCTTGAAATTTTCAGATTTTTCCAAGTTGTTTTGCTATTTTTCCTAATTTAAAGTAGTTTTTAAGCATTTTTAATTAGCTTTTTATATAAAAAATTCAGAAAAGGTTCAAAAAATAATCTTTCAATTTTATTAGGTTTAGATAAATATAAGAAGTGAAAAAAGTAATTTTCCAGATTTTTCATAGTTTATTTGGTAATTTTTAGTAATTTAATTAGTTTTTAATAGTTTAAAATTCATAAAAATAGAAAAATAATCAGAAAAATACAAAAATAGTTTTGAAAATTCTAGTTTGATATTTTAGACTTTTCCATTTCATAATTTCATTTTTCTAGCTTTGTTTCCTAATTTCTTGTATTTTGGTTAACTATTAAATAGTAAAAATAGTTTTTAATTAATAATAATTAGATAATTAGTGATAAAAATAGTTTTCTTTTTCTAAATATTTTCTTTTATCATTAGGTTTGTAAAAATATCATTTTCATATTTTGAGGGTTAATATTGTGTAGGTTTCATTTTTTTAATTTGTATGCGTCGTAGATTTTAATTTCAGTTTTATAAAAACATAAAAACAAAAACATCATTTTAAATATAGTGATAGCGTTTATTTAATAGGTTTTATCTTTCTAATTTCCTTTAATTTTCATTTTAGCCCTTGTAGTTTATGTCCTTTTTCCGTAGTTATAATCATTCCAAATCTCATTTTCCGTCCAAATCTCCCGATCACTACACGTTTTATCTTTTTACATTTCCTTAATTTGCATTTAAGCCGTTTTTATTTGTTGGCTTATTCCGTAGTTATAATTCACCAAATCCTTTTTCCGTTCAAACTCCTCGATCACTGTACGTTTGATAAATCATTGCATAGCTCGCTGGGACATAACGACCCGGGGAGACCATATACTCGGATCTTCATTGATTTCGTGCTTAGCGGTTTTAAGTTTGGTTACGGTCCGCCATTCACAAGTGGCGGGCTTGTGTGATTTAGCTTGACTGTTTTGGCGCGCATCAAATTTTTGAATGATCACTAATGATAGTGATCAGAAAAGATTAGGATATGAATATTACACTCTGAAAAGGGAAATAAATAAAAGCGGCAAATACAAATTAAGAAAATTAAAAAGATAAAAGATATTAAATAAACGCTATCACTATATTTAAAGTGATGAACGTTTAAAACTAAAAACTTATGTTTAAATAATAAAAAAAAAAAAAAGTAAACGTACAAAAAAAAAAGTGAAATTTATACAATATAAATCCTAAAAATATGAAAAATACATTTTTACAATCCTAATTATATAAGAAAATTATTAGAAAAGGAAAATTATTTTTAAAACTATTTATGTAATTATTATTAATTAAAAACTAATTTAAACTATTTAATAATACTCTAAAATAAAAGAAAATATGAAATAAGACTAGAAAAATAAAATAAAGACTTAGAAAAATCTAAAATATGATAAAACTAATTTTAAAACTGAAAATATATTTTTTAGACTTTTTATGTATTTATTATTAATTTAAAACTATTTAAAACTAATTAAAATTATTAAAAGTACCAAATAAAAGGAGAAAAATAGGGAAAATACTTTTAAGATTTTTATATTTATCTAAACTTAAGAAAAATGAAAAATTATTTTTTGGAACTTTTTCTTAATTATTTGTATTTAAAGCTAATTAAAAATACTTAAAAACTAGTTTAAATTAAGAAAAATAGCAAATAAGCTTAGAAAAATATGAAAATTTCAGGAAAACTCTAAAATAATATATAGAAGCTAGGAAAAATAGAAAAACAAGGGGTTGTGTGGAGGATATTGAAACTGATGAGAAAGAGCTTATGAAATAAGCACTTGGAATAAGCTAGATGAGCACAACAAGCACCAAACTGAAACAAAGGCTTAAATAAGCTAAAAGGACTTAAAGGCAACTAGAATCAACAAGCTACACCCTCTGGATACAAGCTATTACAGATTTGATGTTAATGAGCTTATGGCCAACAAATTGGTAAGGGTACCCACGCGACCACAAATTAAGCAATCCAATAAGCTAGAAATCAGAAACAAAATCTTGCAACTAATACTAGACCTGGTTGAGATTAATTGTGCCAAAAATCAGACAATGAAAAGCTCTAATAAGCCTGTGCATAAGCCGCACTTTACGAGAAAAACTCAGTGGCTAGCTGACAGGTGACGGGAGAATGGTCCAAGTTCAAGAGCTTGTTTGAAGCTTATAGAAAAATGACAAAAATCCACAAAAATAACAACAAGAAACTAGACCAAGAAAACTTTTAGAATCAACAAGTCACACTTGAAATGACCTAGAAATGAGTGAACTAAAAATCTTCCTAGATGGGCTCAACGAGATTTTACAAATTGACTTTTGAAGAAAAAGTGAAAAGTTGACTTATCTGGATTTTGATCATGATTTATGAACTGAAAATGACATTACTTGATGAAATAACACTAATGAAAGCTATGCCTATGTATTTTAAACATGAAATGAGCTTTTGAGTTGGTAAAACCCCAACAGGTGAGTTTGCTAAGCCCTTTGAAATGGGATTTTGACTTTTGAGCTTAAAAGACACAAGGTTATGACTCAAGTGAGCATGAAATGGCTACATACACATGAACTAAAAGGGACCTACCCGCAATAACTGAAAGACAGTTGGCCTAGCAATTCCAAACACCCCTTTGAAACAACGATATGAACTTAAAACAAGAATCCCACTGAATTAACTAATTCCAATGATCAAACAGAGTTCATATAACCTAATTGTAGCTATGTAAACACAATAGAATCAGTTATGACCACAGATGCATAAACAACCATAATATGTAAATGACTAGAAAGCTAAAATTTAGATACTCACTTACATGAATCCAGTGGTGTGCGACTTAAAACCAAAACCAAACCTGACCTAAACTAATCTATTCCAACCCATTTTCATCCTCTGCAACAACAGAATCCATCTCCATATCCATATGAAGCTCGAGTTGACTTCTTGACCATGTAACACATTTGCTTAAAAATGAATATTGAGCTTACAAGAAACTAAGATAAGCTTAAATAAACTTGGTTAAGCTTAAAAATAAGCTATTAACAACTTGGACAAGAGAGTTTTAAACCGAAAATTTCAACAGATAGCCTTGAACACATAAAATGATGTTAAACTTTGAATTACACCTTAACACTGGATTACAACTTATAAAGCAACTTAGTTTGATTCATAAAAACAGAAATTACAACAACATGACTTGAATTAAAACATTTAAGTAAGAAACGACATTAAAGAAAAAAAGTAAAAACTAGCTACTCCCAGGACTCCAACAACACACTGCCTTATATATTGGCGTACAAACTTTTTTATATTAAAAACTTAACTAGTCTTCTTTCTTTTCTCTGTCTCTCCACGTGCTCACTGCTTTCTTGGCATGCTTTCTATTTGTGTTTTTTTTTTTCTTCTTTTGCCATTTAATTCTATTCTTCGTATCCTCTCAACCATTTGATTCTCTTCTTAATCCTCTATATGTTTAATTCTTATGTCGACATTCGTCAACTTCATCGTCAGAAATGTGTGTGAGCGGTGTGGAGGTCCTAGTTCAAGCGAATTTTGCAATTATCGTGAATTATCCATCAAAAATGCTTTTCAAAGTTATTTACCCAACCGCCACAACAAATACATTCTAATCTTGACAAACCGGTTCAAACATCGAGAGCTACCCCAAGCACCCATCGAGGATTACGAGGACAACCTCTTTGAATCTAGAGCCCGTAATCTAATCGAACAAATTTATGTCGATGAAAAAAGGTCAAGAATTAGAATTGATTACGATGAACCCGTTCAAACACCGGTGACTAGCAAGCACGACTTGCCTAATCTTCCGTTTCTCAAGAACGAGCCGGAGACCATAACGAAGTGGTGGAAATTGCTAGCTCGAGCACACCACTTGTCCCACCTCGATCTTTCGAATGTTCTTCGAGACTTGATAGTCATTCGGATCACCATGTTGGTTTTGATGATTCTTTGAATAAACCGATTCCTCTTCATAACTCTCAAATGCAATCGTTTATTCCTTGTGTCGGTTGTGGTGAGCCTCTTTATGGTTCACCCTGTCGTTGGTGTACTTGTGTACAATGTGGTAATGATATTCATAACGGGAGTTGTTTGTTTTGTGGTTCGAGGAATTCATTTGATTATGATCCTAATCAGAACTCATTTAACGACTTCTCTAATTTTTCCAATTACCCACCCCAGCCCGACCTATATTCATATAACCAACATATCTGTTGTGAATTTTGTGGAGGTCCTCACCAAGGATTTGAGTGTCAATCCGGAAACACGTTTGTCTATGAACAGTTTTCCGGTGATGCTCAGAACTTTGGATATGACCAAACTCCATATGATTCACCTGTCCTGACTCAACATTTCTTGTTGTGAGTCTAATGGAGGTCCCCATTTCAGCTCTGATTGCCAAATAGGGAACCCAGTTCCTTGTAACAATCATGACTCTCATATGTTTGATACTTTCCAACCTCCACAGCACTATACGGTTCAAACTCCACGAGCGTTGTCTCATGAAATCTCCCAGGATCTTGAAACCGCAATGAAAACACTTGAGGATATGATGAGTAATTTTGAGAATCAAGTGAGTGATGAAAAGACCATAGGAGAATTACTTGCCGAAGGCGAAAGGCAGAATCTAGGGAAGAATTATTAGCCCTAGAGCATGCAGCTCTAAGGCGTTCCCAATTTCTCAATGCAGCTCTTTATGGCGATGACGAGGAGGTTTTATCCTTTTAGAAATAATATTTCTCAACCCCCTCGGTCAGTTGATATTCCGGCAGTTGAGATTCCATCTCAAACAACTGCTATCACACCTGAGATTCACACTCACTCTCTTATTATGGGGGACGAGCATCTTGACCTTTGTTCTGAAAAGGAATCGGACGAATTGATAAAGTCTAGTGTTGAGGACCTTGTCCCAATCCCAAGAGAGTCACAGGGAATTCTTGATCATGTGTGTGACATCCCTCCTCCTCTTGTCTTCTAAAATGATCATGTTGAGATGTCTTGATTACGATGATGATGATTCGTTATCTTGTGGAGACATAAGCTTGTGGAAGATTTACCTTCGAGCTTGTTAGCAGAAGAAGAGAATGATGAATTCTGCGACACTGAAATCAAAGATGAAGCTCTTCGAGCAACATTATTGAATGTCAGTCTTCTCATTTCTAAAATCGAGGCTTTCAAAGAGAAATCTATTTCATCTCCTACCCCATTAAGGGTAGTGACATTCTTTCCGATGATTCTATTCCGGAAATGAAAGCCTCCTGGTTTGATAATATGGGAGAGAAGATTAGTGGCAGTACCACTTCTCATTCTCATAATTCTCTCCTTGATCATGAATCATTTACTTTTGAGGAGTTCGCCAGTGAACCCACTCATATCAATTATGAATATGATTCATTCACCTTCATGGAGTTCTCGGATGAACTCACTCATATCATATCTCCGCCGGAGTATGATAACTTCTACTTTGATCTAGACACTCCCGAGATTTGTCTTGATCACATAAGCTTAAATAATGAGATTCATAATCACGAATTTATGGATCCTCCTATAGATGAAGATGAATTAGTCATGATGTTTATCATGATTTTCTATCTCTTCTTCACCTATCCGTGGCTTCTCCATTCTTCACTCCTTGGAATGAAGACATTATCTTTGATCTCGGCATTTTCATGTACCATTATCTTGAGCCGGTTCTATGTATATCTCATCCGTGTGGAACTTTCACGTACTTCAATGTTTATCCAAACATCTTGAATGAAAGTCCGATGGAGATTGTTTCTTCCACCTTACTTCCCCATGAACAAATTAATTCGGTGTCGAGTCAAGCTAGCGACTCGGGATCAAAAACAATAGCACACTATATGGGTTTTCACCCGTATTTCTGACTTCTTTCTATTTTCGACCACCCTAGTGTGGGGGTTGCCCCACATGTTTTCAAAAAAAATTCCAAATAATGGCGTAATATTTCCCTTTTACGTTCTTTGTTTCGGCATAAGCCGTACTTTGAATATTGAGGGCAATATTCATTTCTAAGTGTGGGGGGGAATTCTCACGAATTTTATCATATAATTATACCACCTAATTCCCCCATTTTTGGCAAAAATTTTTGGAGCAAGTGTTTTACACTTACTCATTTGGTTATCATCCGCCATGCAAGACAAAAGGATTGGCTAATCCAGGAGCAAACGGCTCTTGGTAAAGATTTCTCAAATCCGTTTATATGGCTTGCAATTTGCCCAAAATTGTATGGTTCTCAACTCACCATATCCTAAAAGTGAAGAGTTGGCTAGCCAGCAAGATTATGGCTTGTGGTAAAGGCAGTGGAAAATCCATAATTGGTAATCGACTCACCAAAGATAATATTGATAATTTATCTAAAGAGTTGGCTAGTCCGGAAAGTGCGCTACGGTAAAGACAAAATCAAATCGTTGAAATTTGGTGGTTTGCTCAAAATCACATGGTTATCGGTGTACCATGGTTCTTACTTGAACTAAAACATTTGGCTACTCCAGAAGTAATGGCTTTTGGTAAAGAGATTAAAATCCATTATGTTTTCTCAAATCATTGCTAGGTACTAGCAATATCTCAGAATGGGGATTGATGAGTGTGTAAATACTCATCATTTTTGTACAAAATAAATGCAAAATCATCGAAAACACTCAAAAATGCTTCAAAATGATAAAAATATCACAAATCAGTGTTTTATGTGTTTTAAATGCAAAAATATCAAAATCGGATGAAAAATGTATCAAATTTGCAAAATTGGCGTTTTGATCCCCAAGTTTCTAAAATTGTCAAAAATAGTCCTGAGTCAAAATTTCAAAAGAAAAGTCACCAAAGGTCCTTTTTAAATCATAACTTGTCAAATTTAGTCCTTTGGTGAAAAATATAAAAAGTTTGAGAAATTACAAGTTTGGTCCTCCAAGTTTCAAAATTGGCAGAAATGGCCCTTGGAAATTTGAAAATGTCAGATTTGGTCCTTGGATTATTGGAGATATTCAAGTTTAACCCTTGGATCATTTGTTAGAAATTTCATGAGTGGTCCTGGAAATTCGGTTTTGACACAATTGGTCCCTAAGCTATACATTGGATCTAAAGTTAATCCTAAGCCCAATATTAGGCCAACACCAAACAAATCCTTATGTTTGACCCGGTCCAACACACAACCCAACCAAACCCTTTTTACCCACGGTTTTAAAAACCAAACCCGCCTAATAATAATAATTAAGACCCCCTCACGGGTTCTCCTTCCACCTCTGCCGAAACACTCCACCCCCATCATCATAACCAACCTATTCCTACCCTCCAAACACAAGCCTCCAAAACTCAAGTAACATCTTTCCCCTGTCACAAGTTATCAGAACCCATGTGCAAGTTTTGGCGCCAAAATGGAAATCATGGTGGAGATCAAATAAACCAAATCAATGGCGAGATTGAAAAAAAACCCTAATGAAGCTTATAAGAGAGAGAAAAAGAGAAGAAGGAAGTGTCACTGTTTTTTAGACCATTTACTTAAATTCATGTAATCGTTTTAACTTTTAATGTAATCTTTTAGCTGGGTTTCAAGTTTTTGTGTAATGAACAAGCAAGTTGTGTATCAACTCATTAGTTTTAGCAATCAAATTCCAGTTTTATGTTTTCTTTGTGTTTCCCGCCAAAATCATGTTTTGTCAAAATTAAGTTTTAAAATTTGTTTGAGTGATTCAAGATAACTTGTTTTAGCTTCTTAAAAGTTATTTAAGTTAAGTGGAACAACTTCTGTGGGTGTTGCATGATTTTCATAAGTGGTCAACAAAAGTCAATTTGCAGTTACAAGGTTGTAACCTGATCGATTCTTGGTGCTAATGGTGAAAATGGGTTGAAATAAGTCTCATTTGGGGTGTATATCGGTTAGGGTAGTGGATCGTGGTAATAAGTTAAGCGCATCATGGTACGCACACTTGTAAGTAATTCAAATTTGGTCTTGAAATATCTTTTACACTGCTGTTGTATTACCTAAGTAGTTTAGCTCTAACTTGTTTGATATGACTATCATTCTTGCACTTTTAGGATTCCACTGAGTGGTCAAATCATAAATGAAACACGTTTGTATAGTGGCATTGAGCTCTTGATTAGGTAAATTGCATTTCAGTGGGCTTAACTAGTGTTTGGCACTAGCTGAGTATTTGTGTTAAGAGTTTAGTAACTGGTTAAGTTTCACTAGTATAGTTTCAGTTAGGATAGATAAAGATAAAAATGGCATTAGTTCTCATGTTAGCATAGGAATAGTCAAAGTTGCAGAAATTCAGTCCTAGTGTCCATCTCAGTTTGAATTAGCTAGTGTAAACTTGTATTTAGTGTTAAACTGAGTAGATATAGCATGTATTAGTCTTACTCTACCTTTAAATATCATTCTCAAGCCACAAATTTGATCCAAGTTTCACAAAATTCAAAGTTGCATGTTCTCTTGAAAAGTAAAATTTCTAAATCTGATTTTTGAATAAAACTTAGAATTTCATTGTAATCTTACTGTTAGGATCTAGGATTTGTGCTTTTGGGAAGTTAAAATTTAGTCAGCTCAACAAAATTAGAAAAATCTTGGTTCGAGTTTTAATTAGCTTGTAAAAGTGCTTATTTGTTAGCTTATTTTGGCTACCCCTTTCGAAAAGTGCCCCTTTGGTACCCTCCTTGTAGCTTGCGAGCTCCTTACTAGCTCATAAGAGCTTGTGAGCATCGATATTTGGCTTGTAGATAGTCACGGGTCCTTTACAAGTCCCAATTGGTAGATTTAAGTTTGAGCTTATTTATAAGCTTGTGCATGTGTTGAAACTTGCTATCCGAGAAACTGTTTTAGCTTATTACTCATTTTATCAAATCTGTTGTAATCAGCTTCTCAAAGGTTGTAGTTTGTGGAAACTTGTTCCATTTTGGTTCTTTTAGTATTTCATAGCTTTGGTAAACTATTGGTAGCTTATTTTGCTCATTTAGCTTATTAAAATACTTTAGCTCATAAGCTCTCATAGCATTAACTGTTGAGCTTGTGATTCAGAGGTTGTAGATTGTTATTATCTGTTCCATTCTAGTTCTTTTAGCATAATAAGGCTTGTAAAGCGGTTGGTGTCTTTTGGTGAGCTTTTAGCTTATCAAAGTGCTTATTCATAAGCACTTTCCAAAGCGCTTTCATATTTCTCCAAACAAGTGCTGTTTTCTATTTTCTTATATTCCTAGTATTATTTTAGACTTTTCTTGAAATTTTCAGATTTTTCCAAGTTGTTTTGCTATTTTTCCTAATTTAAAGTAGTTTTTAAGCATTTTTAATTAGCTTTTTATATAAAAATTCAGAAAAGGTTCAAAAATAATCTTTCAATTTTCTTAGGTTTAGATAAATATAAGTAGTGAAAAAGTAATTTTCCAGATTTTTCATAGTTTATTTGGTAATTTATAGTAATTTAATTAGTTTTAAATAGTTTAAAATTCATAAAAATAGAAAAATAATCTAGAAAAATACAAAATAGTTTTGAAAATTCTAGTTTGATATTTTAGACTTTTCCATTTCATAATTTCATTTTTCTAGCTTTGTTTCCTAATTTCTTGTATTTTGGTTAACTATTAAATAGTAAAAATAGTTTTTAATTAATAATAATTAGATAATTAGTGATAAAAATAGTTTTCTTTTTCTAAATATTTTATTTTATCATTAGGTTTGTAAAAATATCATTTTCACATTTTTAGGGTTAATATTTGTGTAGAGTTTTCATTTTTTTAATTTGTACGTCGTAGATTTTAATTTCAGTTTATAAAAACATAAAACAAAAACATCATTTTAAATATAGTGATAGCGTTTATTTAATAGGTTTTATCTTTCTAATTTCCTTTAATTTTCATTTTAGCCCTTGTAGTTTATGTCCTTTTTCCGTAGTTATAATCATTCCAAATCTCATTTTCCGTCCAAATCTCCCGATCACTACACGTTTTATCTTTTTACATTTCCTTAATTTGCATTTAAGCCGTTTTTATTTGTTGGCTTATTCCGTAGTTATAATTCACCAAATCCTTTTTCCGTTCAAACTCCTCCGATCAGCTGCGTTTGATAAATCATTGCATAGCTGCGGGACATAACGACCCGGGGAGACCATATACTCCTCAGATCTTCATTGATTTCGTGCTTAAGCAGTTTTAAGCTGGTTACGGTCCGCCATTCACAAGTGGCGGGCTTGTGTGATTTAGCTTGACTTTTTGGCGCGCATCAATTTTACAACTCTTTGATTTAACCGAGAAATCGAATCTTTCGCGGGATTTAACAAAATCAAGAGAAAACCATAGAACTCAAATCTCAAGTGACAAATCTCAAGAGACAAATCGCAACTATCAAGTCGCAATACACAAACCGCAATACTAGAGAAAACGCAGAGATACAAACCGCTACACTTGTCAATTCGCAGATATACAAATCGCAACACCTGTCAACTCCAGAATACCAAGAAAACGAAACCCAACTCTTGACAAAAGGCAAAGTTGCGAATACCCAAAACGCCAACTATCAGCGCTAGCCTCAAATCGCAACTTGTCAACTTGCAAGATATCAAAACGCAAGAACACAAACCGCAATACTTGACAAAACGCAGAGACAAATCACAGAATACCCAAAACGCAACTATCAAAACACAGGAACACAAACCGCAAACCAAGACAAATCGCAGAGATACAAACCGCAACACTAAAATGACAAATCGCAGGTCACTGTCAAAGGGTACTAGTGTCATTATTGTCCTTTTTGCCCTTTCCTAAATATTGCAATGGAATATTATTTAAATAATAAAACCGCAATAGCAAAGCACCAAACCGCAACACATGTAATGTCAAACCACAACAAAAACAGACAACTCGCAACACAAAATACCAAACCGCAAGCAAGATTGTACCAAATCGCAACCAAGTACCACTCAACTCGCACCTCAGAATGGACAAAATGCAACGAAGAACATTACCAAAACCTTGCGTTTTCAACCAAAAGAACCACAAACAAGATGAAACAAGCCTTCCAAACCCAAAACTAAGCTAATATGATAATCCTAAACACAAAAGTACAACCAAATAACAAACTTAACCACTAAACAAAATCAAACTAGTGAAAATGTCCTCTAAACCATTCGAACCATAAACCATGAATAACCAATCATAAATCCAAGCACACACGAAGTAGATGATCAAACCATGGCTCTTGATACCAATTGTAATAGATTGGTTTACTTAAACACACAATAACTAGGTTATATGGATCGAATTTAGAGAGAAGTTAGAGAGAGAAATAGAAGTTGAGAACTTTAGAGAGAGAAAGTAATGTCGTTTCATATGAAAGCTTTACCCTTTACCTTGGGAGGTAGAGGGTATTTATAGTTTTTACAAAATACGCCTCCTACGGGCTGTGGATCAGGTATATAGTGGGTACAGACTCGTCCATCCTCCATGGTGTTACTTAACTAACAACTTCTAATGACTAAACATCTACGACTACGAGATTTCTAATGCTTACAAATACTCGAGGTGGCCGAGTCTTTAACTTACGGATTTACTAAATCCTAACAGAAGTGGTTGCGTTATTTCTACTGTTTACTACTGCAGGTCCACGGATCCCTAAATTAACACTAGCCGGATCCTTTTTCAAGGGATCCGTCAAATCCGGGACTACAGTAGCTGGTTTTTCAATTGCTTTAACGAATTGTGGTTCCTTAATCTCGCTAGTTGACTCAATGTATTCCTGAATACCTAAAACCTCTTGATTATTACCCGTTTTCACACTGTCAAGTACTTTATCAAGGTAATTAGTACTTAGTCTAGCAATCTTAGAATCAATATGATCAACTAACTTTTGATGTTCTACACAAAGCTTGCATTCGCTAGTTACTTCTTTTCCCTTTCAAATCTCTTTATTTTATCTTTTAGTTCAAGAACTTCCTTTTCTAAAAGGTCAATTTTATTTTTCAAAATCTTGTTTTTGTTAATCACCTTGAGACTAATTTTGCAAAACTTATCATATTCAAGATGTAAGGATTCATCATCTAACGATGAACTACTATATTATAGAGAGTCAGAACATACCTCGTTGGAGTCTTTTTCCATGAGACAAATTTTTTCCTTCTCTTCCTCACTCATTCCCCACGAACCACTCACGAACGCCTTTTGTTTATCACGTTTGGGACACTCACTAATGAAGTGATTTGGATCCCCGCATTCGAAACACTTGCGCTCATCCTTCACTTTCTTGTCGTCTTTGCTTTTCCGCAACCCTTTCTTGTCATTATAAGATTGCTTGACATATCTTCCTTTTCTCTGAAAGAACTTCTTGAAATCGCGTACCGCCATTGCATACTCTTCGTCCTCACTTTTCAAATATGAGGTTTCTTCATCACTTGAGACTTTCTTGTCCTTTAAAGCAAGAGATTTATGTTTCTCTTTATTTTCCTTTGAGACCTTTGAGTCTTTAGCGAGTACGAGCTCATATACTTTTAGGTTGCCTATTAGTTCATCGAGAGTGAGGATTGACAAGTCTTTGTATTCTTCGATGGACGTCACCTTCGGTCTCCACTTTGATGGAAGCGCCCTCAGAAATCTCCTGACAGGATTGCGACTAGAAAAAGACTCATCAAGTGCTTGTAATGAAATAATAATAGTATTAAAGCTAGCAAAAGAATTATCAATACTATTCTCATCCAATATTGAAAAGTGTTCACATTGTTGAACAAATAAATCAATTTGTTATTTTTAACTTGTTGATTTCCTTGTATTACAACCAAAGAATTCCAAATTTCTTTAGCGGTATTATGAATAGAATTTCTTTCAAATTCCTTTTTAGGTAAGGCATTGTATAAAACCATTTTTGCCTCACTATTTTTGGAAAGCCTTTTCTTTTGGTCGTCGGTGAGACGATCATGAGAAATCTTTTCTTCATTGTTGGTTTTATCATCTTTTACAATTGCTTGAAAGTAACCTTCAACAATAATATACCAAAGATCAATATCTTTTGATTTTACATAAGTTTCAAATCTATTTTTCCAATAAATAAAACTATTAGTTTCAAGTAGTGGAGGTCGTTGCATAGATTTCCCTTCTCTATAATTTTCAAAACTCATTGTGATCGAAAAGTTTTTAAAATACATTTTACTTCAACACTTTTGTAAACCTTGCTCTTGATGCCAATTTTGGAAAACTAGAAGGGGGGGGGTTGAATAGTTTTATCGATTTTAATTTAAGTTTCAAAGATTTAGATTCGATCTTTATGTGAATTCGTATGGATGGATAGATAGTATGAAAAAATAAGTAAAGTAAGTAAAGAAAGCAAGTAAAGTAAAAGGATAGAAAGTAGCGACAAAAGTGATTTATAGTGGTTCGGTTACAAGGATACCTTCCTTGCCCTACTCCACTCTCCGAGTACCCCACTCGAGAGTTCAAGCACTATGTCAACAAGCTCCTTCAACTTGGCCGAGAAGCCTCATAACATCGCTTACACCTTTTCTGGTACAAAGCTAAATACCGAGTTCTTTCACGAGGTAGAACTAAACCTTTACACAACTATTACACAACAACTATGTGAAATATGAATTACAAGATCTTGCTACAGAAATCTTGTGGATGGACAACTCAATCAAGGACCCTTTGTTTAGATGACTTGTAGTATAGCGTGATCTCGCCTTTGTGAAGGACCTATATGAGAATCACAACAAAAGATAGAAGAACTAATAGAATGATCAAATGATCAGAGGTTAGGAGAGTGAAATAATATATGAGAGAGTTGTGAGAAGAAGGGTGAGAAACAATGAAGAAATGGCTCACTATTTATAGGAACAAAAAGCCTTCTGTCCTACGGTTCCGGTGGATCCCTTACCCAAGGGATCCGGCCAGTGCAAAACCTGGGATCCGGAAGTCTGGTTCAGAACAGTCCGGATTTTTGGTTGAAAACCAGGTTATTGGGTTATGGGTTATGAGCCATGGGTCATGGACTTTGGGTCATGGTTACCCAACAAGATACAATGTATCTAGACAATGGGTCATGGGTCTTGGGTTATGGGGTATGGGTCATGGATATTGGGTCAGGGGTCATGGATATTGGGTTAGGGGTCATGGATAATACCCAACATGATTTCATGCATGATGTCATGCAATGGGTCATGGGTTATGGATTAGTTCCATGGGTATGGGTCATGGGTCATGAGTCTTGGATATTACCCATCCTATTACATATTATATTACAACAATTTATTTATTACAACATTTTATGTAAATGACCAGATGTATATACTTTGCAAAAACAAAAATGTATTCTTATAATTTTACTTATGATAAATTTATATTGTTATCAACAAAACATAACAAGATCGCTAAATATAAACAAACATTTTTACGGTTTGTTTGTATTAACAGAATGTTTGCCCGTAACCATAAATGTGAATCGTAGAAGAGAACAACATACTATAGAAGAAATTGGTATGTTTGTTAGGAATTAGAAATTCCCGGTATTAAAGAGTCGGTCACCTCAAGTATATGTAATCGTTAGAATGCTCATAGTCATAGTTATATTTACTTAAGTAGTATTTTGTTAAGTAACACCGTGGAGGACGGACGGGTCTTTACCCACTGTATGCCTGATCCACAGCCCGTTGTGTGGCGTTTTATGTAAGACTATAAATACTCTCTACCTCCCAAGGTAGAGAGTTGGAGCTTATAATAATAGTTTTCTTTCTCACTAAGTTCCCTAAACCTCTAACTTTCTCTCTCTAGAACTCACCATTATACGCCCTTTGTGTTTGATGTGTTTGTGAAAAATCTATCAATTTGGTATCAAGAGCCATGGTTAGATCATATCTTGCACATCTTTGGATTTCTAGTGGTTTTAGGTGGTTTTTGAGTTTGAAAACGTTTAGTGGTTTGTGCATCATTTGGTTGATTTCTTGTGTTAAAGCTTGGATTTTGTTAGTACTTTTATGTTTAGAATCATCACAAGTGTTTAGGTTTTCATTTGGTAAGCTTGAATCATCTTGGTTGGGTTGTGTTTGGATTGAAAAGTGATGTTTATGTGGTTTTTCTTGCTAGCGACTTGATATACGGATCTCTTTCTTCGTAGCGACTTGCTTCACTATTTTGTAGCGAGTTCAGTTTTGGAGCTAGCAACTTAACCTAGCGATTAACATTACAAGTATGGACTCTCCACTACGGTAGCTTGACAATTGGTAGCGACTTGGTGTAGCGAGTTTCTCTTTAGCGACTTGAGTAGCGAATTGCTGCCAAATTTTGCTAAGACTTGAGGTTAGCGAGTTACTACCTAGCGACTTGCATTTGTCTAGCGACTTGGGACTTTAGCGACTTGGGGGTGTAGCTAATTAGGTGTTAGCGACTTGGTGCATTATCTTCTAGCGACTTGGGTGATTGTTTACGTTTTTATCTTGATTTAGTAAATCCCGTGAAAAATCTATTTCCGGTTTAATCATAGAGTTATAAAATCCCGTATAATCTGTTAACACCAACGTTCCTACTATCATCTCCACATTAGGATGTTCAAGCAGCTGGTTCAGATACTTTCCACCCATGCAACAGGCCGACTACGATTCTTGGGCTCAACGAATCAGTTATGCTTGCTGGAAAGGAAAATGGTGTCAACATTCTCAAATCCTTGATGAAGACCGTATCGGTTGAGACGACTAGAGATGTACTTCTTTGCGAAGATGGAACTCGATTTACGAATGGGCGGACGATGTATGATGAGCTTGATGATAAGGAGAAAAAGAGATTCGATGCTGATATCGGGGCTTCTAACATTGTTCTTCAAGGTCTTCCTAAAGACATCTAGCCGATCAATCACAACACCGAAAGGCGGTATGGGATAATGTCAAGATGCTTCTAGACTCAATTAACTATGGAACAGAGAATCACAACTCTATGCAATTTGAACACTTCAAGATGAAACCAGATGAGAGTGTCCATGAGTACTATGTGAGATTTCATAAGTTGGTGAATGACATGAGGAACATCAGAATGACTATGCCTAACATTCATTTGAACTCAAAATTTGTGAACAACATGAATCCCGAATGGCACAAGTTTGTCACCTCTGTGAAGCTCTCTAAAGGATTGAAGAATACAAACTATGAGCAACTCTACCTTCCTCCTTCGAATGAGAGAGAGACATGCTATGTTTGAAAATTGGTTCTTAATCAGTTCAAAACCAACCAGGGAGAGACAAGCTCGTCTAATGACTCAACTGCATTCTATTCAAACATCGGAATCACAACCAAAGCCTCACAAGTCATACCCATGGGAAATGGTAATCAAAAACTAATTCACGATCCCATGTTCAAACAAGCTTGTGCTGCGTGGGTAATTTCATTAATCAACTAGCTCTTATGATCAGTCAAAACATGAATTCTCTCCCACAAACCAATAACAACCTCAGAACCGCATCTAACCCACACAATCAAGCTACTGTTAAAGATGGGAGGATCGTGGTGCAACCAGTTCAGGAAAAGACAGTATGATCAGGGAAGAGGTGGAGCTGGTAGAAGTTATGTTGTTAATCAGTATCGAGGAAGGAATGGTAATCAAGGTCAACTAAATTTGATCAAATGTTATAATTGTGGTGAGGACACATTGCAAGGAACTGCACATGTCCAGCGTCCACAAAATGCTTGATTCCAGATATAAGATCTTGCTTGTGCAAGCTCAGATAATGGTGCTACTTTGGATGAAGAGGAATTGTTGTTTTCTTGCGGGGAAATGCCAAGACCTATGATGCAGATGTGGATGAGCGGCCTATTCAGGAGATAGGTCACAATCATCAGAATGCCTTTCAAGTCGATTTGATGCATACGATTCGATGTGGATGATGGACCTACTGCGCACACAATCTTTATGGCTAGCATTTCTCCAATGGTGTCTCCCAAGGTCTCCTCAACCTGGTGGCCCATCCAAAGACACACTCATCTCAGAGGTACTAAAACTATATGATGATGTTGATGTGCATAAGATGCATGACAAAGTACTATCTGAAACTTTGTATCAAATAGTGAAAATATGGGTAATATCAATGTTGTCCCATATGATCAATATGTGAAACAAAGTGAAAGTGAAGTTGTACCAAGTGATGCATCTCTTGCAGTCAACAATGACTATATTTTTGATGAATACCTGCCTTCCCCGGATGATTCGTAATATCTGAATTAAATGCCTATAAAGAACGTGTTGCTATTTATGAACAACGTGCTATATTTGAGTTGACCACTGCGTGGCAGAAATGGATGACCAAGTGCGTACAATTATTAGAAAAAGTAATTTTCGAGTAGAAGTATTAAAACAAGAGTTAAATTCCTTGCAAGAAAAACTTTCTAAAACTGCTAAGCAAAAACAAGAACTTCATGAAAATGTGAAAATGCTTAAGCAAGAATTTAATGCAAAGGAATCAAAACTCTTGAAAGATTTTTCTAATCTGAAAACTTTGAAAAACAAACTTGAAAACAAGTTGTACAAACAAGGGAACACCATTAGAGCTACATGATCACTAAGCATAGGGTCCTAAGCGATAAGCATAGCATTCCCCTTGTTATGGAACCAAATCCAGAGGTCATTAAAAGGGCTAGAAATGCTCATAAGGTTCTTTATGATGGCAATGAAATCCTAAAACCTAGACAGAAACCTAGTTGCATTGAGTGCACGAGAAGATAAGAAATCAGATGAAGTCACTAGGGAAAAAATGAACAAGAAATTAGATGATCCTAAATGTAGAGAGAAAATAAAAGATCACACCCCATGATTACAAGAAGGAAAACTGGATTTCCTTGAACATGTTTAAACCTTAGACATTGTTGACTCGAACAAGTTTTCGGAAAATGGATTTAGATAAGAGGAAAGGCTGAAAATATTGTTGAAACAAACCTCCTCTTTGGAAAATGCCTAGAAGCGTTGTGTATCCTCCTATCTTGTTCCTAGAACAATTGCCACTAAAAGCAAGACCTTAATTAGCCAATATGTTATACTTCAACTATTTGCTGATTTTGAAAAAACTTGCAAGAAAAGGATCACACCCACTGGTATTACGGAAGGAGAAAGAGGTTTTGAGCGAATGAAAGAATGTTATTCTTGAGGTCATGCCTTTCTTTAAACTTCTAAAATCACTTTGAGATTCTTAAAAGGGGATAGAAACCGATATTAAGGAATGGAAAAGGATTTGATGCAATGATAGTTGAAGTTAGTGACTATGAGCGAGCACTAAAATATAATGAGATTGAGAGGAATAACTTGCATACACTAAATGAGAACCGATTCTGATTACTGGGGATTACTATTTTTTTCCTGCTACAAATTGTTCCATTAATGCTTCCAAATTTCATGAATTATCGGTTTGCGAAAGTCTCCCATGATCGTGTCATTGAGCTTGAAATAACTAATTATGAACTAAACGAGAAAATTGATGGATGATCAAACAATTTGGTTAAACATTTTCTAAACTGAAGTTGAGCATTTTAATTTACAACTAAAATATCAACATCTTAAAGAAAATGTCAAAACTTCAAATATCAAGACATCCTCAGATGCTCCAGAGTTTGATGCAGTTTTTCAAATTAACAAACGTGATGAACAGATTCAAGCTCTGATGTGCCCGGTTGGTGCAAGTTTTAAATTTATAAAAGGTGAATTACCAATATTACCAATAACACATACGAGCAAGTATACTCGTCCGTTATAGCAAGATTATGAAGGTAAGTCGGGATCGTTCGCAGGGATTTGAGTGAATCTAAGCACAAGTTTGAATTAACGGAGTCTTTCCAAAACATATAACAAAGCAAATAGATATAATGAAATTCAGATGATTAAAAACTACACTTGCTTAAAATAGTTTCATATCATAGATTAATGTGATTGTGTTAACCTCTTAACATGTTGGTTGTGATAATTAGTTGGTAGACTAATCTATTGTTCTTACAAGTTAAACCTTCGTCAAGATTTTAGTTCATAAAAACAAGCTTTAAGTTTAACCAATTAATTCAAGATCAATTCAAGTTTCATAAGTCTACTTTCATAAACTTAAACACAAAAACATCCACTTGTTCATCAAATTGCTTAAGAAATGGTCAATACAAAAGGTAACCGATCATAGACAAAAAGGATACAATTGATTCTCAACAACTAATCTTACGACCATTTAGATGTTTCCAACCAATCCAATTTGATAATCAAAAAGCGTTTCAATTACAACCACACCTTAGTTCCTTTGTATAATCAAGAATAATGGGTAAAAATAATCATCCATAGACAATGATAGTTGAATAATACGAAGTTCTTTGACCCCAGATTATATACAATTAGCCAAACTTGATTAACAAATGTCACTATGAAACTTTAGCACAATTGGATCTTAGAATCAACTTGAAATTGAATTAAAACATGTTAACACTAACTAATCATATGATAATCAACATCATTTAAGCAAGTATATAAGCTAGCCACTCATAGCAAACATGAACATAAACTCATAACTTTGATCATTAGAAAACATGATTAAAAGTCTTACAATGCTTGGAATAAGGTTACAAATGATGAAGTGATGTTTCCCAAAGGATCGTGGTGGACTTCTTGGTGTTTGGCCAGGTGGAACTTCGAACTCCAACTTCTGATTTCTAAGGACGAATTTTAGAGTTTAAGGCTTGGTTTGATGAGTAGAGATTTGTGTGGTGTTCTCATATGCTCACAATTAGCCTCTATTTATACTATTTCCAAGGCCTAGGGTGTTAAATGCTTAACTTGGCCTCCAAGGAGTGAGGAAGGGACTAGAACACACCAAGAGAAGGACCTAGAATCGTTTGGATGCAAAGGGGAAGCTTAGTGATGAAGATTTGACAACTGCGGCTTCTCCAACCGGATCGGTCATTGACCAACGATCCGGGTGTCTTCAATAATAACACACCGACCGATCGGTTGCGGTTTGCGACCGATCGGTCAGTTATGGCAAAAACATTAATTCTGACCAAATGCCAACCGATCTGGCTGAAGGTGTAACGGATCCGTTGGATCTTCGAGATACAAAACTTGATCTTCTTTTCACTGTCTTGTAGAACTTGGTTCTTCAATCACTAAAGTCAAAAGGTACTTGATTTAGCTTTCTGAAACGGGAATCTTCGATTAGGCTATTTACATTTTCCTCCATTTCCCGCGCGGTTAAAATACTAGACAAACATCTCTAGATACGATTAAGTACTAAAATCACATAAATATAACCAAATACAGATATAAAAGTACACATAATGCAACTAGAAACATGCACAATCGAGTGTTTATCAAATTCCCCACTTAAGTTAGACATTGTCTTCAATGTGAAAAACGAACTTCAAAGTATAGAAATAGGGAAAATAGAGATGAACCAGATATGTCAACGAGTTTATCGGCTTAAAATTCTTCTTCATTCCGGGTGTCCACTAGAAAATCATCACACCTGCACAATCTATAAACAAACAAAGGTTTTATTAAAGGTGGCACCCCCACACTTAAGTTCAACCAAAGGTTTAAACTTTGGGGAGTGATCACAGAAAATCAAATCATGAAACACCTTTGGGTTGCCTCAGAAGCTTTTATTATGATGTTGACACATTTCGATCTTCGAATTTATTAAATTTTGCAAGGCGGCTTTGAACATTTTGTGGTTCGGGGATGTACGAATTCTTCACCATAGCTTATAGTGAGCGAACTTCCGTTTCCATGGAGCAGTTTGTGGAATTCTTCCATGAATGGTGCTACAAAGGTGATAGTTCGAATTCATTCTCATGGTGTCTCAGGACACTTGCCATTGAAACTTCATTCGTTTGCTCCTTGTCGTAGTATAACTTGATTCGGTGTCCATTAACAATGAAACTTCCACCTTGTTTGTCATAGAGTTCGACATACCCGGATGGATATCCATGTTTAGCGACATATGGTCCAAACCATTTTGTAACCCGAGACTTTGAATTTGAATTTCATGTTAAAAGCGAGAACTTTATCTCAGGCTTTGAATTCTTTTTTTTAATTCGTAGCTTTTTATCATGATAAGCTTTTGTTGGCTTTATCTGTTTTGGAATTTTCATAAGCTTGGAGTCTTAATTCATCGAGTTAGTTTATTCAGAAATCTTTTCTCTCAAACTATTTTGAGATCGATTGTTACATTTTCACGGCGTAGCTAAACTACGATGTTCAACTTGAGCGGCAAAACAAAGTCTTCCCATACAAGAGTACGTAGGTTGTACCATGGTGTTTTATAGGCCGTCTGAAGGCCCTGAGCATCATCAGTTTTCTTGCCATAATGATGGATTGTCTTTTTACTTTGTTTTTCGAGTATTCTTTGAGAGCTCATTGGTATTTTTCGACTTGACCCTAGTTTGTGGATGATAAGCATTCGCAAGATGATGAACTCCATATCTTTTCATGGTTTTCCATTTGTTGATTCAGAAATGAGTTCCTCGATGCGCTTATGAGTGCTTTGGGAATTCTATAAGCGGCGAAAAGCTTTGAAAATTAAGGACGACGAGCATCGTTTTATTAGGTAAAGCTTGGCTGCCCATTTGGACAACGTAATCATAGCGAGAATGTATTGAATTTGTGGGATTTAGGGAAAGGTCCCATGAAATCTATTCCCCCAAATATCGAATATTTAGCATACTTGAATGCTTTAATGGCATTTCATCCCTTGAGAGATTGGTGGTTCTTTGACAAGCGTCACAGATTTTGAACAAGTGTATGTGCTTCTTTGAATATTGTTGGCCAATAGAATCCAACATCAAAACTTTTCTTAGGTGGAAGGACCATAGTGTCCCCAGTTGGGCCATGGTGACATTAATCAAAAATTTTCGAGTTTCGGAACCAAAAATACATCTTGGATCATCCCATGGGACAATTTTAATAGCTCTTCCCAAAAGTGTTGAGTTCAGAAAAATTTCTTTGAGCATGAGTTAGTCCTTTTAAGAATTCCTCGTGAGGTAGTTTGCAAAGTCGGCAAACCAAGGATCGTAGTCATTTCAGGTAGATGGTCATGAGAGTTTCATCGGAAAATAATCATCGATTTCTTCTTCTTTCAATTCCTCAGATTAGGATTTTGAGAGCGAGATAAGTGATCATTTACAGCAAGATTCTGCCTCCTTTCTTATCTTTGATTTCGATGTCAAATTCTTGGAGTAGCAAAATCCATCGAATAAGACGTGGTTAAGCGTCTTGCTTGGTGAAACAGGATACTTGAGTCTTGAATGATCGGTAAAAATTTGTTTTGAGAGCACAAGATATGATCGAAGAACAATTGTATGGCAAAGCAAAAAATTTGTGGAAAGTGGAAAGAAGAAGCCAAAAACGATGTCGGCGGCGTAAAAACTTGATCGTTCGCGAGGTTTTAAATTGTATGCAAAATTACCGGTTAACTAGGAACACATTCGGGCAAGTATACCTAGTCAAGTTGTGAAGTGTCATTATGTAAATCAAAGTCGTCCCAAGAGACTTGGTTGCACTATAAGTGTCGTTTGTTTGTTTAAGCAAGTAACAAGTAACAAGTTGATGGTTATGATTGTCACGGATCAAACCAACAAAGAAAAGTATAGAACAAGTAACAAGTTGATGGTTATGATTGTCACATATCAAACCAACAAGAAAAGCAATATAAGAACAAGCAAGTATCAAAAGATTCATCATTATTCCAATCAAACACAAAATCTCAATAATCATATCAATAACAAACATCTTTAAATAGAAAAGTAACAAGTTTTAGTAATTTACAATAGGCAAATGATTTATAGCACTCCTTCAAGCCTCCAAATCAACTACAAGAAACTACAAGTAGGAAAATGATGTCCAAGCGTATTTGCATGAGCACACTACTGCGAATTTGGCAGGTTTGTGGTCTTTAAGGGAAGATAAGTTGGTGTAATTGGTGGAAATTCGTTCTTAAGGGTGGAGGCAATTTCACCAAGTTGGGATAGGATAGTTGGTGGAAACCGTCATGGGGTGGAGGCTTGAGTTTCACACCCTTTGGGGTGAAAGATAGTGGTTGTGTTCTCTCAGTTATGGTTTTGCTCTTGATGGAAATGGAGTCCTTAAGGGTGGAGGCTTGAATTTCACACCTAGAAATTAAGTTGAGAGAGGGATGTTATTTTAGGTGAAATGGGTCATGGGTGGGCTTGAATTTCACACCTAGAGATGGAGTGGTGGATGAAAGGGATGAGAAAGATGGAGAAGGGATGATGAAATGAGGTGCCAAATGGGTTCTATTTAAACTACTACCAAGGCTTAGGGTATTCAATGCATTTCTTGGAGGCCAGGCCAGGACTAGAAACCATGTTAAGGACTAGAAATGTTTGGAACACGTTTGGAGTCTTAGTAGTGCAGAAATGGCTGAAAGCAGGACCTCAGCCGGAGAAGGTAGAGCTCAACGAATCGGTTGGTCTTCTTAACACTCTCCAACCGAATGATTACGGGGCTCGACCGATCGGATTGGAGCAAAATGGAAAAATTCATAAACTGAAAGTTGAATGTTCTCTTAACTTTAATGGCCTTGAGAGGGGGTCAAGCAGTCAGTATGCAAAAGTTATGGCCAAAATGGTGAAGATTATTATGGGGAACAACGAGGCTTCAATATTTCTTCGTTAATGCTTCTTTATTTCTTTCTCGTTTCCTTCTTGAACTTTATTCTTGAGTCTTGGACCACTAACTTGATGACTTTATCTTCTGAAATCTCATGATCTTGCTTTTTGGAAATTCTTCTACATGGAGAAAATCTTAGTATTTTACTTACTTTTAAAGAAAATCTCAACTTTCAATATCAAGACTCCTCCGGTAGCAGCACTTTTTATGCGATTAAGCATTAAAGCATATGATTATAAGCAAATAACACATAAAGTTGAAAGCCCAAATCTCTCAATTAAAGGGTCAAACGAACAATATGAGAGGCTCCCAAATGCCTCCTCCTTTAGATTCTCCGAATTCTCAAACTTTTCATCTTCAAAACTTAGTTGATGCCTTACAAAAGGAAAACAAGAGTTTTCTAGAAGAAAATGAAAAAGTTAAGCGACATTTTAAAGAGTTATATGATTCAATAAAAGTCACCCGTGACCAAAACAACGAAAAATAACGTCTTTACGAAAGGAAATTGAGAATCGAGAAGTCGGAAATGGGAAACGCCACTTGTTTTCAATAAGAATGTTGTCTCAAAGTCACCCTTAGACTGCAAATACACTTTGTGTGATTAAATATATTCCTCCTCATCTTAGGAATAATGAACATGCTTTTCATGAATCTTGTGCTCACCTTAAGGATAGTCTAGAATGTCTCCGTGAGATTGTTGAAGAGGATTTCATTAACAAACCTCTTGATAGTGAAACTAGGTTTGCTTGCCTAGGCCAAGATCTCAAGAGTTGCTAGAATGTGTAATTGCAACATGTCCCAAATCCTTAACCTTAGGTGCAAAAGGCAAAGGTGTGATGCCTTGTTCTATGCCTAGTTCCAAGCAGGAAATCCGTTCTATGCGGTCTTAAGAGGAAACACTAATGTGCCTTCAAGTAGTTCGATTCGGATATGTTAGTACTAAGAAAGTGAACGTCAGTGTGCTGCAAAAAGCTCAAATCCGCAGTCTTAAGAAAGTATACACTAATGTGCCTTACTTGATCCTTGCACATCAAGTTCAGGAATGCATAAACTAGATCAACCAACTAATGTTTCCATTCCCTCTGAGAGTAATCGGTGACTTTAAAGCAGGTCAAAGTCTCAAGACAATACAAGGAATGATAGGACCTTGCAAGCTAAGAATGTGCATTGGATAAGAGTAGAAGACCAATCTAGGAACTTTAAGCTTGAGTTGAATAAAACGAATCGTGTTGATTCAAGTATTAGCCTTAGGCTATCTTGTAATTAATGAATTGATACTATTTGCAAACCTTGTAATGATGTCTTGCTTGAATTTTGCTAATCATGAATGTTGTGAATGATTTGCTATCAAATGCCCGATTAAAATTGTTAATGCTAATAATCGTGCAAATAAGAAAAGGCAAAAGCGAAAGATTGTTAAAAAATTGGAAACCACAGGAAGAACTTTTATAAAGATAGGTTATTATTGGATACCTTTTGGCCATAAGAATAATCGGTTTTGTTCTCAAACTGCTAAGATTATGCCCACTAGAAAATGGATGCCTCTTGGTAGAACTATTCCCTTAAGAAGTGAACATACTTTGAATAGGTCAAATCTGAACCAAACATTGCATCTATTCCCAATGATTCCATTGCTTCTACTTCGATATGGATGTTTCGTTTGATGTGGGTGTTCCAATTCCTGTTACTAACCAAGTGGACCCCATTCTTGCATGGGGATCCCAATTATCGATTATCCATTCTTATGCGTGTTCAAGCTGAGATCATTCAAATCGTTACGTAATTGGACTCAGTACGTTCCAAGCATATATTGGAGACGGTGTGCTCATGAACCGTGAGCAAATTCATCGGGACAGTTAGATTGGTAATGATCATTTGGTGCAATTATGGGTTATGGTGATTATGTTGTTGGTGATAGTGTTATCTCTAGAGTATACTATGTGGAAGGTCTTGGTCATAATCTGTTTTCTGTCGGTCAATTCTTTACTCACGATCTAGAAGTAGCCTTCTGAAAACATACTTGTTTTGTTAGAGAACTTGATGGTAAGGAACTTTTAAGAGGAACTCGTGGTTCAAATCTTTACACCATCTCTATAGAAGATATGATGAAGTCTTCTCCAATTTGCTTCTTGTCAAAGGCTTCAAAAACAAAGTCATGGTTATGGCATCGACGTCTCAATCACTTGAACTCCGGCACCATCAATGATCTCTCCAGAAAGGACTTAGTTGTAGGTTTACCTCGACTAAAGTATGAAAAGGATCATCTTTGTTCAACATGTCAATTGGGAAAAAGCAATAAGTATGCCCATAAATCCTACTAACTCTGTCACAGAAGTTCTTCATACAATTCATATGGTTTTATGTGGACCAATGAGAGTCTGAGAATCTTTGGGAAGAAATATGTGTTAGTTATAGTTGATGATTACTCTAGATTCACCTGGTCAAGTTCTTAAGGACAAAGGATGAAACTCCTGATATCATCATCAAACTCATCAGCAGTGCGAGTTCGACTTAACAAAACGGTAAATTATCCGGACGGACAATGGGCGGAGTTTGTTAACAAACAACTTAGTGAATTTGAAAGCATTGGAATCAGCCATCAAAGAGTGTTCCAACTCCTCAACGAGACGGTGTAGTTGAAAGTAATCGAACTCTTGTAGAAGCCGCTAGAACAATGCTGATTTACTCAAAGGTTCCAATGTTTCTCTTTGAAGCTATTGCCTGCATGCTACACACAAAATCGTTCCCGATTCACCTTGTTCATGGAAAGACACCATATGAACTTGTCCATGAAAAAACCTAATCTCTCTTCCCTTCGTGTGTTTGGAGCTTTGTGCTATCCAACTAATGAGGGTCAAGACTTAGGCAAACTTAGAGCTAAAGCAGACATTGGAGTATTTGTCGGGTATGCACCAAACAAAAAGGGATACGAATCTACAACAAAAGAACCCGAAACATCATGGAAACAATTCACGTTACGTTTGATGAGGTCAACGGCGAACAATTCATTCGGACCCGCACTTCAAATCAGTTCAATTGGTTCATCCCTTGTTCCAAACTCTTCTCAAGAAACTCCATATGTACCTCCATTTGAAGATGATTTAAGGAAATTGTTTGATCCTATGTTTGATGAACTTTATGATCGAATACTAATGAGGTGTTGATCCTACAGAGCTCATATTCCGTGAATGAAGTCAATCCGGTCTCAATATCTTTAAGTCAAGAAGTGCCTTCTGGCGATCCCGTCTCATCAACAAATCATCATTCTTCAAATGTACATCATGGAACTGTTTACGCATCAATGATGTTAATCCCTTTGCTAATCCACGAAGATGCTCCATTTGAAAACATATTTGCTCTCTGAATCTTCTTCGAACCATCCTCTTCGGAGACATCGACTCTGCTCACTTCAGTCCCTCAACAACTACCACATGAACACCTCAGAAAATGGACTCACGATCATCCATTAGACAACATCATTGGAAATTCCTCTCGTCCAGTATCCACACGGAAACAACTTGCAACTGATGCCTTATGGTGCTTCTTCAACTCCGTACTCTCTAGATCGAACCAAAAGATGTTAAAACCGCCATGAATGAAGATAGGTGGTTCAATGCTATGCAAGATGAAATTCATGAGTTCGATCGACTAGATGTATGGGAGTAGTACGCTCAGTTTTGCTATGATTATTGCTCTAAAATGGATCTTCAAAGTGAAACTTGATGAGCATGGTGATGTGTTGAAGAACAAGGCTCGATTAGTTGCTAAAGGATACCGTCAAGAGGAGGTATAGACTTTGAAGAATCTTTTGCTCCTGTGGCTCGAATCGAGGCAATTAGAATCTTTTGGCTAATGCTGCAAGTAAGAACATGGTAGTCTATCAAATGGACGTAAAGACGGCATTCCTGAACGTAGATCTTAAAGAAGTCTCGCGGCCAACCTGAAGGATTTGTAAATCAAGAGCATCCTACTCACGTTTATCGTTTGAAGAAGGCCCTTTATGGTTTAAAGCAAGCTCCAAGGGCATGGTATGATACGTTGTCAAAGTTTCTTCTATCAACTGGATTTAGCAAAGGAGCAGTTGATCCAACATTGTTCACGGAAGTCGGCAAACATTTAACTCATGTTCAAATTTATGTTGATGATATTATTTTGCCTCGGTGACCCAATGGAATGTGATCGTTTTCTAATGAAATGAGTTCAAAATTTCAAATGTCAATGATGGGACAAATGTCATTTTCTTGGGATTACAAATTTCGCAAAGTCCGGAGGCATTTTCATAAATCAATCTAAATATGCAACTGAGATCTTAAAGAAATTTGGATTTGATTCAAGTGACCTGTTGACACTCCCATGATTGATCGAACCAAACTAGATGAGGACCACTCGGGGATCATGATTGACCAAACAAAATATCGTAGTATGATTGGATCCCCGATGTACCTCACAGCTAGTAGACCAGACATCTTGTTCGCTGTTTGCATGTGTGCTAGATACGAGGCTAAGCCTACTAAAAAGCACCTTGAAGCGGTTAAACGGGTCTTTCGATATCTCCAAGGAACCATCAACATGGGACTTTGGTACCGAGGACAGGTATGTCTAACGACCTATGCGAGATCTGCGATCATGCAGGATGTCAAGATACTCGTCGAAGCATGCGGAGGTGCTCAGTTTTGGGTGATAAGCTTGTGAGTTGGTCTTCAAAGAAGCAAATGAGTACTTCTATATCCTCTCAGAGGCTGAATACATAGCCATGTCATCTTGTTGTGCTCAAGTCTTATGGATGAGATCTCAATTATCTGACTATGGCTTTGAAGTCAACAAAATCCCTCATCTTTGTGATAATAAAAGTGCTATTGCTCTCTTGCAACAACGTTCAACACTCAAGAGCAAAGCATATCGACATTCGACATCATTTCATCAGGGGAACAAGTGGAAAAAGGTGTGGTGGAACTCTATTTGTGAGACGAATATCGGTTAGCGGACATCTTCACCAAAGCTCTTCCAAGAGCGCTTTGAGTTTATTCTTCCACTTGGCTTGAAAAGCCTTCAACGAAACACTCAAACGTCTTAGGAGGAAGGCGAGGAGTAAGGTCTATCTTCATCTATCTCTTGTATATATCTATTCTAAAAACAAAATACAAAATTATAAAACCTTCAAAATCCATAAAAATCTGAAAAATTCGAAAAATCTTCAAAAATATTGTATATTTGTCATGCTTTTTCTGGTTCGATAATATCTACGGTCTTTGTGATGTCATTCAAAGAATGACACGGGACTTTAGATGTTGTTCGAATTAAAAAAAAAAATCAAAAAATATTTTTGGGAGAAAGAGAAACAATGGGTTTATTGTCATTTCAGTGATAGCTTTTTCAAAAAACGAGCCATACTTTATCATGTTTTCAAAATTCCATGCTCGATTCTTTAAACATTTATCTGGCGAAAACTAACTGCTTTGAAAAATAACTTCGTCTCTATTTTTGATAATCATCCGGACTTATTTGTCAAAATATCAATCTCTCAATCAACAACCTATGTCATTGATTGAGGGGGAGAATGATTTCAATTAAATTAAAAGTTATTTGGCATTCAATTGTTTTCAAAAGATATTCAAGCATGTTTTATCAATGGAGTCTAAAGTCTTCAAATCGATCATTATCGGTTAAAAGCTTTCATAAT
Organism: Chrysanthemum makinoi; assembly: GCA_910596185.1. Taxonomy (NCBI): domain Eukaryota; kingdom Viridiplantae; phylum Streptophyta; class Magnoliopsida; order Asterales; family Asteraceae; genus Chrysanthemum; species Chrysanthemum makinoi. The sequence goes on along the minus strand of OU343216.1, from coordinate 146,957,123 downwards.
CAAGTCACAATTCTCTTAAAAGCTTTCAAAATCAATTTAAATCTATAAGAGATCACAAATCTCAAATGATTTGATAATTGTGATCGGGGGAGAATGATTTAGGATTTAAACGATAATTGATAAATGGTTTTATAAGGATGTACAAGCTCCCTTCCCACATATGACAAACGATTTCAAATTTTCCATGCACATGTTGAGGGGAGCATCTATCTTAAACCTATGATTTGAAACGTGATAACTTATCTCAAGGTGCAGGTTTCCTCTAGTATGTGCAAAACTCTTTTCAAATCTCGAGGCACATATTGAGGGAGCAAAATCATGAAAACCTCATCCTTCCCCAAAATGCTTTATCTACTTGATTCGATTAGGGAAGTGATGTTGATATTTTTAAAAATGGTAATCAAAGAAGTTAATTCTTTCTCTTGCCTCCGTGTGGAAAACTATTTCAAATACTTGATTCACATGTTGAGGGGGAGTCCTTCTTCTAAAATATCAAAACAATTCGGTACAAAATGCTTTGATAAAATATCATAAGTATACGGATTGATTTTCAAATGGTTTTCAATTGGTTCCTATGGCAGATGAACAATACCAAAAGACCGACCAACTTTACATTATGTATGGTGATATAAGGACGATAAGGTTAGGTATGTGTTCCCATGATCCGCGAGAAGGAGGGATCTACCGGGACTATCCACTAGTTAGTGTAGAGTTCTTAGGTATGATGATAAAAGGAGAAAAAAAAGATATGGGAAGAGTCTTGACTAGGTGAGCTAGTCTTGGAATAAACCCAACAAGGTTCTTGCTATGAAGTCTCGGTAAGCACTGAAGGGGTTGAAGAATTAAAAAGAATTGAATGAGAAAAGGGTGAAAAAAATAGCCCTCCATTTATTCAACCTTAGGGGAGAAACCGGGTTCAATTCATATGCTACTGATGGTAACATCGGTATTGAAGACAATACGTCATGGACCCAGTGGCACTTGCACTTCAACTTTCCAAACCACTCAAGTTCCTCTTAAAAGGACTTGTTTCATTCTCACGGGAACCGACATTATCTATCGACACTCTCTTAGAGATTGTTGATATTGAAGGAGGAGACCCTCTCCCTAGTCTCCGATATAGGATCCAAATATGCACAAATTGAGTCTAGAGCTGCGAGATCATCAATAAATCTCATTAGGACACTTTCAATGAAGACTCTCTGTTTCACACAATGTGGAAAGAGATTATATCTTGAGTCCTATGCATTATCCTTGTGGTATTGCGGAACATCCGGTGATATGCAAACATACTCACAATGAAGATGGAAAGCCTTCTGGAGCCAACATCTAACAAGCTCTTGGTAGGTGGCATGTGAGATCTATTATACATATCAACCATGTGACAAGCTGAACGAAAACAATGGGATTCATTCAATCTTTTGAATCAATCTAGTTCAGTTATGGATTGACGGATACCTTTGAAAAACCGGTCTTTGTGCTTTAAAACTCTTTTCATTAGCACGTCGACCGTGTACTAATTTTCAAATCAAAAGGTGTTTTATGATTGATAATTGATTTTCATTAAAACCTTCGTTATATTGCAAAACAATTTCTATTGAGCAATACACGATTGTTTTTCAAATCTCTTTTCATCAATCGGTGGACTTAAATTATTTGGTTCACTCACTCGTGTTGTCTTCTTTGAGACGTTCGGTTTGAGAACGGCTAGAGCATTTGCGAAACCTGTCAAGGAAATTCTTGAATTATACGATCCGCGAGCGTGCTTATCGCGATCAGCGAGGAACCGTGGGCGTGTACCTCAATTCCGAAAGTGATCAAAGACACTTTAGGCGTTTTATTATTGCTTGTATCTTGAAGTTTTGCAAACGTTTGGTAGAGCCGATCAATCGCCGCATGCTCAACACACATTCATCTCAAAAGAATCATGATTGGTGCATCAATGACTCGATATTTAACTCCATGCGCTTCTGCTATTTGCCAATATCATGAATCAACGAATGCTTCCGCTACTCTGATGAGAAGATATCATGATCGAGAATGTGAGCATGTCGGTCCGAAAGTCACAACATCACATAATACCAACACCACAATGGATGTATCAGAGATTTTCTACTAGCCGATGATCTCAAAGCTTTCAACATTATTATCCGCGTGGATCGATAAAAGACCTCCACTTGGATTAACCAAACATGCAATGAGTGGAATCAATGACTCGACTTGAGCAAAGTACTACATCAAGAATGCAAGATCAATTGTTAATGTAATATCTGATTGTATTCAATGTCATTTTAGTATATGTTTGAGGTGACCTCCTTTAAGGGGAGATTGTTAGGAATTAGAAATTCCGGTATTAAAGTCGGTCACCTCAAGTATATGTAATGCTCATAGTCATAGTTATATTTAGTTAAGTAGTATTTAGTTAAGTAACACCGTGGAGGACGGACGGGTCGTTACCCACTGTATGCACGATCCACGGCCCGTTGTGTGGCGTTTATGTAAGACTATAAATACTCTCTACCTCCCAAGGTAGAGAGTTGGAGCTCATAATAATATTTTTCTTTCTCTCACTAAGTTCCCTAAACCTCTAACTTTTTCTCTCTAGAACTCACCATTATACGCCCACTTTGTGTTATGGTTTGATGTGTATGTGAAATCCAATATCCAACAATGTTTTTTACCCCCATTCTAATTCTCTTCTTCCATGTGTGACAATCTACAATTTTTGAAACTTTAAATGACTATTTTACCCCTTTGACTTTTTTAGAGTTTAACACAACTTTTTGCTTTTGACTATTTGCGTTCTAGTGTGTAAAATCGATTCTTGTGTAACTATTAGTCATGAACAAATTTTTTCTTAACCAAAGAAATAAATTTTATTTTTCAAATTATTACCTTCTGAGCATTCCGTTCACATTCAATTATTTAACATATAACTATTTCGCGTATAACGAAAAACGACACGTAACGCGTACCGACACGATAATAATTAATTTTGTATTTAATTATCACAAATTAGTTAAACAAACATGATTAAATAAGTTATTTAAGATTTTATTCAAGAACGTTTGATAAAAACGCGAATATTCAAGTTAAGGTTTCGTTCTATGGACAAAGCCTACCCGTGATACCCGACGACTACTCAATAAATAATAAATATTCTAAATAAGATTTAGGGAAAATATTTTTAAAATGTATCATACTTGTCACCATTTGCTTTGTGGGTAGCGAACAAAAATTTTGAATTTTGTGGGTACTTTTCTTTCAAATTCATTCTTTTTTGGGTATTTTGAAAAAGTTTTGGACATTTTTTTCCCTTTTTAGCTGATAGAATTTTTTTTCCGAATGGCACAAATGTCACATAGTACCCTAAAAATGATGAATTTGAAAGAAAAGAACCCACAAAAGCAAAACAATTTATTCGCTACCCGCAAAAGCAAATGGTAGCAAGTATGATACATTTAAAAAACATTTTCCCTAAGATTTATATAACATTTATGAGATACTAATCGTGTAAATACTCAATCTTCGTGGAAAAAATATTTTAAACTCAATGGTGTAAATTTCGTGTCTTGAACCAAATGTTATCGAGCTTAAACGAGCCCTTAACCCTTATTTTACAAAAATTACAATAATGGTCCCTGTGACTAATTTACACCGCAAGTCCAATTATTAGTGTCTATATTCTCGGTGAATACGGTCTTATTTATACTCGTTTCGAAGATATTTTTAATAATTTATTAGCTTTTGCAAAAATTATATTTTTACGGGTTAATGGTATATTTTTTACGGACTAAAAATTACATTTTGACGACGAACGAAAAGAAAATGGGATACAATAAAACCATCCTTCCCCTTATACTCCCACTATATAAACAAAACCCTCTCATTTTCATTCTCATTTTCACTTCATTTCTTCAAATTCTAGAGAGAGAAACTATAACACCCCCCGTGATCATAATGACCGTGATCATAATGACAGCAGAAGACTAATCGGGGTGTTACTCGAATGGAGATCATAGTCACTAATCATAGAAAACGACTCGAAAGAGACATTTTATTAAAATAGTTATTATTCATCGAAAACTCATAGATGTTACAAAATATTCCAAATTGTTCAAGTGTTTTCTCAAAATATAGAGCATGAGTTTGAAAGAAATGACAACTTTATGTTTACACCACAAGGAAGGTCTTGGTATGCCCCACTCCGTGCCTCGGACATAATCTTCACTGTTTACTTGAGATAACATGCTTAAAAGGTCAACAATAATGTTGAGTGAAATCCATAGGTTTAAATAATAGTTGAACACAAGAATATGAACATGATAATTGTAAACTAACAATATCATAAAGAAAATCACATATTATTATGCGTTAAGCTCATGCAACCAAGACTCAACTGCATACACCGAATCTGATGTCGTGAGGTTTTGCCCAAAAGGAGGTAATAGCCAATTACCTAATGCAATTCAAATATGGTGCGCCCCGGTTATTTCCTATAACCAAGACGGGTTCGTTACTCCCCATGTTATTAAGGGTGTGTTTGATTACTCCTGAATGGAACAATTCAGTGCTGACCATTTAAAATTGAATCGGACAGCATGTTTGGTTATGTAAAAAATGGCAACTGAATGATAACTTACGTGCTTAGTGATTTTGCGTTCCTGAGTAAGCAAAATGCTTCAGTGGGTTTCATATTTACCCATATACTCTTAATATAACACTCCCTCTTTTCATTGTCTTTTTAGATATATGTTTGTGTATGATTGTATACTTTAAAATTGTCCGGAAGCTTGATTTGTTGATGCTTAATAGTATCAATTTTATCAGACATGCCACAGCACATTGTTTTGGCTCATCTTTTACAAACTAAAGCTTGCATAACACTATATCAACCCCTAAAGTTTTGGATTATTATAATAATATTTATCACGTCAAAAAATTCAAACCGATTATCTTCTGACAAATGTCAATATCTAAAATTTAAAAACGAGAGGTCATCTAGCATTTCTTAAGAATGACACCGTACACACGATACTTGTCAATTGAAAGTATCTATTTAGTAATGTGAAATTTATTGTTGTCTAAGTTAATTTGCTTACACATAAGCTTAAACCATTGTTTCGGGAAGCTATCCCGCACATTGCAGATGCCGTAACACACATAACTAAAAATGAATATTTAGATAAGTGAAATATAAACTTTTTAACATACACTGATAATTTACGAAAGAAAACGAGAGGTTACCTCGTGAATTTAGAGAATCACGGCACCGCACGCATGCCGACACCAAATTAGTTACAGCAAACTGTTATAGTCAAATTTCAACGTAATAATAACAATAATATATTATTACACTTACAAAAACGCTTCTAAAAATATTACTTTTATATTTTTCAGGTACCGGGAAGGTACATTTACACATAGACTCGACAAAACACGGAGTCCGCTCAATACAGTAATTAATAATAAAACAAAAACTATTTACACCTACTCCACCCCACGCCTACCTATATGTTCCCTTCTTCTTCTGCTGTCGACACATACGAGCCTAATAAACCTACATGGAGATTTTTCTCCTTTTTGAAGGTCAAATGCAAAAAGGATACCTCCAGCTCCCACAAATGGTATCCCTACACACCTAGCAGTCACCAGCCCCTGTTGAAGGCGGCTTTGATAGCAATTCGAGCCAAAGAAAGGTGTGGCTACCTACACAAGACCAAGAAGGCTAATGTCTTCATTCCTTGTATTCTTCTACATTTGGGAGTAAGCAATCACAGCTTTCATATGCCACATAAACCAAAAATTTGGTTTCTATAAATCAAAGGGCTTCTGAAATTAGGGGTATTGCTAATTGGGCTTGGGGTTGTACTCAAGTTTCAATGATCTAATTCAAGGCAATTGCGATTGAAGATTTCATGTTGGGTCTTATTCCTACGACTCCTAATTTCCCTTGTAGATAAATTTTGTTATGGACTTAATTGTTAATTTTGTTGTTAATTTGAAACTCATTTAAATTCCTAGTGATAATTTGTATTTCGATCGTATGGTGTCGAAAATAAGGGGGTCCTGATTTATTGTTGTTGTTGTTGTTGTTGTGGTAAAAAGGCAAGAAAAGAAAAGAAAAAACTTGTTAATCTACTTATCTCAGTTTTGGCTAAATTCACAGTTGCCAAGGTTATTACCTTGTTGTTATGAGTTCATGTGAGACACCTAACATGGTGCGTTTGTTTGATCACTGCGAGCCAAGGGAGGACACAGTTAGTGTCCATACCCGCCTCGACTTTGAATCACCTTAGAAGTCTCGCTGAGAACTCGTTGAATTTTAAGTCTCATTATGTTACACGACCCATTTAAGACTGTCGAGCCACTCACTCAAGCCGGGTAGTACCCGGTAGAAGCTTAGGCATAATCTGATCGCGAAATATGGGTACTGGTACTAGCTTCCTTTTTTTTGAAAATCTTTGTTTTTGATGTGTCAATAGAACACTAGTAGTGTTTATTGTATTCTTTTTCGAGCCATAAGAAAAACACCCCGAAGGGTGTTATAAAATTTACTACCACTAAAACACAAGGAGTGTTTATTTTTGCTAAGTGTGTCGAGAGTTTTACTAGTCACGGGAGTTGGTTCTACCAAACCAAAGGGCTTTTATGTTCCTTACATTCTCATACATTTCGGTGTAAGGCTCTTATGTCAACTTAGCTTCACAGAAACATGAATCATAGCTGCTGATCATTTGGGTTGAACTTGAGTTTTGTGTTGGTGTGAAATCCTTGGGCTGAAGCCAAATTGTGTACAAGGAGTATTTGTTCCAGCTTATTGGGGTACAGTTTTGCGTTACCTCGAGTCACAACAAGACACCCCGAGAGTGTTTGTCACACTGTCTATCACTAGTTCTCGGGAAATACTTAGAGCCTCACTATGATAGTTATCGATTTCCATTTTTTTATTTCGTTTGGACTTGTTTTCCCTCGTGTCAAGGCCATCTCAATCACCAGTTTCTTCTCAAAACTACTTTTAAGTAAAAGCTGGTATATGGGCCCAAGCCAAGAGTAGAATAAGTGTTAGTTTGAGTGTGCTTGTTGGGCTGCGAAGCCCATTCAATTTCCAAGGGGTCTGTTTGGTTGCTAATAGCCGCAGGAGCGTGTAGCCATATGTAGTCTCGAGTTTTCCCTCGACTTAATCTCAACTTATTCAACTTGTTCTTCAACTCGTCACGACTTGATCCATTATTAGCACTCAACAATTCCATTTGCACATACGGCATACAAAAGTTGTCAACATTTATAATTGACACGAGATAATGTTTGAACACGAAAACATTAAAACACGTAACTTTTAAAAACATATCAACTTTTAACATTTCGTCAACTTGGAAAATTTACATTTTTCAAACTATTAGAAACTGGATAATAAACTTGATATACAACTTTTAACATTTTGTCAACTTAAATAAAAAGAAAATATACACTTAGTTCATGCCAAAGTTTCTAAAAACATATCACTAGTCATAAATAAATTATATTTCATGAAAACCTATATTGTATTCTTCTAATGTATATAAGACGACTTATTACGACCTTTCGAAACACAATGGTATTTGAAATATTTTTATTTAGAATTCTACGCTGTTTTTTTCTCTAAAACAACGTACACATAAAAAAAGTCAAGACTTAATAAATACAATTATTTTAAGGACTAGACGACATAAAAATATATATACTTGATATATCCCTCTAGTCCACACTTACAACGCCTCAAAATATACGTACTTTTCTTTCCGGATGTCACCATTCGGTCTCATTCGCTCTTAAAATTCTTCCGTATATTATCATTTAGTCATCATTGAACAAAAGTCGTAATTCCTTCTTCAAGATTCCTTCCATGTCATACCCTCATAAGCCGAAATCCACCCAAATCTTTGTAAAATTGTTTTAAGATATATGATGCTACATAAGCAACAACAACAACAACACAAACATTTAAAAATTTATAAAGTTAGTTAAACTTTATCGAGTCTTAACCATGAGTAAAGACTAAATTGCCGTACTAAATTATGTTGCGTGTCGGAGCCGTGCACTACCTAAATAAATTGTTCACATCGGATACTATTAGCTAAGGTGAGTTTCATAGCCCCTACTTTTAACTGTTTTATACTGTTTTGGGGGAAGATACATGCTTATTTTACTCAAATGAATTTATTTACTGAAATTGTGCATTTCCATGCATACTATGCTTTATAATTGATATGTTTACCTACTATACTTATTGAATGTTTTCTTGTTTAAAGTTACATCACACATAGATGTTTTATGGACCATACCAAAAGGCTTGATTTAGAATTTTACGCAGCTTAGCCTAAGTCCTTAGATCCCAATTTGCCCTTTTCATGAACCGTCAATTCTTGCTGGGAAGCGCGAATGTTATAAATAGATCTATTGGGGGGTGACTCCCCTGTTCATACAGAATCTGTCGTAGCTTCGGTTGCATGAACTTAGTGCTAGCGTAATAGACATAGTATGTGACATTATATTCATTGTAATGTACATATACCCTACTTATGGTCCACTAATAAAATATTTTTATCTAAGGTAAACACAAATTTTTATGACATTACGCAAGACGTAATGATCATCAAAACTAAATGTTAAATGGTATAATGAAGTTCCATTTAAATAAACCTATGAACTCACCAACCTCGTTTTGACACTTTTTAGCATGTATTTTCAGGTTTTGAGGTGATAGTTTATCTTTGGAGGCGCAAGGCAAAGGCATGGAATGGTCATAGACGACTCTGATTTATATATTGGGACCACATTTTGATAATGGGCCATTTTCCGCACTAATCAATAATGTAAACATTGTTTTCAAGAATGAATAATAAAAATTTCTTTATGAAAATCAGTTGTTCTATGCTTAAGTTGTGATATCAATTTAGCACCCCAATACTTGTGTGCTTCCGCTGAGCCATTTTGGGGGTGTTACAGATTGGCATCAGAGCCTAGGTTATAGAGAACTGGGTATTTTAAAACCTAGACTATAACCACTTTTACAAAAACTTAACCCTATGACTGACACATGCATGCTTGCCAAGCTGATGCCTCACTCATGATCCTGTTGAGATCATACTTGATAAGATACATGTTTTATTACTACTCACCTAATTTCACTATATGTTATAATTATTTTTCCCTATACGTATATTTACGTCTCACAACACTACACCTTTTTCCCTCACATAAATGGAATAATTGTTCTAATCCTTCAAGACAACTTTTAAAAGCATTAGGACATAGTACTAGCGTAACTAAGCTAAGTATTGTAAAATTCATTGAACCTCGGTTGAATATAAATTGAACACCTATATTCAACCAAGGACAGTGGGACATAGCCTGATCACCTATGTCCGACTCAGAGGTGAATTTTGCAATACCTAGGATAGTTATAATAGCGTTATGTTCAGTGAGTTTTAATAAATCTCAGAAAATGGAAATGTTTTTGGTAAACGAGCATGTAACATTTTATAAAGCCACACATTGGCATTACACTAAAGCTACACATTGGCGTTACACTAAAGCCACCCACTGGCGTCACACTAATTCTTAATCATAAGCCACCCACTGGCATCACACTAATTCTTAAACATAAGCCACACACTGGTGTTACACTACTCCTCAATTATAAACTTTATATTTCCATATCACAGTCGGGTTATGTTATAGTCACCCCTACCCCAAACCTTACATTCCGTAGACAAACCAAGCCACTCTGGGAGCAACCTTCAAAAAACACCTATGAGAAAGATCCTCTAGTGGGAATAGGCAACAAAAAGAACAATAAACCTTTGGCAAAATCTAGAAAGGCACGATAAATGACCTATAATCCCACATAAACTTGAAAACTTTACGCCCTACCTTGGGAATTAAATACCTAGAAGCTCCACCCACCTATTAAGAATAACAGTGCCTACCTTGTTACCCTCCTACAAACTAAATAAATGAGTTGCCATACAAACTGTTTCCGATTATCCCATAGACCATTACAATCAAAATACCTTATGAATCACTTCATGAATGATTCTACAAACCAAATTACCACCTTACCACTTCACCATAAAGTAAACTACAATTTCACTACTACCTCACAAAAATAAAGTGTTTCTTAATACTTTAAAAATTATTCTTGAACCACTCTATTGGTTACTCACTCCCTCGAAAGGCGTTTTAAGTTAATACCTCATAAACGGAAATGACCAATGTTCTCCTTGGTAGCTAAGCCAAACCTTATAGTGCATTCCACACCTCTGCCTAAAAATAAAAAGGTTCACCAAATGATAACCCTCTAACCCGACCCAATTTAGACAACTAAACTCTACTCGTAGATTGGGTAAATGTTTATATCCTGCTACACATCCTTTCTGCAATATAGTCTCTAAATTTTGAGGATTCCCCTTTAAAAATCCTATAATAATACTTTCCAAATCCCTCATTGAAATGAGATAAAATGCTGGCTGAAACACTAAAAGTTTCGCAAAAGTTTCTTATACACACCATAATTAAGAACTTGTTTTCAAATCTTTTGAAAACATGTCATTTTTACACAAATATTGAGTTCAAACAAATGGGTATCTAATTCCTGAAATATTGTCTTAGTCAAACTTATGTAAACATTGCTCGAATGAAAATCTCGAAAGCAAATGTTTCTTCATCCCTTAAAGAAGAAAACACACAAACCCATAGCAAATCTTAAGAATCAACCCATATAGTTTAGAATCATTAAACACCATAAATGGGTACGTTTTGATAAGACCATGAGAAGTTAAAGGTGCCCACACTAACAAAATAGTGAAACCTCATAACATCAAAAATTAGAATTTTCACCCAATGAAATCTACCCCAGAAAATCATGGCACCTCGGATAGAGGATGTGCTGCTGGCATAACACCTAGGTACCTATACCTAAAGGGGAAACCCTAGAACAACCTGGGAAAACTCAAAACTTGTTCCAAATACCATCACCTCGTTCCCGACACCCTATCGGGTAACGTAAACTGAGATCCGCGACGGATATCTTGTAAGGTGGGTAGACTATAACAACCCGTAAAATTTTGGACTATTATAAAAATATTTATCACGTCAGAAAATTCAAACTAATTATTTTCAGACAAATGTCAATATCTAAAATTTAAAAACGAGAGGTCATCTCGTTTCTTAAGAATTAGACACCGCACACACGATACTTGTCCATTGAGTATCTATTTAGTAAATGTGAAATTTGTTGTTGTCTAAGTTAAATTTAAGCATACATAAGCTTAAACCATTGTTTCAGGAAGTTATCCCGCACACTGCAGACGCAGTAACACACAGAACTAAAAATAAATACTTAGATAAGTGAAATATAAACTTTTTAACATACACTGATAATTTACGAAATAAAATGAGAGGTTATCTCGTGAATTTAGAGAATCACGGCACCGCATGCATACCGACAACAAATTAGTTACGGCAAACTGTTATAGTCAAATTTCAACGTAATAATAATATATTATTACACTTACAAAAACGCTTCTAAAAATATTACTTTTATATTTTTCGGGTACCGGGAAGGTACATTTACACATAGACTCGACAAAACACGGAGTCCGCTCAATACAGTAATTAATAATAAAATAAAAACTATTTACAGCTACTCCACCCCATGCACTACCTATCTGTTCCCTTCTTCTTTTTCTGGTCGACACAAACAGAGCAAACAAAACACAAACATGGAGATTTTTCTCCTTTTTGATGGTCAAATGCAAAAAGGATCACCTCCAGCTCCCACAAATGGTATCCCTACACACCTAGCAGTCACCAGCCCCTGTTGAAGGCAGCTTTGATAGCAATTTGAGCCAAAGAAAGGTGTGGCTACCTACACAAGACCAAGAAGGCTAATGTCTTGATTCATTGTATTCTTCTACATATGGGAGTAAGCAAGCACATCTTTATTCATCTTTCCACATAAACCAAAAATTTGGGTTTCTATAAATCAAAGGGCTTCTTGAAATTGATAAGGGGGTTTTGCTAATTGGAGCTTGGGGAGTTCTACTCAGGTTTCAATTGCTCGAATTCAAGACGAATTGCTCCTAATTGAAGATTTCATGTTGGTCTTATTCCTACTCGACTCCCCAAATTTCCCTGTAAGATAAATATTGTTATGGACTTAATTGTTAATTTTTTTGTTAATTCGAAACTCATTTAAATTCCTGGTGATAATTTGTATGTCGATCGTATGGTGTCAAAAATAAGGGGGGCCTGATTTATTGTTGTTGTTGTTGTTGTTGTGGTAAAAAGGAAAGAAAAGAAAAAAAAAAACTTGTTAATCTGCTTATCTCTGTTTCGGCTAAATTCACAGTCGCCAAGGTTCTTACCTTGTTGTTATGAGTTCATGTGAGACACCTAACATGGTGCGTTTGTTTGATCACTGCGAGCCAAGGGAGGACACAGTTAGTGTCCATACCCGCCTCGACTTTGAATCACCTTAGAAGTCTCGTTGAGAACTCGTTGAATTTTAAGTCTCATTATGTTACACGACCCCTTTAAGATTGTCGAGCCACTCACTCAAGCCGGGTAGTACCCGGTAGAAGCTTAGTGTGACAATTCATCTCGGGAATTCACTATTCATCAGTTACTATTCATCATTTTACTATTCATCGTTTTTGAAGTCGCTTTGATATTTTGAGAGGTTATTTCAAAATTTTACTATTCACGAAATACTATTCATTTCTGGAGAAAAATCGTTAATCATGATTCACTATTCATCTCTTTTCGTAAACTAGGTTTACGAGTATCGAATTCGCATAACCGTGAGGGTTAAGTTGCGTATTCATGGAACATCATTGAGAACACTTCATATAGACTATAGTTAATCTACATATCATCAGTAACATCATTTTTTTATTAGTTCATGCATGGGTTCGCATATTTCATTAACGTATATTTATTTATTAAATAAACGCTATCGCACGATCATTTATTTTGAATAATTGATCTGACACTTCCGACAAATGTCCTGATATATTTTATACTCATTTTAAGACTATAAAAATTATATTATTAGTTTACCCGATGTTTTGAATTTATTTTGGTATCTAAAATGTTATATATATATATATATATATATATATATATATATATATATATATACTAGCAGGGTACCCGCGCAATGCGGCGGCGGGTACCCTGTGACTAAATTTTGTGGCGAGCAAATATTTTTAATTTATATGTTTCTTTTTCTAACAATACTTTAGTAAGCAACGTTGTTTCATTGTTCAAAATGATTACATGATTTATATAAAGTTAAGCAACGTTTTTTTGTTTGATATTTAAAAAAGTCGTAAATATTAAGAAGTACAAAGCTATTTTTGTAAGGTCATGCATATTTCGGTAGTTTTTGTAACATTTTGTTAACGACGGTGTATAATAAACCAACACAAAAACAAAAACGACATTTTTTGCCCTGCCAACACGTTAAAACAACAAAACCAAAAACAACTTCATTCGGATCGGGAAATGATATATTGTATATATATTAGATAATACTCCGTATATAATAACAAAAATCAACCAAATAACCCTTAGACCAAAAATTTAGTAATAGATAGCCAATGTCAATTAATAGCCCAAGCAACTAACTGATAGACACCTAAAATCAATTAACAGCCCAACATTAAGCCAATTTTCGGATCCAATCAAAGTAGTTAACCCACAGCCCAACAACTTACCCTTCTGTATTGGTAGTACATAATAGAGTAACCCTAAATTTTTACTACCCTAATTTCATTCCAGCAAATACACGCCCCCTCTTTGGCATTCATCCACTCACTCTCTTTCAATCAATACAAACCAAAAGTACACCTAAATACTCTTCTATGGTTTTCTTTTCACAAAAACCCGAACCAAACTAACAACTAATTATTTCTTCCTGCTCAACGTAAATACCAAAAACACTAAACCTTCTTTGGTTTTTTTCTTGTAATAACCAACGAAAAACTTCGAGAGGTTTCCGGCAATGTTTGTTTTTCGTAATTTTGTTTATCTTTTAACAAAAGAAAGAAAGATAATAATAGATTTGTTATTGCCATCTCTTATAAGAGATAATCACGAAACCCATTTTCCTTAATCCAAACCAGGAACACAAACATGTCTCTTGTGGTTCTCGTTACTTGAGTCTGTTTGGCTTCAAGATCTTGTGAAAATGAGGTCTCTGGTAAGTTGTTTTCTTTCTTTTTAGCCGAACCACACAAATCTATGACACAAGCCTTGAACCGTGGCTTTGTTGTTATGGTTTTGTTGGTTCGTGGTTTCAACAGATCGATGATGGGTTGTGTTGGATCTTTAAAGATCAATGATTATTTAGAAAACCAAACCCGGGATCTTTTTATTTGAAATTATTTGTTTTCGTTTAAGATATTGAGCATGATGCGGTTTTTGTTGTTTTGATGTGGTTGTAAGTCTAAATTTTTATGCTTTAATGTGTTGTACATCATGCTTTATTGCTTACAAGTTTGAAAAGTCTGAAAATTAATTAGGAGAGAGAGTGGTTTATGCATTATAAGTAGTAGTGATATATTTACGACGGTTTTCGTAAATTCTATTCGATAATTATTTATTCACCCGATACTTGTGAGAAATGTAATTTTATAATTTTTATGACTTCAATATATTTTATTTTGCTCCGTTAAAATCAATTTCTAGCTAACTCTATACATAATAACAAAATATCTTAATATAAGTTACAAATATCTAAGTAACTCAAACTCAACTTTTCTTTCTTCTCTTGATAATCAACTAGCTCATTTTTTTTTTCTCTTGTCTTCCTTGGAGTGTCGACCATTTTCAAGAAGAAGAAAAAGAAGAAAAATCTTTCCAAGATCAAGTGTTACATAGGGTTATTAGTGTTCCATTAAAGGTTTAGACTTCTAATCTTGAAGTTTAAATAAGTTTTCTATCATCAATCCTCATAATCACTCAATTAAGCTTCAACTAATTTTTCCTACTCGTATAAACTCTTACTTGATGTATTTTTATGATCTAGTAAGAAAAACATGCAAATATACTATGATCCATACCACTTTTTACTTGTTTTTATACTTATTATGGATTTAAAGTATACTATTAGTGTTCTTATGAAACCCATAAATTTTGGTGAAGTCTAGGAACCCATGACACCCTAAGAAGGTGTATGGTAGGTTTATATTAGTTTTAGTGTTGATTGGAAAGGTTTAGAACAAGTTTCAAACTAAAAAAGTCATTTTCGACGAAATATATTAAAGGCTGTCACGTTTTGTAAAATCTGGAATTTTCAGTAGGTTGTGAGTTATTTTGGGTTATATTTTCAGAAAATAGATTTAAAAACGAAACCGTGGTCGCTTGAATGGATTAAAACGGGTTTATAACGAAA
The DNA here is from genome assembly GCA_910596185.1 of Chrysanthemum makinoi. Classification (NCBI taxonomy): domain Eukaryota; kingdom Viridiplantae; phylum Streptophyta; class Magnoliopsida; order Asterales; family Asteraceae; genus Chrysanthemum; species Chrysanthemum makinoi. The sequence continues at coordinate 146,941,681 of OU343216.1, read as the reverse complement.
AAGTTATGCTAATTCTAAGTTTAGCGAAAACTATTTTCACGAAAATAATACAAGCTTTGTCAAGGATTTTCTAGGGGCAAAACCAAGTTTTAAACATAATCTAAATGAGTCGATTTATTAAAATTATATTAGTATAAAATAACACGAAACCAAAGATATATAGATCGTAGAAAACGGAGCTATAACGACTAAGTTACACGCGTTTCTATTAGTCCAAAATGGTTATCGCAAGTGACCATGTTTGGAGCCGTTTTTCATATTGATAAAGTAATTTTGAGAAAATGATGTCTACAAGTAAAAGTGAGTTCGCCTATCCTAGTTTCCAAAATGTTTAACCGTTCATCAAACGAAGCTATAACGAATAATATACGATCACTCAAACTTTGCCGAAAATCTAACCTTAAACTATAATTTCTTGATAAATCACTAAGCAACTATTGTAGGATGTCGTTTCAACGTAAGTACTTGTAAAGTATTTTATAACATGACGAGTTGTCATAAATGTATATTTCGACAATAAACTTCATTTTCAAAAATGTACAAGTGGTATGGATATCATATGAGTTTGCATGCACGACATTGTTTCATGACTTACATTAGAACATATCATTCATATTAGGTTGCAGATAGAGATTGCACCTCATTTCAGTGTATCCACTTTTGTCATCATAATCATTGCATCAGGTGAGTTTGTAGCCCCACTTTTACTCGTTTAATCATTTTACAAACTCTTTGGGGGAGATACATGCTCAACTATTTTAATTTCAATTTTCGATTATTTGCAAACTATATGTTGAATCTAAACTTAAACTATATTGTTTGAACTATCATGAACTTGTTAATCTTTTGTTTCACTCTTTATGCTCGTAAGTAGATTATGCCTGAACTAAATTGATTACTATGTTATGAACACTATTATTTGAACCACTTTCCTTGATTTTGAACCCTTCGACATGTATATTTGAGCTCTTTTGATTGTTTGAACTTTTGAACTCGACTTAAACTCTTGAACTTAATTACAAACTTTTGAATGGAACACTTGAACTTAATTATGAACTTATGATTTGTATTAATGAACCGTACTCACTTTATATTACGTCTCCCCATGTTACGGAGCGTTATCGACTTAAAGTCTCCCCATGTTATGGAGCATAACGTCTCACTATGTTACGGAGCGTTCTCAATCTAAAGTCTCGCCGTATTGGTGGAGCGTTCTCAATAAATCTCGCCTAGGTAGTGGAGTGACAAAGGGTCTCCCTTGTTGGAGCAGTGCAAAGTCTCCCATGTTCAGAGCATTCTTGAATTATTATATACGTGGTGCTATATTGTGAACTATTATGACAACGTATACTTGACTACTAGACATACATATTTTGGAAGTGGGTTGTGAACACACAGATTGCAAGTTTTGTATGGGCGGAACTTAGAACTGAGTGGATTTACAATGCCTTTGCTGGGTGGACATTTTTGAAAGGCTTTACAATTCAACTAAACTCTATGAACTCATTCAACCATTGTGTTGACACTTTTAAGCATGTTTATCTCAGGTATTAGCATATCATCATGGCTTGCATGGAGTCGCTGAACTGACGCGTCTCACATATATTTTTATGCACTTAACTCTCGTTTGATTGTAACAAACTCATTTTGGTACTTTGGAAATCTTTTGGGACCTATGTTTTGTAAACTCTGATTATTTCACTTAATCAAACGATATTTTCAAAACGACACTTTAGGTCGTTCGATATAACTGTAACTGTGATGCTATGACAGTCATCCCCCAGGTATTCCATTCGGCTACAAAACAGGTAATTTGGGGGTGTGACACTTAGGCATAATCTGATCGCGAAATATGGGTACTGGTACTAGCTTTCTTTTGTTTGAAAATCTTTGTTTTTGATGTGTCAATAGAACACTAGTAGTGTTTATTGTATTCTTTTTCGAGCCATAAGAAAAACACCCCGAAGGATGTTATAAAATTTACTACCACTAAAACATGAAGAGTGTTTATTTTTGCTAAGTGTGTCGAGAGTTTAACTAGTCACGGGAGTTGGTTCTACCAAACCAAAGGGCTTGTATGTTCCTTGAATTCTCATACATTTCGGTGTAAGGTTCTTATGTCAACTTAGCTTCACAGAAACATGAATCGTAGCTGCTGATCATTTGGGTTGAACTTGTGTTTTGTGTTGTTGTGAAATCCTTGGGCTGAAGCCAAATTATGTACAAGGAGTGTTTGTTCCAGCTTATCGGGGTATAGTTGTGCGTTACCTCGAGTCACAACGAGACACCCCGAGAGTGTTTGTCACACTGTCTATCACTAGTTCTCGGGAAATACTTAGAGCCTCACTATGATAGTTATCGATTTCCATTTTTTTATTTCGTTTGGACTTGTTTTCCCTCGTGTCAAGGCCATCTCAATCACCAGTTTCATCTCAAAACTACTTTTAATTAAAAGCTGGTATATGGGCCCAAGCCAAGAGTAGAAAAAGTGTTAGTTCGAGTGTGCTTGTTGGGCTGCGAAGCCCATTCAACTTCCAAGGGGTCTGTTTGGTTCCTAACAGCTGCTCAGGCGCGTGTAGCCATATGTAGTCTTGAGTTTTCCCTCGACTTAATCTCATCTTATTCAATTTGTTCTTCAGCTCGTCACGACTCGATCCATCATTAGCACTCGACATTTCCATTTGCACATACGACATACAAAAGTTGTTGACATTTATAATTGACACGAGATAATGTTAGAACACAAAAACATTAAAACAAGTAACTTTTAAATATCGCAACCAGACTATCAATAAAAATGTATCACACATTTAAACTATAGGAAGTCATAAACTTGGAAAATTTACATTTTTCAAACTATTAGAAACTGAATAATAAACTTGATATACAACTTTTAACATTTCGTCAACTTAAATAAAAAGAAAAATATACACTTAGTTCATGCCAAAGTTTCTTAAAACATATCACTAGTCATAAATAAATTATATTTCATGAAAATCTATATTTTATTCTTCTAATGTATATAAGACGACTTATATACGACCTTTCGAAACATAATGGTATTTGAAATATTTTTATTTTGAATTCTACGTTGTTTTTTCTCTAAAACAATGTACACATAAAACAAGTTAAGACTTAATAAATATAATTATTTTAAGGTCTAGACGACATGAAAATATATATACTTGATATATCCCTCTAGTCCACACTTACAACGCCTCAAAATATATTTACTTTTCTTTCCGGATGTCATCATTCGGTCTCATTCGCTCTTAAAATTCTTCCGTATATTATCATTTAGTCATCATTGAACCAAAGTCGTAATTCCTTCTTCAAGATTCCTTCCATGTCATACCCTCATAAGCCGAAATCCACCCAAATCTTTGTAAAATTGTTTTAAGATAAATGATGCCACATAAGCAACAACAACAACAACACAAACATCTAAAAATTTATAAAGTTAGTTAAACTTTATCGAGTCTTAAACATGAGTAAAGACTAAATTGCCGTACTAAATTAGGTTGCTTGTCGGAGTCGTGCACTACACTAAATAAATTGTTCACATCGGATACTATTGGCTAAGGTGAGTTTCATAGCCCCTACTTTTAACTATTTTATACTGTTTTGGGGGAAGATACATGCTCATTTTACTCAAATAAATTTATTTAGTGAAATTGTGCATTTCCATGCATACTATGCTTTATAATTGATATGTTTACCTACTATACTTATTGAATGTTTTCTTGTTTAAAGTTACATCACACATAGATGTTTTATGGACCATACCAAAAGGCTTGATTTAGAATATTACGCAGCTTAGCCTAAGTCCTTAGATCCCAATTTGCCCTTTTCATGAACCGTCAATTCTTGCTGGGAAGCGCGAATGTTATAAATAGATCTATTGGGGGGTGACTCCCCTGTTCAGTTGGCCCCGCATGGGTCAAGGAGAAACATATAGCATGTCGGAACTCAGTGTATTGGGATAAACACTCGCCATGGGCTCCTTATTTGTATGACTACATTTTGCATACAGAATCTGTCGTAGCTTCGATTGCATGAACTTAGTGCTAGCGTAATACACATAGTATGTGACATTATATTCGTTGTAATGTACATATACCCTACTTATGGTCCACTAATAAAATTCTTTTATCTAAGGTAAACACAAATTTTTATGACATTACGCAAGACGTAATGATCATCAAAACTAAATGTTAAATGGTATACTGAAGTGCCATTTAAATAAACCTATGAACACACAAACCTCGTGTTGACACTTTTTAGCATGTATTTTCAGGTTTTGAGGTGATAGTTTATCTTTGGAGGCGCAAGGCAAAGGCATGGCATGGTCATAGACGACTCTGATTTATCTATTGGGACCACATTTTGATAATGGGCCATTTTTCGCACTAATCAATAATGTAAACATTGTTTTCAAGAATGAATAATAAAAGTTTCTTTATGAAAATCAGTTGTTCTATGCTTATGTTGTGATATCATTTTAGCACCCCAATACTTGTGTGCTTCCGCTGAGCCATTTTGGGGGTGTTACATACACCGAATTAGTGATGTACGTAAGTTTTGCCCCAAAGGAGGTAATAGCCAATTACCTAATACAATTCAAATATGGTGCGCCCCGGTTATTTCCTATAAACAAGACGGGGTCATTACTCTCCATAATACTATTCACGATATCTGCGTTCACTCGCGGTGACTAATGGTTCATGATACAGGGGACTTTTGGTTAACTACTTAGGCAATTCCAATAATCAAGAAGTGAACATTTATGAAAAACCTTCTGTTCTAGTTTAGAGTATGTATCTCCCTCGCGGGGTTTGTAAATAAAGTAAAAGCGAGGCTATGAACTCACCTTGATGATAATGAACAAGCACAAATAGGTCAAGCATAATTTAGCTGAGGTTCAAAACCGAAACCTAAAAATGATGAGATGGCGAGTCTTAGAATATGATAAACATTTTGGTTCGCGACCAAAATAATAGAGCATTGAATATACTTATTCAATAGATCATTGAATTATCCAATTCAATAGGGTGTGTGCGTGCTTAACATTCTAAGTTAATTTACGTGCTACATTGTCTTAGTTTGATATTTGTGGAAAACTAGAGGGGGGTTGAATAGTTTTACCAATTTAAAACTTCCTTTTAAATATTTAGATCGACTTATGTCAATCTATTTGGTTGTTTATGTTGGACGTTGATAGATAGATATATAAACGTGTAATGAAAGATAAAGAGTAAAAAGCACATCACCACGACACAAGTATTTATAGTGGTTCGGCTACAAGGACACCTTCCTTGCCCTACTCCACTCCCAGAGTCACCTACTCGAGAGTTCGTAAGCACTTCACCAACTCCTTATGGCGGAGAAGACTTCACAACGTCGCTTAACCTTTTTCCGGTACAAAGCTAAATACCGAGTTCCTTCACCAAAGCGCGACCACACCTAACACAACGTCGCCTACCCTTTATACGGTGCTAGGCTAACCCCCGAGTTCTTTCACACCAAGGAGAACTAATCCTATCACAACGTCGCCTACCCTTTATTAGGTACTAGGCTAAGCACCTAGTTCCATTACTATGGAGGAACTACTACCCTTCACAACACAACACTAATATCAAGGAGATCCACTCCTTGTTACAACACCATCAAGGATATCACCATCCTTGGAAATAAACAAATACATATATGTATAACGATGTACCCTGTAAATTAGATTATACGACCTAGGTATTCTTCCCAAATGCTACTTGATTTGATTCTTCGGCATCCTTCACTAATGCCTTTGACC
>OU343216.1:146904328-146934058 GCA_910596185.1 Chrysanthemum makinoi | reverse complement strand
ATCAACATAATCAAATTTCTTTAGGTTCATTGATGCATTACTACATTATGTAAAACCTTGGTCTTAGGCTTCCATTGCCAGCTAGGTGAGACCTTTACAGCATAAAAATGGTTTCCAACCACTATGTCAGTAATCACCTTTGGTACAGTTAAAACTTCTTTAGATTCAGGGGTGATATTCTACTTAGCAGTGGAAACATTTTGCTTAGCAGTGTTTACATTTGGCTTAGTGGTGGTTGGAACCCATTTGGTTTCAGCAGTGATTATAGACTTTGTTTTACCATTTTTCATTAGCACTGCTCTGGGAACCATATTTTTATTAGGATGAGGGATTGTTTTATTTGAAAAGTTTTGATGATTTACCCTCTCCAATGGTTCCAAACTTGTGGTTGGTTTTTATAACAGTTTCTCTGTAGATGCTCAAAACTACCACATCTAAAGCAAGCCTTCTTAACACATTGAAACTCATCTCCTAATCTGTTTGAAATTAAGCCATTGAAGTTTCTCTGATTACCCCTAGGTATGTATCTTTTCATATGTTCCCTAGGTATCTCATTATAGTTTACCACTTTCTTAGAAATTGGTGCTCCAAATCTAGGCATAAGGTTGGATTGTTTAGAATCAACAGACTTAACATTTTCTACCTTCTTAGACTGTGTTGATTCAGACCTATCTCCCTCAGAATCTGATTCCCAATCCTCAATAATTGGACCATCAGATGAGTTATCAGAACCTATCTTAGGTGATTCAGACTTATTAATCTCACCTACAGGTTTGTTGAAACTAAATTTACTATTAAATGACAATTCAGTGCCAGGTGGTGCATGTTTCATAAGTGAGGGTGGTGGCATATCATTGTATCCTATCCCAGAACCCTTTCTCATTAATTGACACCCTATCGATTTATTTACTAAATCAAAAGAAAATTTAGTTTTAGCAACCCTAACTACATGGTTTTCTTTTTCTTTTAGGGCTTCTTGTTTTATACTCTCTGCTTCTTCTAGTTTATGTTTAAGCATCTTAATTTCTCTATCTTTAAGGTCAATTTCACCACCTAGTATGTTTATTTTATCTACATACTCAAAATCACATTTGATACAAAACTTGAGTTTCTCTTCTACATTCTCAAGACCAACTTTATAACCTAAGTTATCTAAAGCAAGTCTATCTACCTCTTTTCTCAAACTCTCATTAATAGCTTTAAGTGATTCTAAGTTATCCTGACAAGATTTAAAAGAACAAGTAGAACTTTTTGATTCATTAGATACCTCAAAATCAAAACCAGAGGATGAAGCATAGGCCATAAGAGCAAAGTTATGCTCTTCTGAAGCTTCACTAGCAAGGAAGGCAGCATTGGGTCCTTCTTCTATTTGATCACTCCAGTCATAATCACCAAGTTAATCCTGAGCAACCAAAGCAGAAGAAGAAACTGGTTCTTCAGTAGCCTTCTTATATCCTTCACCAATCCTCTTAGGAGCTTTACATTCCCTAGCAAAATGCCCCTTCTTCTTGCAGTTGTAGCACTCCATTTTGCTTTTATCAAACCCAGCTCTTCTTTGACCATCATATTTGACCTGTCTTCCAGTTCTCCTTAGAAACCTCCTAGCTTGCAATGTTAGCATTGCCATTTGCCACTGAGCTTTATTTCATCAAGATCATCAGGATCAATTTGATCGGATCGATTTAGCCACAGTAACAAGTTGTTAGATCGCTAAAAAGCACATATGGCACCATCACTAATATTATAACTAACAGTGGTATTATTAGCAATAGCAGTGGAAACACCATAAGCAACCGTGGATGCTTCCTGAGAACTTTTATTGTTTGTAGACACAAAAGCAATACGTGAAGATGAGGATGAACCAAGTAATGTTCTTTTCGGATGCATAAACTTTCAAGTTGTTGTAGAGATTGTCAAAATGATCTTCTCAAAGTCGTCTTTCCTCCACACAACGATGCATAGCCCATTCGGTGTGAACCGATGAACTTGAGATTTATATCTTCTTGAGCAACTTTGTAGTCCACCAATTTCGGATGATGATTAACCGCGATGCGTTATAGGTGCCATCAAGACTTTCTCCCGAGAAGCGTGAAGTTTTAAGGCGATGTTTGAGCATGTTTTTCCTGGATTTTCTGGTAGCTTCATTACCAGCAAATCTTGTTTTAATGGCATCCATTAAATCCTTAGCAGTCTCATAATGTTCAAAGTCCAATGCATACTCATTAGGTATTCCCATACTGAGAATACTACGAGCCTTTATCTCCAGCTTCCTTTTGGCCTTGTCAACTTCACTAACAATGCTTATTACCTTACCATCATTACCATTCTTAGGAAGAGTATCACCATTCTTAACAACATCCCAGATGGTGTAGTCAATCATCCGAATGTATTGCCTCATTCGCATTCTCCAAACTTGAAACTCACCTTGACATGGGTACCTTTGATCTGATAACCATATGAGTTTCATCAGACATCTTGAACTTCTTGTATAAAACAGATCTGAGTTAAAGCGACTTCTTCTTGATTACGACTAGATCACAAGCTCTGATACCACTTGTTGATCACAGTTAGGCAAACGATCCTTAATAGAAACTGACTTAAACAATAACCTGTTAAAACCTACGCGGAATATAATGCTTAACCTTAAGAAGAAGAACAACATAAATCACTAAACATCTCAATTATACTAATAACGAATACTCTGAAAGTATTAGGGTTTTACAACCTTGAAGTGTATCAACTTTAGATATATCTAACACACGTATATCTAACTCTAACCTAGGACCTCCTTTTATAGGCTAAGGAGTCCTTTACAATATATAATACGTAACCTATAAGATAAATATCTTTTCCATATTTATCTAATACAAAATATTAAACCGACTTATCTAACTAGCAGTGTTTACATAACATTAGCAGTGGTTACACAATACTACTAGCCGTGGTTTAACTCAGCAGTGGATTTCTTTCTTCTAGCCGTGGTTTCTTTTTCTCTAGCAGTGGTTCCATACTTAGAGTAATTCCATTTAGTGGAACCTAAAATCCAACAATCCTCCCCTAAATTTGATATTTACAAAAACATCAAGTTTCTCTTAAAGCCCATACATTCTTTACTTGGAGGATGTATCCAAACACTTATCAGGATCCTGCTCTTCAATTCTGACTCAGATGTGTAATCCACAGCTTTAGACCTATCAGCCTTCCTCTTTAGTCTTCCTTGAGTTTTTGCCTTTAGTGCCAAAGGACCTTGTAGATCTGCTATCTTCTCAATCCTTTGAAATAGTTGATCAATCATAGGATCAGTAGGCTTAGTCCCCTGTGGAGCAAGTTTAGCTTCAAGCATTTTCCTGGCAACATTATTAGATAATGGATAATCCTTATCAATGAACATAAAGAACTTCTATTTTGTAGTTTGTACAGCATGAACTCTGCAAGGTTAATACAACATCCAATCAACCACCTCACAGTCATTCCAAAATTCATCATCTGGGTTAGGCTGGCACAAATTCATAATAGAAGTCCACACAACATTAGCTAATACTCCATTTGGCTCATACTTCCCATATCTAAACCCCAATATCTTGCATAATTGTTCCAGATCAACCACTTTCAAACCAAACAACAATTGACCAAAATTAAAGTAAGTACTCTTCCATCCATCAGCTCTTGTAATTTCAATCATCTCTCTCTCATTAGTTGTGATTATCTGCAAATCTTAAATGGAATGAATTACTCTTACTAGAGTAGGATTAATTGGCTTTGGTTTATCACACTCCAGAAGTTACTGTTCTGTTCTTCTTTCCTTTCCATCTCTTCATCCACTTTCTGCCTCTTTGAACAAGATTCTTCCTGAACACCAGCTTTTCTCTTTTGTTTATTCTTTAACCACTCAGCTTCTTTCTCAGATTTCATAGGAAGAAAATCTTCATTTCTTTTTATACATCTCTGATAAATCTCTTCAACCCTCTCATATGAACACTTTCTTAAATTTTCACCAATATACATGTCCATATTCCTGATAATCTTCATCATTTGATTTCTCATTTGACTCCTTAAATTTTCACCAATATACACTTTCTTAAATTTTCTCCTGTCTTAGCTTTCTTGCTCTCTCAGTCAACACCTTGCACCTCTCATCAATAGATAGTTGTGTCTATTCTTGAGTAGTATTTTCTATCTTTATCACTTCAGAGGCTTGAAGAAAAGATTGTTGATCAATCCATTCTGCTATCAATTTTTGATAAGCTTCCTCATCTTCTTGTTTTTGCTTATCTGCAGCTGCATATTCTTCAGCTTGCAAATTCTTTGAGAACTCATTATCATAGGCAATCTGCTCTTGCCTATTCTTGAACTTCAAAACAGGCTCAGCAATGCCTTTCCCTTTTCCAATGTCTAGTAGAACCACCTTAGTCTTCATAGGTTCTCCAATTTTCAAACTCTTACCCAAGGGTTTAGGCCCAGTTGGTTTTAGGATGATAGGTACAGGTGCAATAGTAGGTATAGGGTTGGATGAAGTTTGACTTAAGTTTATCAGGGTACTAGCAGCCTCTTTCTCAACTTCTTTAGATTTGGGTAGTGGTTTAACAGTAGTTGTAACAATGGTAGCAGTGGTCATGATAGCTATTGGTGAATCTGAAGTAACAGTGGTTGGAATTACCTCAGAAGTGGTTGCAGCAGTGGTTTGGTTTGAACTGGCAGTGGTTGCAGCAACATCAGTAGTGGTTGTTGTCTGAACCACTTCCTCCATCTTTTCTTCAACTGCAACCTTTGAAGATTCAATCACTGTTTCTTTGCCATCTTTATCAGTCACTACATACTACAGTTAGCAATAAAACACTCGAAAGTGTCTTTGTCCAGCTGCACCCGTCAGATGAGGTGTGAGCATGTGGTTATTTATTGACCCCTCAATTTTGATCAGCTGCACCCGTCAGATGTTCCTGCAAACTACAGTTAGCAATAAAACACTCGAAAGTGTCTTTGTTCACTTTCGTTGAAGAGGATTGCAAGAACCACGTTTCCCTGTTGATCAGTATAAATACAGCCTGTGATCAGGTAGAATTCCTAAGAATCTCCTTGACAGGGTTTTGCGACTGATCTAAGTTCTTTTAAGCTGAGCGTCGCCAAGTAGACAACACAGTGAGTGAACCGGTAATTGAGATTCACTGATTGATGATAAATTGATTTGAAAAACAATCGCGTATTGCTGAAGAGAGAGAGTTTTTGCAATACAACGAAAGTTTTATGAGAAAAATCAAGTTTCAATCATAAATACTTTTTGTTTGAAAAATTAACGCTCAGTCGATGTGCTAGAAAAAGAATCTTATAGCACATCGAAAGGTTTTTCAAAAGTATCCGTCAATCCATTTCCTAGAACAAGGTTGATTCAAGAGTGAATCACCCCATTGTTGTTTTTTCCAGTTGTCACAAGTTTAATCCATGAAGGATCTCACATGTCACCCACCAAGAGCTTGTTTGATGTTGGCTCTAGAAGGATTTCCATCTTCATAGTGAATATTTTACATATCACTCGGATGTTCTGGCAATACTGCGAGGATAATGCGTAGGACTCTCAATATATATTCTCACTTTCCACATTGTGTGAAACAGCAAGTCTTCATGTATTGTGTGTCCAAATGAGATTTATTGATGATCTCTTGGCTCTAGAATCAATAGTGCACTTTGGTTTCCTATGCGAAGACTAGGGAGAGGGTCTCCTTTTTCAATATAAACAATCTCTAAGAGAAAGTTGATAGATTATGTAGGTTCCCCGTGAGAATGATACAAGTCCTTTTAAGAGAGCTTGAGTAGCTGGAAAGTTTAGTGCAGTGCGTCACTGGGTCCATGATGTCTTGTCTTCAATACCGGTGTTACCTTAGTAACCACTAGTAGCATATGTATTCAACCCGGTTTCTGCCCTAAGGTTGAACTATTGGAGGGCTATTTCTTTTCACCCTTTTACTTTTTATTTATTTTTCATTCTTCAACCCCTTCAGTGCTTACCGAGATTTCATCACTAGAACCTCATTGGGTTTGTTCCAATCCTAGCTCTATCTCAGTCGGCACCATTCCCTTAATCTCACTTTTCTCCTTTTTTCATCATACCTAAGGACTTCTTCATTATCTAGTGGATTTTCCCTGGATAGATCCCTCCGGCTCTGGCGGGATCATTGGAACTAATACCTAACCTTACCATCCTTATATCTCTAATGCATAAAATAAAATGGTCGGTCTTGTGGTACTGTTCTTTATGCCTTGAAACCAATTGAAAATCAATTTGAAAAACCAATCAATATACTTGTGATATAAAATCAAAGCATTTTTACCTCAATTGTTTTTGATCATTTATAAATGCTCCCCCTCAATATGTGCATCGTCATGTTAAAAACCTCAGATTCTATTGTATCTGAAATACTCAAATTCTACGATGTGAAAAGGTTTAGCACATAGATGAAGGAGTGCTTGTTTGAGTCTTTAAACGATCACCCTTTTATCAGAAATTCATTTTAAAACTTTGGTGTTATCGGTTACTTCGGGTTTTAGAACTTTTATAAATGCTTCCCCTCTTTGAAATCATTTAGCATACGGAGGAAGGAGTGCTTTTTTGAGTTTTAAAACAATCACCATTTTATCAGATTTGGTATTTAAATCACAATCTCTCCCCCGATCAAAAATTTCACACCTTTTGAGATTTGTGTTCCCAATTGATTTAAATTATTTAGAAAATTTTGGGGAAAGATGTGGCTCTGTTTTAAACACAACAGTTCAAGCCTCGTTCCTCATCTTATTAGTGTCAGGTATGATAAATTTGAGATCTTTAAGTAAAAGAAAACTGTTTCATTTTGAAAGATCTTTGAGAATAGCGAAAAATCATACCCTGACATATAACACCAGAACTTTATTCACCACTTTATTAATGTACAAATGGACTCATTTGATGATATATGGTTTGAAAATGTGAAGATTGAAATCACTCTCCCCCTCAATCAATGATCAAAGTCATAGATTGAGTGATAAAAATTTATGAAAAATTGAGTCCGATTGATTTTCAAAAATTTTAGTCTGATTCATTTTCAAACAAATTTACCACCATGTACAATACACACATTTTCCTGAAGAATCTTAGAATGAAAACCATTTGTATAGGAACATCAGTATTTTTGGCGACATGCTTTCCTCATTTTGTTTTTGGCGACATGCAGATAGTTGTGCCCCTTTTATTGTCACAGTACAGAGGAATTTTGTTGAATACAAAGCCATAGTCAGATAGTTGGGATCTCATCCATAATATTTGAGCACAACATGATGACATGGCAATGTATTCAGCCTCTGTAGAAGATATAGAAGTACTCATTTGCTTCCTTAATGAGCAGCTCACTAATTTATCACCCAAGAATTGTGCACCTCCTGATGTACTTCGACGAGTATCTTGACACCCTGCATCATCAGCATCTGCATAGGTTGTTAGTGACATGGCGATGTCCTTCGGATACTAAAGACCCATGTTAATGGTTCCTTGGAGATACTGAAAAACCCGTTTAACCACTTCAATGTGCTTCTTAGTAGGCTTAGCCTGGTAGCGAGCACACATGCATACAACGAACGTAATATCATGTCTACTAGCAGTGAGATACATCAAGGATCCAATCATACTCCAATATTTATTAAGATCAACAGGGATCCCAGAGAGGTCCTCATCCAGTTTAGTTCTATCCACCATGGGAGTGTCAACAGGGTCACTAGAATCAAATCCAAATTTCTTTAATATTTCATTAGCATATTTAGATTGATTTGCGAAAATGCCTCCGGGACTCTAAGAAATTTGTAAACCTAAGAAAAAGGACATTTGTCCCATTATTGACATTTGAAATTTGGAACCCATATCTTTAGAAAAACGGTCACATTCATTTAGAACCCATTATTGACATTTAATATCATCAACATATATTTGAACATGAATTAAATGTTTGCCTGACTTCCAAGTGAATAGTGTGGATCAACAACGCCTTTGTAGAATCCATTAGCCAAAAGGAAATTTCTAGGAGCCTGCTTCAAGCCGTAGAGGGCTTTTTGAAGCGGTAGACATGGGTAGGATGCTCGGGATTCACAAATCCTTCCGGTTGACTAACATAGACCAATTCTTTGAGATCACCATTAAGAAAAGCAGTCTTTAGCAACAAGTCTCGCCTTATTCTTCATAACGTCACCATGCTCATCAAGTTTTACTTGAAGATCCACTTGAGAGCGATAATCATAACACAATCTGGAGGTGGCACTAATTCCCATACATCAAGTCGATCGAACTCATGAATTTATTCTTGCATAGCATTAAACCAGTTGTCCACAGACATTGCAGAATTGACATCTTTTGGTTCGATCTTGGATAGTACAGAATTAAAGAAGCACCATAAGGCATCAGTGGCAAGTTGCTTTTTAGTAGATACCGGAGGAGAAGGATTCCCAATGATGTTATCGAAATGATGATCATGTGTCCATTTTCTGAGATGTTCATGTGGTTGTTGATAAGGTACTGAAGTGGCAGAGTTAGGATCCCCTGGTGAAGATGCCTTAGGAGTGGGTTCAGGGGTAAATATATTCTTAAATGGAGCATCTTCAAGAGTGGCAAAGGGGTTATCTTCAAAAGAATTAACAATTGCATTTCCTTGATGTACTGAAGACGCTTGACGATTCGATGATGATGGTGAATGGTCAACATATGGAGCTTCTTGTGTTATGGAAATTGAGACCGATGGACCATTCAAATTGGTTGGTGTAGGAGCAGCAGCAGCTGGTGGTGCAGGAGTATCATCAGTTGTAGGCTCAAAGTATTCATCAAACATCGGATCAAATAGAATCTTCAAATCTTCTTCTGAGGGAGGTACATAATGCGCTATAGGCGTGGGATTTTGTACAAGACCCAAACTAATTGGTCCAGGTGTTGATACAAAAGTTGGGCGTTCCTTATTTGGACTCCGGTTCTCGTATCAATTAGACCTTGATGCTTGAGACCTGCGCACTAAGAAAACAGAAAACACCGTTAGGCTTATCGTGGGATTGTCTCCCACGATTATCCTCCGGCGTGAGAGTAAGTAATCGGTTTTTAGGGTTTAGTGAAGAGTTGGGTTTTGTGATCGTACCTTTAATGAGGTGCCCTTTATATACACACGAAATCCTTGTTGGTTTCAGTATTCCACAACCTTATCCTCCTAAGTCGGTTGGTTGATGCATATCCCATAAATAAGAGATATCCGATATTAAGACCATAATTAACTTCGGGTTTGGGCCTTCGTAAGCCCAAACCGTTACCGTTCGCCCACTCGTCTGGGCTCAAGTTTTAGTAGCGTCCATTGGTGGGTTCATGACTGAATGCGGACTATCGTCATCATGTCCCAGGTCTAGTATGCGAGGTGGAACCCACGATGCTAGACTAATAAGCTGTAGCAAATATATTCCTCGGCGTGGCGGGAAGCTTTAAAGTTTTCCCGCCTAAAATAAGATACGATGGATCCACTCTAATTAGGTCAAATATATCCTTCATAAAACGTGAAAAGTGGGTGGGGGTGTGCCACGTCAGCATCTCCGATCCACAAGTTTAGAGATAGTGGGGTCCACGTGTCGATCATCGAATGGATGTGGAACCCTATATAAACTCCTCCGCTTCCCTTTGTGGTTATCCAAGTAAAAAACATTTCCACCATTGTTAAAAAAGAAGCTCGAAATATCAACCAAGAAACCCACAAACTTTTAAAGGTAACAGTCGTGCATGAAATCTCATCATGGTTCTTGGGTTAACGACTTCTCATCCGATATAACCGAGACGAACCGTTGAGTTCACTTTGGAGTATTATATCCGCTCGCGCTACATCCGGTAGTTCGGCTACGCCGCGGCGTCGATAGCGGTTTCCTGAGGAAAAGAAAGGGGGTATACACCGCGTTTTTAATTTGCAAATCAACGTGTGCCTATCTCCTTATTCTTGTGTGACGTTCTAAATTACTATCGCCTACACATATCCCAACCTTTATAAAGGCGGCAAAAATAACAAACTTCAAGGTGAATTTCCGTTTGTTGGAGATTAACCCCACCATCTATCTCTTCCGCGCGTTTTACCATACGTCGTGGTCAAACAGGTGGGTTTCTTTTGCTAAGCACGTGGGACGGTGCGGATATTATCTTGAGAAATTGGACGCGGCAAGGCTGGAGAAATTTTTACGGGTTGATGAGGCGCTGTTCCTTGGGGCTTCGGCTTCTATACCGAGTTCGCTACCGAGAAGGATGGCGCCCTCCCAGGCGTAAAGCGGATGATGCGAGCGATACGCAATCGTATTCCCATCAATTCCTATCCAGAGGAATTTTTGGTGCACATGGGCATCAGTCGCAACTATTTCGATAGTCCTGACGAGATGCCAACCTTCCTAGACGCTTGAATGACCGGGGTAGGTGCTCGTCCTTCCTTCTCCTTTGCTTTATTTGTGTGGGCATTTCTTTTCGCCTTTGTATTTTATATAACTCTTATTTTTTTTGTTTCTTGCTGCGCAGAGATGGACTTGTTCAACGTTGTTCGCTTGGCAAGACCCCGCCAAGTCACCGTGGAAGTTCTCAGGATAGAGCCAGAGGAGGTAGACCAAGGGGTAAAGCGCAAGAGGCGCCTGGTGGTGATGGCGCGGGCCCATTCAGGAGAAAACGTTATGTCATTCGTGACGTGGAGTCGTCATCAAACGGTCATCGCCGGTTGGCGGGGCTGCTCCCCAAGTAAGTATTGTCGCCGAAGCACTTATCTTACGTGCAGTGTTAAAGCCGTTGGGGTTCTGGCGGCGTTCGAGTCGCCACCCGAAGCGAGTCCTGACCTCACGTGCCAATGGACCGTCTTGTTGAGGAGCTTGTGTTGGCTACTGCGCACCAGGCTACATTGGTTGCGTAACTAAGGCCAAGGTATTCTAGGGAGAGTAGCCAGAGCGCGCAGAAGGATAAGTAAATTGCTCTGTTGGATGCGCGGCTAGCCAGTCTCGGTGAAGAGGCGACAAGCTCTATTCCAAAAACTTGCGGAGAAAGATGTCGTTGCTTACCCAAGTGAGCGGGGCGTGCGCGTAGAGGATTATAAGGCTACTTGCTTCTTGGCTCTTAAATATTTGGAGAATGGGAAGAACGAGCACTTCTCTCGGTTGGAGGAGTTTCATGCAACCGTGGAAGGCTATTTGGAAGCGAGATGAAGCTACACAAGCTCGGCGCGAAATACGATGAAGAGCTATATCCTGTTGGTTTCCACAATTCTTTGCGCCGGTGGCTCATCGGCCATGGTTTGTGCCTTGCTACCCAACACTTTGGAATCTCGAGAGGTGAGACACACCCGGGTGTTGTTCAGTCGCGCGTTGTCGTTGGCAAGGCGGAGGCCATAAGAGAGCTTCATGAGGCGTTTATTGAGCGGCCTGCCACAGTGCGGTACCTATGATGATCTGGTCTCTGATGGAGAATATGAAGGCTGTTGAGCTTCCTCAATTGCTTGATTGGAGCGCGACCAGGATTATCCCATAGGTTTGATTATGGAGGGGTTAACCTTGGCCGACACCGTCGCTGATGATCGCGGTATGACTACTTTGAAGCCTGACTTGTCACGGTACGCAGTTCCTATCTTTGCTTACCCTCGATATCTCGAACCCTTTACGCTTGAGAAGGAAATCCCTTTGAAAGCATCCTTAGAAGCCCATGCCATGAGGCTTGCAAAGAAGAAGGGCATGAAGGGAAAGGCCATTCTTTGTGGTCTTGGCGCAGCATCTCGAGATCCGACGGGGTACTGTTAGTGTGGCGGTATCGCGCCAGGATCCCGATCATTGAAGAGACTTAAAGAGGGGCCTTCACGTACCGTGTTGAGAGCTCACATCTTAGGCGTTGTAATAGTATATAGGCTATAGCATCTTTGTAGATATCCTTTTGTATGAACTTGTGGTCCATAATGAAATTTCCCTTTTTTGTTGAAGGTGTGTTGATCCATATGTTTTATCGAATGTGGTTGCGGTTATAATGTTTGTACTTAGTTATCTATCTTTGCATAAAAAAACGTCCACATTGTCTAAGAATCAAACGGTTATATAAACGCGAATAGTATATGAAGTCCATAATCGTGTATGAAAATCATGATTTAATGTACTTGAAAGATAATTTCTAAGTGCTTGTATCATAATCGTGTATGGTGTGATATCTGACGTCTGTAAAATATCATATCAAGGAGTCTAGAGTCTTGATTCCTAGTTTGTTAAACGGCCAGATGTGCATTGTTGCGCATCCATCGTGGGATGCACATTGAACTTATTCCAATGTCTTGAGAATAAGGTGTTTAACAAGGATGCATGATCCGATGTTGATGGGTTTGAAACCCTTTTACTCAACGAGTTATTTAGTAGGTTTACTCATCCTTTTACTATCGTGGGTTTTAGTAAGTGCATGCATGCCATGTAGGCAAAAGATAATATAATAACAATGTTGAGACATAAATAATATGTAAATAACAAAGTGAAATGTGTCGCGGAGTTAGCTAGAAACCGCGGCGTTTTATTAATACTTGCAAGTTTTGTAAAAAGAAAAAAGACATTTGCCTAAGTAAAACGAATGTAAATACGGATACTTATTGAGCACTTTACTAAAGTGTGGGGTGTCCGTCTTTGGACCGTAGACTTTCCTAAAGATAACATCGTTTGAGATTGCAAATGTTCCATGTGCGTTGTAGCTCACGGCCATCCATGTCACGCAGCTTGTACGCACCCTTTCCTAATGCTTCAATGACCTCATAAGGTCCCTCCACCGGTCCAAGTTTTCTTGTATCTTCTTCATGCTCGCATCGTTGGCGAGATATACAAAGTCGCTGGTGCGAATGAGGTGCTTCACTTTAGCATCGTAGTATCCTTTCATTTTTAACTTAGCTCCCGTCACATATAGGCTGGCGTTCGCCTTTCTTCCAACAGGTCCAAGTCTATCGCCGTTCATCGTCGTTGGATGTGACATTAACTTCGATGAATGCAGTGCTTGGCATCCCAATTTGGTGGTATGACGCCATCCTAGACAAGAAAGGGAGTGTCTCGTGCTAATTTTGATTGTCGTGCGGTGCGCCCACAAAACATGCGATAATTCCTCCACCTACCTCCCTTTGTGTTTGTCTAAGCGTGCTTTAATTCCTTCACCCAACTATGATTTGCCATTCGACCAAACCGTTGGTTTGTGGGTGTTTAAGCTGACGCGGCTTTGTGCAATATTTAGTTTCTCGCACCATTCCTTGAAAGGGTTGTCAAGCTGTTTTCCATTGTCCAAAACGATTTCCCCGGTAATCCGAAGCGGCAAACGATATTCTCCGAACAAATCGTTTTACGATTACTGTGATTGTCGCGACCGCCTTTGCCTCAATCCACTTAGTGAAATAGTCTATAACCACAATAAGGAATTTCGGTCCCCTGCCGCAGCGAGGAAGGGGCCTACAATGTCGATACCCCATTTATAGATTGGCCATGGCGACGTAATAGGTGTTAGCTCTTGTTGTGGTCGGCGTGGGATGAGTCTATGAACTTGGCAGTCGCCACACTTTTTTATCAAATATCACGCGTTACGGTGCATCGTAGGCCCGGTAATATCGACCATAAGGCGCTGTACACGGACTGGTCACGAGTGCATCTTGCATGAACGTGGATCTCCAGTCGTAATGCAGCTTGAAGGGTCCGCACGCCGAACCATGGTTGTAGAAATGAACGCCGATATAATATACTATCTCGAAGTTCAAACCTATGTGATGTGCGACGTATTCTTCTGGCATCCTTCTACTCCTTGGGCAGTATGCCCTTGCTTATAAACTCGACGATTGGAGTCATCCATGTAAGACCTTGCTCCTCCATCACCGTAGATATCTCCATCTCTGAGATGGACTTCCTCTTAAGAGTTTCCACCAATACTTGTTTTGACAGGTGCGCAAAGCTTGTGGATGCAATCTTGCTCGGTGCATCCGCCTTCTGTTTCTCCTCTAGGAACTTGTTTGATGGTAAACTGTCAAAACCCGGATTAGTGACTTGGTCTTGTCGAGGTATTGAACCATGTTTTCCTCTTTAGCTACATATTCGCCCAACACATGGTTGGCTACTAACCGGGAATCCACATTTGCTTCCAGGTTGCGTATGCCCATTATTTGCAATGCGTAATCCAGCAATCGGTGCATACTGTTTGCCTCGTTGTTTGTGGTGAGAATTCAAAATCGCGTAAGTGAATTCCATTCCTTCTGGAATCGTGAGGATAAGGCCTGCGCTTGACTTGTCCATGCATGAAGATCCATCCGTGAATAGGATCCATGGTTCTTGTTATTCCACCTCGCTTTGTGAAGGGGCATCATCATTACACTGTTTTGATGATGAAGTGCTAGTATCGCCCCTTAACCGCAATCGTGGTCGTAGGAGATGTTATGCTTCACTAGCAACACATTCCACTTGATTCGTCCGATGCGTCGGGTTTGGAGATGACTTGCTAGATAGGTTGGTGCGTGATCACCGCTATTGGGTGCGCTGGAAGTACAAAGCAGCACGGCGAATACTAATGCCAATACCAACTTCTCCATTGCGCTATAGTTAACCTCCGTTTTCTTGAGTGCTTTGCTTACAAAATATACCGATGTTTGTACTTGAATTCCTATCCGTCAGGTAACACGTGTTGATTGCTCCGTGAGTCATGAGATAAGTACATAATTAATTCCTCCTGGACCGGGCGACTAGCGTGAGGGCTACTATGTGTTTTTAAGGCTGTATAAAAGCTTATGCTTCCGTAGTCCAGTGAAAGTCTCCTTTTTGTACACTTCTTGAGTGTTTTGAAGAGGGAGTGACTTATCTGGCGATTTGGATAAGAATCTGTTCAAACCGGATAGTTTTCCATTCAGAGGACTTCTTTCAACGTCGTGGTGAAGGAAGTTGGATGCGACCTTCGTTTTTCTCGGACGGTTTGATGCCATCGGGCTCTATCAAATATCCAAGGAACATGCCTTCTGTAGCTCCAAAGGTGCATTTCTTAGGATTTAACTTCATGTTGATCTTTCGTAGTGTTTTAAATGTTTCCTCAATGTCACGCACCAATTCGTCCTCAGTATGGCTTTTTATGACAAGGTCGTCAACATAAACCTCTAGGTTGCGGCCCACCTATTTTTCAAATGCATTATCTACCAATTGCTGGTAGGTGGCGCGTGCATTCTTCAAACCAAAGGGCATCTTTGTATAACAATAGACGCCTTGGCTTGTATGGAAGGCCATTTTTTCCTCATCTTCTTTAGCCATTTGGATTTGGTGGTACCCCTTGTATGCGTCTAAGAAACATTTAAGTGGATATCCGCACAAAGATTCTATCTTCCAATCTATCTCTGGTAGTGGGTAGCAGTCTTGTGGACATGCTTTGTTGAGATCCGTGAAGTCCACGCACATCCGCCAACTACCATCGCTCTTCTTGACCATTACTGGGTTGGAAAGCCAGTCATGGTAATAGACTTCCGCATGATACCGCATCCACAAGTTTGTGTACTTCCTCGAGAATGGCTTTTGCGTGCTCTGGAGCCTGCCACTTCTTCGTGCGTCTTGGGGAGTATCCTTGCCGGTTCTCAACTTGTGTTCAGTGTCGGCGTGGCACACCGGTCATGTGCTTTGGTTCCCATGCAAAGATATCATTCTTTTTAAGAGTCGCGCCCGGCCGCCACGCCTTTATCGGACAGCGATCCCCGATCGATACTTCTTGCTCTGGGTATCGGATGAATGCGACCCTCGGGTTTGATACTTTAGTTCTTGTTGTTCGGGATGTGTGTCGTCTCACATGTAATCGTGTTACATTCTCCGTTGAATACGGTGGTATTGTAAAGAGTAACAATGCCCCTCCATCGAACTTGAGTATCCCATGTGCTGTAAGCGGTGCCAGTTATGGTGATATCCGGCCTTCCAATAATGCCATTGTGCGTGAAGGATCCGATCACCATAAAGTTCATCGGATGTGCGTAGGTGTTCCTTATTACCAACATTGACTAGTAGGCGTATTTTCCCCATGGGCCATATCTTTTCTCCCATAAAACCAGTCAAAACGCGTTATGGCGGCTTAGCGACTTCGTATCTCAGTCGCAGATGCGCGAAACAATGTTCATACATTATATCTGCGGATGCTCCTCCATCAACATATATGCGGTGGATATCGTGACCCCCTGCATTAATTTCGATGGTAAGTGGTTCTACCACTGCGTTGTCCGCAACCAAGGTAGGGAAAGAAATTTCGCTTTCACAAGAAAACTTTTAGGCGACCTTACCTAGTCTTTGTTGCCATGATTGTATCATGTAAATGGTATCGATACTTATCTTTTTTTTTCTTGTTCCCGATCTTTTGCTTATCTTTCCCATCCTTGATGTTCTTAACTAAATGGTCCAATTTGCCTTCTTTTACTAGATTATCAATTAGTTGGCGCAATTGGACACACTCATTGGTTTTAGCCCTTACGTCCATGATAGTCGCAGTATCCGTTCCCCCGCCGCCACTCCTCAGGGGTGCGCATTGGTCTGCAGTCTCGGGAAGTTCGCCTTAGTTGCAAATATCTCCTTTGGAGTCTTGGTTAGCGGGGTATACTTGTCATTCTCTCGTCCGCTCCCCTGACCGCGGTAGTTCTTGTTGCGGTTGCTACTCTGGTCATTGGATTGTCTCCTAGGCTTTTCTTGTGACCTATTGTTTGAGTAGCCTTTCTTGCTTTGCCGCCATGATAGCTTCTCCTTGGATAAAGGACCTCGTGCGTTTCATAAGTTCATCAAAGGTTTGGGGAACCTTGTCGTTCAACCTTTTGATGAGTTATGGATTATTGATTCCGTTCATGAACCCTGAGATCTTTAGTATTTTGGGGCATGCCTTGACATGTGATTGTGCAAAAGATTGCACTACCAGGCTTCGATGAGGATCAAAGTAATGAGGGGTGTATGTTCCAGCCAAGACTCGCCTGTAACCTGAGAATAAGAAATACTAAGACACTACGTTAAGTGATTACGCAGGGGTAGGACCCTGCGAACCACCTCCGGCGTGAGAGTAAGTATGAGTTATGGTTGTATAAGTGTGTGTAAGTAAAGAGATGAGTGTGAAATGAGCATACCATAATCCATTGTTCGTCCAACCTATTTATAGTGGAAGAAATACGGTTAGAGGCACTCTTGCATGAATGTCGGAGATCATGGGGGTGTCCCATGATTGTGGGTAACCGCTAGGCTTAGTGACCCGTTCTCGGACTTGTGGGGGAAGCCAAGAGAGAGGAGATCGTGGGTTTGACCAAGTCGAGGAGGTTCCTTATCCATTGTTCCCGTCAACCATACCCAGAAGGGCTTAGGGTCGCGAATGGCGAATTCCCTTAGGTAACCTTCGTGCCAACGAATGGTTTGATGCCCATGGATATTTTGGAATCCTAACTTGGGCCTTATGGAAGGGGCTTCGACACGTCTCGGAGGAGTGTCCCGAGCTACTCGGAGGTACATCATCAAGCCCCGGTCGAAAGTGATGTATATGGCGAGGAGACATTGCTTTCGACTTCATGCTGCGAAAAATATCATCTTGCTGCTAAAAAACTAATTGGGAGAGAAATACGCAACTAACTACGTATTTAAAGCTAATTAATCATTACACGCTGCCGTTCAGAATCACAACTTCCCATAATACCCGGAGACCAAAAGTCTTCTTTATTTTTAAATTTAAAATTTACACGGGATAAGAGTAATTGTTGGGACAATGTGCGGTGCTTAATAGATGTCAAAGAGAGTATAAAAAGAGGGTAGATGAAACCCTAACTCATTTTACTATCTCCGTCTATTTTCACCTTGAGTAAAGCATACATCGCCATCACTCAGAAAACAAAGGTACTCCTTCTTTCTCCTGATAGCTTGTTGTTTTTCTTTAAAAATGGATTCCAAGTTTATTATAAAGAATCAAAAGTGTACATTGTGCGCAAAGATCTTCATGATCACTTAGCCGATTATCCCATCCCCTGGAAAAAAGTGATGTTACCCAAACCTACTCGGGTATCTTTGATGCACCTCCGGGTTTCGTAGGGACTGCTATACACATGCTTTTAGTCATTGAACCTTAGGATTCCCCTGCACCCATTGATATTAGAGTTTATGCAATACTACAAGGTTCACATCTCTAGGTTCAACACCTTTGGTTTTGCCAAGCTGACCACATTCTTAGTGATGTGCAAAGCATACGACTATGAACCAACATTAACGGTTTTAAGAGGATTTTTGAACTTCTACCACAGGGGCAATTGGTTAACTCTAGCAAAAGACTGAGGCAGATGTTCCCAACCTGTTTGGGAAGGTGTACACAAACATAACAGGTTGAAAGGGTAGCTTTTCACGTGCAAGACACTATTGTTCCCTAAATATTGAGCTGTGAATAAGGAGAATAGGTTTAATGCTAAGCGGTATAATGACCCCGCCTACGAGGTATGAAGGGATCCCTGTTATCGGCGTTTGGTCAAATATCCTGGTGCAAGTGTTCCTGAAGCCATCTTATACGCGAGTTGCCGAGTGGGAGGGTCTCCTAAGAAGCCTGTGATCATATACCAATGACAAAGTATGTTTATCTATTTTTATTTAAGTAGGACCAATGTAGCCGATATTTAGTTTCTCTTGTTTCTATTGTGCGAGATGTCATTCAAACTTCATGTTCCAAGACTTGGATGAAGATTTAAGTTTCATGCCTGCGGAGAAGGCTGAATAGTCTTATGGTGTTGGCTCTCCTTCGATATCTGTGAACAACAACGAGGTGGATATTCCAAAGCCGGAGCCTATAGCATCGGCATCCCCGCTAACTTGCGTTGGAGGCCCATCCCAACCGGTGGAGAATGTTGCGACTAAGGCGATCCTGCGGATGAGGATGTCCCGTCATAGGTTCAACGAGGATAGTTGACGGGTTGAAGAGTAGAAAGGAAGCAGACCAAGGCGTGAAGTCTACCAACAAAAGGAAGAATCCCACGCCTCTATGAGTAGAGTTGTGAAGCGAGAAGAGTCGAGGGCGAGAAAGTTTGTGAAGTCTGCCTTGAATTACCGGTGAATCCATTGAGGTTCATGGTAAGTAGTTTTTCCCTATGAAACATGTGAAGTCATAAATGTCACTATTATTTTAACCTTTATACATTGTGTTGATCGAGCCTTCCAGAGACTAAGGAGCTCCCAATGCTTTTGCTGTCCACTGGATTGTTGACCATGTGACCCCTCCGCAATGGAAGAGTATGCTAGAAAACATGTCCATTGAAAGGTTCTGTGACATGCATGACAATGGGGTTAGAGAAGGTGCGGTAATGGATAATCATTTGAATGCCAAGACCAGAGAGTTGCTCAGAACTGTGGCCAAGCTGGAGGCTAAGTGTGACGAGATTGAGGGGAATGTTGAGAAGAACCTCGTCGTCCAAGACCTTCGAGAAAAGGTAGCCCAGCTAACCGTTGAACGTGGCAATCTTAAGTTGGAAGAAGCCAAGGCATCACTCTCATGAGTCGTAATGATGCTCTTGAGGCAAAATGTCTTTGGGTTGGAAAGTGAGAAGGCTAGGCTCGGAGAGGTAGAGGTGAAGTTGAGGGAGGAGATTGATGGCTTGCAGATGAGGTATAAGATTCTGCAAAAGGATCGTTAGGAGGTTGTTTGAAGGTGGTGCCTTACATAGCCATGGAGCTCTATCACAGTGATGAATTGGGAGCTCAGATGTGGAAGGTCATCAAATCAGCCATTTTCATGGGCGGTGCTTGGCTGGAGGCTGCCAAAGCAAGGTAAGCCCGTGGACCTCTCCAAGATTGAATGCTACTGTCCCACTTCGAAGGCTGAATATGATGAGGCGAGGAAATTCATTCATAGCTACGAGTACTCCTTCCTTGATGAGGCCACCAAAGATCCTATGGCACCCCTCGAAGACCTCCTTTCCAAGAAGCCTCGGAAGCTAAAGCCTACCACTCCAACCAAGAAGACCATGTCTACCAAGCCTGTCTCAGTGCAACCATCTCCCACTCCATCTCCAAAAAAGCAAGAATGAAGGTTGTCATGTTGGATAATTTGGTTCCAAAGGGTGGCATGTACCCTTAAGACAATTTATCTTATGTGGCAATGTTTGTCTTGTTCTCCAAACAATTTAAATGCTTTTGATGTATGGTCATGGGCCAAGAACAATTAACGGAGCTTAGGCTCCTCATGCAGGTATAAGGGCATTAGCCCTCATTTTGAATGTGATGGTGTAGGGGAGATACCTCTACACACTTGGTTTATGTTTGTTTTGTTAACTTCTCCGTGCCATTTTTCCGGCGCTTAAATTTTACAACCTAAGGTTAAACAACCTCATTTTGTGTAAATTGCAACACCAAGAATATAATGACCAACTTGATCATTGAGGAGGGTCGCGACCCACTCTATCTCAAATCCTTTACATAGTATGACTTTGTAAAAAAAAAATTACAAGCGCCAAAAACTACTAGGAGAGTTAATGTGAATGTTTTAGTTGGCTTAAATGATAAGGCATGTATTACACCTCAAGCCATTCGACATTGAAACTCATTAACGACTTGGCTGAACAAATCTTTGTGTTTAAGAAACGAAGCAAGAGATTTGTGGGAAATGTCTTATTTATCATTGAATTGGTAGGGAGGATTACATCATTCTTGAAATGAAAACTAAGACAACTACCAATAATGTGTGATTTCCCTTGAGAAGCTTCTAATTACAAGAAAAAAGTAAAAATAATTCTTAAACATAGAACTTTCGAAGGTTCGTACCATTCCATGTCCTGTCGATGGGCTCTCAGAAGAGTGGCGGTTGTAGGCTCGTTGCGTAGGCCTCGGCTACCATGTAGGGTCCTTCCCAAGTTGGTCCCGACTTTCCACGATATACTCTGCTTTGCTTGCACTATTGAGGCGTAGCACATATTCTCCATGTTTGAAAGTGGAAGGTCTGACCCTTTTGTTATAGTAGCCTTCGATTTTATGTTTGTTCATTGCTTCTCGGATGGAGGCTATTTCTCGTCTTTCTTCTAGTAGATCAAGGTTTTCCCTGATTCTTTCGTCATTTTGGGAGGCATCATATGTTGCCACACGCTCCGTGTGTACAATTAGTTCTGAAGGGATGACCGCTTCGCATTCCGTATGTTAGGTTGAAGGAGTTTCACCATTGCTTGACTTAGGATGCGTCCTGTGAGCCCATAAGACTTGAGGGAGCTTGTCCACCCATCCATGATGAGTTCGCCCCAGCCTTTTCTCGATCTCTTTGACGATGTCTCTGTTTGTAACCTCCACTTGTCCATTACCTTGCGGGTGGTAGACGGATGTCGAGATTGCTTTATGTAGAGCCCTTGTGAAGTCGTAGAAGACTCCTTCGAAACGCTTCCGTTGTCGGATATGATTATATGAGGCACTCCAGAATGCATACAATGTGCTCCCATACAAACTTCTCGATCTGTCTCCTTTGGCCGGAGGCTAGGGGTTTAGCTTCCACCCAGTAGTGAAGTGTCGATTGCTACCGGCAAGAATTTGACCCTCCTGGGCTCATGGCATAGGCCCTACGATATCGATGCCCCACTGGGAGAAGGGCCATGCGGATGTCACACTTGTCATGTCTTGCTTCGGCATTTTTGGAATTTTTGAGTGTATATGACAAGCTTCACATTTGAGAATGATTTCGGCGCGTCCCCTGTGCATCGAAGGCCAATAATAGCCCAATTTCATTCTCTGCGAGACAACTAAGCGGGGTCCTGCATGAAGACCGCAGGATCCTTCGTGAACTTCAGAGATGATGCTCGAAGCTTGCTTGGGGCCCACACATCGTAACCAGGGTGACAAAAATGACCTCCTATATAGGGTTTCCCCATTAGCCGATATTGGGGACTTAACCCAACCTTCCTTGCTAGCTTGGGATCTTTGGGAAGAAGACCACTTATCAAATATTCTCTTATGGGAGTCATCCATGTCTCTCCTTCTTCGTGAATCACATCGACAACTTCTTTGCCAGCGATGGATCTTTCGGGAATTACTTCCACGAGTACTTCTTTAGTGAGATGAGCGAAGGCCATTGAAGCTAGCTTGCTTAGTATGTCTGCCTTCTTATTACGATTCCTCTGAACATCTTTGAATGGTGTAGGAGTTGAAGTTTTCAACATCTCCTTTGTTTTTCCAAGTCTTGTTTGGTGATGGGTGCTTGCTTCATAGGAGCACATTACTTGGTTTGCAACCAAGCTGGGAGTCTCACGAAAACAGCGAGAGCTTTAACCTCCATATCTTTAGCCAATCAGTCCTGCTAGCAATGCCAGGTATTCCGCCGTTGTTTGTGGCTTCAAAATCGAACCGAAGAGCATATGTATGCTCCTTCCCTTCGTGACGACCAACATTAGACGCTCCCGAGCCGCGAGCTGGATGCTCCATCTGTGTAAAGTTTCCATTCAGGCTGCACTTGAGTGAGATCTGTTTTAGTGGCTTGTCTGTTAATACCATGACAGGATGGGCCTGGAAATAGCGTCGGAGCCTCCTTGCTGCGTAGATTAAGGCGAGTATTAACTTCTCCAATGTTGGATAGTTGATCTCTGCCCCCTTTAGGACCCTGCTAACAAAGTAAATGGGGATTTGTCGTTGTCTCGTTCGCCATGAGGACCTGCGATACTCTCGTTGAGGATGCTAAATACATGAATAACACCGCTTTTGATTGGAACGTAAGTGTTGGAAGGATTTCAATGAACTCCTTCATCTTCGAAGGCGACTTGACATCCGGCTCCATTGGAAAGTTTTCTTGTCCACGCATCCCGAGTGTTTTGAAGAATGGTAGGGACTGTCGACCCCTTCGACAAAAACGGCTTAAGGTCTCGCTAGCTTCCCATTTAGGCTTTGCACATCTTTTAGACACTTAGGGGCTTGGAGATCGGAAATGGCCTTGACCTTGGAAGGATTAGCTTTTATTCCCTGCTTGGTGATTAAATTCCCTAGGAATTGCCCTCTTCGATCGAAGGAGCATTTCTTAGGGTTCACTTCATGTTAATGTTGCACCGGTCAAATGTTTCCCGTACATCGAGTAGGTCCTCCTCCGTCTTGCTCTTGATAACCATGTCATCAACATAGGCTTCGAGATTTACGCCTATCTGTTTGTTGAAGGCTTTATCTACGAGACGTTGATAAGTCGCCCATGCATTCTTTAAACCGAAGGGCATCTTTCTGTAATAGTAGACGCTTTGCTTGTGTAGAAGGTGTCTTTTCCTCATCCTCCTTTGCCATCGGATCGATGATACCCTTTATAGGCATCTAAGAAGCATTTTAACGAAAACGCCAAGGACTCTACCTTCCAGTCAATTTACGGTAGGGGGTAGCAATCGCCGGGCATGCTTTGTTGATGTCGGTGAAGTCAACGCACATGCGCCACCTCCCGCTTTTTTTAACCCGACCGGGTTGGCCACCCAAGTTTGGTACTTGACCTCCCTCGGGATGCTGCTTGTGTGAGTTAGTCAACTTCTTTGCGAGGCGCGGCGTTTCTCTTGGGGCAAGGCTTCTCCTTTTCGCTTTATTGGCTCAATGTGTTTGTACTCATTGAGTTTATGCTCGTTCGAATGACTGTCCGTCTATCGACAGCGTTCTTGGTACCCTGTCATGTCGGAATATTTCCAAGCAAAAACATCAAGGTTAGTCCTTGCGATTCGTGAGCTTAGCCTTGAAATTTCTTTGGGGCTGCTTCTCTACCACCGTTTGTTCGGGGTAGCTAGGGTTACAACAACTTCGCTCCTCGCATCTGCTGCTAAGAATTGCCATGAGACTCCTCGATTCTTCTTTGATCTTTTTGACACCATATATACCCTTATCTGCCCCATAACTAGAATGAACAGTTCCTACTCCTAAGGGGGTTTGGAACTTAATAGCATGTATGGTGGAAACAACAATACCCATTTTTGCATAGATGTCCTCCTATTAACAAATTATAAGGAGAATCGACCTTACTATGATGAAGATGAGTGTTTCCGGTCGGGATAAGGGGCCTTCGCCTATGGTGATTTCCAACGGTACTTCTCCCAGAGGCCATGAGTGTTCACCGGAGAACCCTACCAGCGGTGCTTTCGAGTCTACCCCATTGGCGTATGGGCGACTTGAGCTTTAGAAAACAATGCTCATAGATGATTTCGCAGGAGTTTCCACAATCCATATATGCTCGGTATACCTCCCTGTTTGAGATTCGTTACCTTGATGATCCGAGATCGTCGAAGGTGTCTCCCCAACATGTAAGGGAAGGTTATTTCCCTACGCTTCCAGCTCCCCATCTGCTTCCTTCCATTTCAAGGCTACATCGGTAATCGTGTACCATTAGTATAGGAGCTTCTTTAGGCGTAGTTTCCTTCTTGTTCCCCTTCCATTTACCGGTTGAGTGTCGGAGAACTTGTCCTTTCCCTTCTTGATGCCTTTGACCAGATGTGATAACTGTCCGGACCGTCCGCCTCTTGATCTGCTTCTTTAGTTCCTAGGTTGTTAGTGTCATGTCCATGATCTTCATGGAAATGGCAATACTTAGACATGTCTCTGGCCTTGCTTCCTGCTATCATCCGAGGTGGTGGATCGAAAGACTTTGCGGCTTTCTTGGTAGCTAGGATCTCTCGGGGGATTTGACCAAGTTCGCCAAGAGTCCATGGTTCGAACCTTTGTTGTAGGGGGTGAAGCGGTCTCTGTTCTTCTTCTAGTTTTTGGATCCTTCCGGAGGACCCTCTAGAGAATTTGTCGATGCTTCCTTTTGCTCTATCGACCCGTTTCTGCTACTTCTTTGGACTCAATCCAAGTGTAAGCCTTCTCGATCAAGGCCTTGTAAGTGTTGGGAAGATCGGTGGGACGAGAATTCCACTAAGCGATTCGAAGGCCATGTATGAAACCAGAGATCCTCTGATCTTTGTGCAACCCTAGGATTTGCAAAGTTTCATCAATTATACCAGTGCGCGAAGGCCCTTGTGCTTTCGTTGTCCCTCTGCTTGATGGTGTGCATGCAGGTTAAGTGAGTCTTGGTGTACTTCTTCATTGGCTAAAGTGTAACCGGAACTTAGCCTTGAGATCATCCAGACAGATAATGCTCCCCAACTTCTGTACATTCCACCATATTCTTGCGGAGTCTCTGAGCGTGTAAGTGAACATGTGGCATGCTACGGGCATGACCCACTTTTGCATCTTTATAGCGCCTTCGAATAAGTGGAGGAAGTTATTAGGATCGCCTTTCCCATCGTAGGTGCCTATGTGAGTAGGCATCTTTACACCGTCAAGTAGGGGTAGTCTTCGATCCACTTCACGAAGGGTGTGCAAGCTCCAGAGGCTTCGGCATAGTAAGGGTTGTATGGAGGTGGATAAACAGGTGTTGGATTATACGGGTTAGGAAATGGCTGTGTGTAGGTAGGGTAAACAGTAGCGGGTTGGTACGAAGGGTTCACACCCATCGATTGCGTAAGAACCTGTCCATAGGGCATTTCTTTGGTAATTACGGTTTGGGAGTGAACCATTGGGAGGATAAGTGTTGTAGGTTTGAGCGGTAGGTAGGGGTTCATTCCGGAGGGGTAATTGATTCATGTTGGAGTATGGAGGTAGGCCTCGGACACTCGAAAACATAAGAGGGAGTGCACGGAGCCCGTCCTTCTCTTCCTAAATGGGCAGCTAGAAGAGGTGGTAAGTTCACCCCTCCGTTTCCTACAGGGTTGCTTCCTCCGTTGGAGTTCTCGCTCCTCCTTTCACCATGCATTTTTTCCCTTCATCCCGGATTTCCTCCGAGTCCTTCTTCAAAACCTACAGTCCTCCCATTTGGGCTTCTGATGGAAGGAGAACCATTTCGCAAGGCCGAGCTCCCCCTGCTAACAGGTTGAGGCCTATCCTCTGCTTCAATCTCCTCGTCATAATCCTCACTAGAGTATTCCAACTCCCTCCGCATTTCGGTGTTGCGAACACTTCTCTTATGAGCCCTTAGCAAAGAATCTAAGGCCTCAAAGTTTGCCTCAATGAAGGCGGGGTGATATCTGGAATAAGGTTAGCGGATGTTGGCGTGATGTATGGGCGTAGTTTCCAAGCGAGATCGTGTGGTAAAGGTTGAGGCTGTTATGGGGCGAGATTATCGGTGTCGGTTGTGTTGAGTGGGATCGAGGGTAGAAACACGGTGGAGGTGTATCTTCTCTTCCTGGTTCCATGGCGGAAAAGTAGTGTAGTCGGTTAGGGTATTAGGACTGGGTGATCACGGGACTAATTGTAGTGGTCCCACGGATGGCGCCACTGATTGTGCAAAAGATTGCACTACCGAGGCTTGATGAGGATCAAAGTAATGAGGGGTGTATGTTCCAGCCAAGACTCGCCTATAACCTGAGAATAAGAAATACTAAGACACTACGTTAAGTGATTACGCAGGGGTAGGACCCTGCGAACCACCTCCGGCGTGAGAGTAAGTATGATTTATGGTTGTATAAGTGTGTGTAAGTAAAGAGATGAGTGTGAAATGAGCATACCATAATCCATTGCCCGTCCAACCTATTTATATTGGAAGAAATACGGTTAGAGGCACTCTTGCATGAATGTCGGAGATCATGGGGCGTCCCATGATTGTGGGTAACCGCTAGGGCTTAGTGACCCACGTTCTCAGACTTGACGGGGAAGCCAAGAGAAAGAGGGAGATTGTGGGTTTGACCAAGTCAGGAGGTTCCTTATTCATTGTTCCTTCGTCAACCATACCCGGAAGGGCTTAGGGCTGCGAATGGCGAATTCCCCTTAGGTAACCTTCGTGCCAAGGAATGGTTTGACGCCTATGGATATTTTGGAATCCTAACTTGGGCCTTCGTATGGAAGGGCTTCGACACGTCTCGGAGGAGTGTCCTTCGAGCTACTCGGAGGGTACATCATCAACATGTATGCATTCATCTTTGTAGCGTTCCACATAAGCGCTTGTAGATTCCCCCAGGCGCTGTTTTACCCTGGCAAGTTCGACAGGGTTTTTGGCCCACTTCTTCCTTTGAGTAAAGTTCGGTGAAACGCCTTCCGCAACTCTTCAAAACCACCAATGCTTCGCGTGGGAGCTTCTTGAACCGGTTTCGCGCATTTCCACTAATTTGGAATTGAACATGTGGCACCACACGAGGTTGTGGCCAATTTTCGATGGTAGCATCGACTCAAAATTTTTAGGTGATCATCAGGATCACTGTTCCATCGTAGGTTTTCACATTGGCGGGCATCGCCTTTTCTTATCTTCGAAAAATTTTGATGCGAGTGAAGTGCATCCACCTTTTGGCGGCGCCGGGGAAGAGACATATCTTCATCCTCCGGTCGCGATATCTTCTGGACTTCCGGTGTAGTTTTCTCTGTCCCGTTGTTTGAGGAGTCAGCTGAGGACGAGCTTCCCCTCTTTCGGCTTGCGCCTCGAGAATCCGAGCTCGAAGAGCTTTCACTTGGAGTGCCGTCGTCCAAGTCGTTATAGACCCCTGCGGCTACCAAGCCTAGCGTGGGCATTGGTACGCCGTCCATCATCTTCGTGTTCTCCCGGATCTTGTAGGGCAAGCTGTTTCATCGTTCACAACTCTCCTTCCGATCCCTGGTAAACAGGGGCCGGCGGTTGTCCCTCCGGCGCTGTCCCTCTGGTGACGCGATGGGGATGTCTCATACTGGGTCAGTTGAGTCGGGCTTGCGGACTCGACTCGACCTCTTTTCGCTTCCTTTGCATGAGGGCAGCCAAGGTTTCATAGTTTTGAGACACGAAGTCACTTGGCTAGTTCAGCGACTCTTCTAGAGGGTGTCTATTTCCACCTCGGACCCCTGGCCCCGGCGGCGCTGGCGGGTTCGTGAGTCCGTTTAAACGCACCGATTGGTGGGAGTGGTAAAAGTGCGGTGTGGATCTTCTGGCGGTGGTGGTTGTCGTAGTGGCATGGGTTATCCCGTGCACGGTCCCCTTTGTGAAGACCGATCGGGCACGACCCTTGGTTTTGGTCGCACTTGGTTGTTCTAGAGCTGCTTAGAGGCTGATTCGCTTTTGCTTCTTCCCTTGTAGGTCACTATCGCGATCGGCTTAGGTTTCGTGCTTTGTCATTCTAGTTCTTAGTGATTGGTCCCACGGATAAGCCACTTGTTGATACAAAGTTGGGCGTTCCTTATTTGGACTCTGGTTCTCGTATCAATTAGACCTTGATGCTTGAGAAGTGCGCACTAAGAAAGCGAAAACACTGTTAGGCTTATCGTGGGATTGTCTCCCACGATTATCCTCCGGCGTGAGAGTAAGTAATCGGTTTTTAGGGTTTAGTGAAGAGTTGGGTTTTGTGATCGTACCTTTAATGAGGGCCGAGATGCCCTTTATATACACACAAAATCCTTGTTGGTTTCGTGTTCCACAACCTTCGGCGTATCCCGCCTAAGTCAGTTGGTTGATGCATATCCCATAAATAAGAGATATCCGATATCAAGACCATAAGTAACTTCGGGTTTGGGCCTTCGTAAGCCCAAACCGTTACCGTGTTAGCCCACTCGTACTGGGCTCGAGTGTTAGTAGCGTCCATTGGTCGGGTTCATGACCCGAATGCGGACTATACGTCGTCACCAGGTGTCAAAAGTTTAGATGTGGGTCTATAACTGGAGTGTCCAGGAGCCATTTGCTCAGTCAACTCATCAAACGTAACATGAATAGTTTCCATAATATCTCTGATTCTTTTGTTGTAGCTTCGGTAACCCTTCTGATTAGGTGCATAACCAACGAAAAATCCAATATCAACCTTAGCTTTCAACTTTCTTAGATCTTGACCATCACTGGTTGGATAGCATAAAGCCCCAAACACACATAGAAACGAGAGATCCAGTATTCTGTTGTGCACTAATTCATATGGGGTTTTTCCATGAAGATTATTGATAAGGATTTAAAACATACACTTTTAGGGGGTCATTTAAGCCCTTAATCGACCACTTTTATATCTGTTACTGCTTAATTTCGTTCCTTTTCACTTTTTAGGTTTCTTGGAAGCAAAATGCTGGAATGGAGCACATTCGGACGAAAAAGAGCGAATACATGAAGAAAAAGGTAAAGTCAAGATCGAAGCCACTCAAGCTGCTCAAACAGAACCTGACAGCGACCCAATCAAAGGGCGACGCCGTCTCTCTATAAAGACTTGATCAAAACATGCACCGAGAGGGCTCGGTGGAATTTTTGTTCGTTATAACTGGCGTCACGTGTGAAAAAGAAGGGCGTCACTCGGACTTTTTATCTCGGGCGGCCCGGATCAGAACCAAGACGACGTCCCAATGAAGGCGGCGTCACAACTCTAAGGTGGCGCCGTCCCATCGATGACTTGGCCAAAGCGAAACCCTAATGATTGTAGTGACATCCCATCAAAAGGTGACCGTCAAGTGTAAATCTATATATAGAATTGATTTTTCTGCATTTAAAGGGTAGACTTTTGGAGAAAAACCTAATTGTTTGTAGTCCGATTTGGAATATCTTAGGGTCCCAAACCCTATTTTACACATCGAGATAAATATTTTAATCCAAAGTATCATTATGTCTTCAATTGATTGTGTGTATGCTTGCTTGTTTACCATGTCTAGCTAAATTTCTTGTGTGTTTTCTTAGATCTATGAAACCTAGTTGTTGATTATTGTTAGGTTGTTTCTTATCTTAATTGTAAATTGGCTTAGGAGTGCAACTAGGCATCATTCTTCATGTTTAATGCTTGAGTATGCTTTGTAAAAGTGAGGCTTATGAATGAAATAGCTTAAGGGCTT
>OU343216.1:146873170-146900650 GCA_910596185.1 Chrysanthemum makinoi | reverse complement strand
TTGATATCATAGCAAATCGATTTTATGCAAATATGCAATTGATAGTTGTGGTCGTCTGATTTATAATTTGTTTCTCTATATATGCGGAAAACATTTTCTTGGCATTGGTCTTTATGCTCTTCCGTTGTTGTCTCAGTCTGTTATAATATACATTCGTAGACCTAAAGGTGTTATTAGTAATTACATGGGAGCGATTGGGCAATCTGTAAAACTCTTCTGTTGCTAGCTTTGGCTTCTTGCTATAGCATTGTTTTACAAAAAAAATTATAAATTGGTCTTATTTTGTTGTTTATCCATGTGAAACAAGTTGTAACAAACTCTCTTTTAATATAGAGTCGGTGGGAATATAAATGATATACGTCATTGACCATGATTAAGTTCGATCTTAGCGACTTACAGTAATAGTTAATAAAAACGGATTAGAACTTAATGGCCCATGTGACCGATCCACAATTTATGATGATATTCCATCGCAATTAGCGCGTTGACTGATCATTATACAGTCATTTAAGTAGTAGAGCAGTTAAAAATTCAATCAGATCGCATACCTGTATATCTTTGTATAATTTATCTTTCCTACATTTGTCACCAATGGTACTAATTTATGACTACATCTATGCAGACCTTTGAGCTATTGTTATAGTACTTTAATTATTTACAAAGTAAACTACGAAAAGAAGCTCCACAACCAAATCGTGTTACAACTGCATATAGAAACACAATATAATTTGGGGAAGAAAAAACGAATGGCTATAGTACATTGCAAGTTAACTAATTTTACTTTTGAAACATGGTTGATCTCATTCTCCCCACGCAATTGGTATTCTTGAACTATAAATAAATAACCTCTTGACGGTTTAATAAGATAAAGGGTGACGTGCTAGACGTGAATCACAACTATCAATCTAGTCATAACAAATATTTAAATCAATTTGTAGATAATAATGAGATAAAATACTGGTAAGACATCTCAAGAGATCGTTGACATTTACGAAGATCATACAGAGCACTTACCTTTGCACGACGGATACATGTTGTCACATGGGTTGATTAATTTATAATTAGGGGCAATTACATTTATATCATTTAAAAAAACTCTTTATTACGTTAATATCCTTACAAATTTTATAATTACATCAATATCCTTTTAAACTTTAAAAATACACATTTATGTCCAAATGAAAAAATTAATTTCAGCTGAATAATTTTATTAAATAAAATTACGTTTGAATATAAAACAAAGAGTAATTTTACCCTTTTACCCATCTGCCTTATCAAACAAATAAAAAACACAGCAAGTATATTCTTCATGTTCTTGAATCGTCTGCTTCTTGTTAAAATTAACTATCTCTATTGGTTGGCTCATCATAATCATGTACGAATTGCTAAAATCCTCAACATAGGTACGTACTAATAGAAGCAATGGGTTTAAAATAGCAATAATAGTATCATAATTTAATTAGATTATATCCAGATAGTCTAAAATTAAATTAATCATTTTTATTGGGTAATGGTAAAATTAAATTAACTATTTAAGGTGTCCATGTTAAGAAGCAGAGGCAATTCCAAAAAATGCTACATCTAAATGGGATGCATTTATTTTTCATATTCTTGAGGAGAATGATTATTATAATGAAATGTCATACATGATTTTCCCTTTACAGTAGTGATGCGTTTTTTGTTACCCACAAAGGGTTTGACTCTGGGAAGAAGGGTAAAAAAGTAATACACCTTCATATTTAATAGTTAGACAATTTTGTTTAGCATTAAAATTATTTAATTAAGATTAAAATGCTATTTTGGATACACATGAGTATTTTGAAAGCTTGAAAGGATATTAATGTAATTATGAAACTACTAAAGATATTGACGTAATTGTAAGTTTTTTCAAGGATATCAATGTAATTCTCCCTTATAATTATTACAAATTCACCCTATGATTATTGCAAGCCTGTTTAATCAGGTAGGAACCTTTCTTCACATAGTTAAGCTCATCAGCTCATGCAGTATAATTAGTTTCATCTTAACCATAAAAAAAATACTTACTTTCATACATGCATGTATATTTCTCGACATCAAGGCTTGCTATGAGCTCTTAGACATGTATAACAACCAAATATATTTTTATCTTTCAATCTCATGAGGAGCCATCTAGTAAGAAAAAAAGTTGAAATGAGAATAGTGAAAAATAATTCGAGTCACACATTTTAAATGAAGTGGAAAAAAAAAATTATTTTCGTAGGTGCATCTTAAATGTACGATTGTTGCTCATTCTCACCATTCTCGTTTTGATTTTATTTTCATTTGATCCTCACATTAAATCTCATTCCTAAACTAAAACCATCAAACAATCACATAACTTTAAAGTTTACCCAATATATGATTTGACAAGATAGTGTAGTTACTTCATTCCTATGTGTGAGAATGTTCCCCAATTAAATGCTTGTAGGTTCAAGTGCTGCTTAAAAATGTGAGATTAATTTATTGTTAGATAATTAGTTGTCTCTCTAAAAAAATAATAATAATTACAGAGCAGTGTATGCGTTGTTTTGATGGATTAAATTATATATATATATATATATATATATATAGGCGAGTACCAATGTATAACGACAATATTTTATAACATCAAATGTTATATTTGTGATATTGTTATTAAGTGTTTCATGTAACGTTTATGCATGTAACCTAAAATAAAGAAAGTCTCCTCAAGAAAAAAGTGTGTCTATGACACGGTTGGGTCGGATTTAAATTACAATAACAAAGATGAGGCAATTTTAAAAACAATTAAAAAAATCCTCGTTTTCTAGAAACGTTGTTAACGAGGATTCCAATTCGTGCATTGATGTGGAGTGTCTGTAGACGATACCATTCCACACACTTGAAATACAGGTGCTTTCGTTGTGACAAAGTGTTTGTATATGACGATGGTGTGTGAGCTAAATGATTAGATTTTTTTCTTTGTAAATTCAAATTAGCTATTATCACAGCTACAACAAACTCAACTTAACAATTCAAAGACAATATTTACTAAAACTATATAGGCTGGTTAGCGATATCCCAACGTTTGCCTAAAGCATATCACTCCCATTATGTCGCTAATCGTAATAAATTTGCATTCACAAAACATTATATGAAAAAGAGCACATTCCATCGCGTGTTGCAGCGGAGTATTCTATTTGTTAGTCTTGTATATCAGTCGGTAGAAAAATAAGCCACCGAATGCTACACAAAATATAGTCTATAAAGACTTCTTGTTTGAAAATTCAAAACATACAAATTTCTTTATATATTATTTCCTTTTAAAAATAAATGACATGATGGAGTAAATAAAAAAGATGAGTGAGACGGGTTTTTTTTTTTGGAAAGTGAATATGAATTAGATGAAAAACCTATTTATAAAGAAACCTATGTGCTTTCAAATTTTGTTATGAAGTCTTAATAGACTAAATTTTTGGAGCATTCAGTGGCTTATTTTCTCAATGACTGATAAGTATTTGAATCTTTGAGGTGATGTTGTCTTGGATAATGCGACGTATAACTGCCCATGCACAAATATTAGTTCCAGTAGATAGACATCAATCATATTAAGAGAATGACCCTAATAACAAACTTTAATCGATTGAAAACCTTAGCTTCTCGAATTGTTGGGAATTTAGCTAAACAGTTTGTACTGCCAAGGTTAAGACTTTGTACTGCTAAGCTTAATTGACAGACTGCTTGAAGAATTCACTAGCAGTACAAACTGCCAGTGCAAACATTTGTACTGCTTATAAGATAATGTGTATAGTCGGTTAGATAATTATAGAATAGATTCTATAAGATTTATCTTATATAGAAAGTTATTGTAAACCAACTAGGACTCTTTAGTCTATAAAAGGAGGTTCTAGGTTAGATTTAGAGTAGAGTCGATCACTTCAAGGTTTTGTAACCCTAATACTTTTGAGTATTTGATCCGCTCCCGAACGTCAAGTTTTCTCACACAAACCGACCACTTGTGAATGGCCGGCCGTAAGAAACTTAAAACGGTTCAGAAACGAATGCAATGAAGATCAGGGGAGTATAGTGATTCCCCGGGTCGTTATGTCCGCCGAGCTATGCAATGGATCACCAAACGTATAGTGATCGAGAAATTTGAACAGGAAAAGGAATTGATTATTATAACTACAGAAAAAACAAACAAATTACAAGGGCTTAAATGCAAATTAAAGGAAATTAAAAAGATAAAAATATTAAATAAACGCTATCACTATTTGCAAAATGATGTTTTTGATATTATGTTTTTATAAAAGCAGATTAAAAACTACGTTACGTACAAATGAAAATGGGAAACTTACACAATATTAATCCTAAAAATATGAAAATGATATTTTTACAAACCTAATGTTAAAAGAAAAGTTTTAGAGAAAGAAAATTATTTTTATAACTATTTAATTAATTATTATTAATTAAAAACTATTTTTAACTATTTAATATTAGCCTAAAATGCAAGAAAATAGGAAATAAAGCTAGAAAAATAAAATTATGACTTAGAAAAATCTAAAATAATAAAAGAGAATTTTCAAAACTATTTTTGTATTTTTCTGAATATTTTTATATTTTCTATGAATTAAAGACTATTAAAAACTAATTAAATTACTTAAAAATACAAATTTAACTAATAAAAATCTGGAAAAATATTTTTTTGTCTTTTTATATTTATCTTAACCTAAGAAAAATGAAAAATTATTTTTTTGAAACTTTTCTTAATTTTTTTTGTATTAATTGCTAATTAAAATGCTTAAAACTAATTTAATTCAAGAAAAATACTAAACTGACTTGGAAAAATCTGAAAAACTCAAGAAAAGTCTAAAATAATATTTAGAATCTAGGAAAAATATAAAAACAGGGGTTGTGTTCAAGAATATGGGATCAGAGCCAAGTGCTTATAAATAAGCACTTAAAATAAGCCAACAACCACAAATAAGCACTAAACTGATTCGGCTAAAAGGCTAAAAGTAACCAAATGCAACAATTTACAACTGTCCTTAACCTCTTTAACACAAGCTACTCAGTTTTGATGAATTAGACTAATGTGCTAAAACAGCCAGTACCTACTTTAAGCCCAAGAATAAGCACTTAAATAAGCTAGAAACCAAAAACCAAATATGGAGACCTAAACTAGACCTGGTCAAGAGTTTATGAGCCAAAGACTAGACCAAGGTGAGCTAGGTTGAACCTTGTGAGCCTTGCACAAAACGAGAAAACTCATTATGCCGAGTCTTGTCGTGGCAACTAAGACCCTATTAACAAGGCTTTAAACACTTGTAAAAATTTGATAAAATTCCACAAAAATGACAATAAGAAAGTAGACCAAC
The DNA here is from genome assembly GCA_910596185.1 of Chrysanthemum makinoi. Classification (NCBI taxonomy): domain Eukaryota; kingdom Viridiplantae; phylum Streptophyta; class Magnoliopsida; order Asterales; family Asteraceae; genus Chrysanthemum; species Chrysanthemum makinoi. The sequence goes on along the minus strand of OU343216.1, from coordinate 146,895,293 downwards.
AGAAGTTTAAAAACCCAAAGTCTCACTTAAATTGGCTCAGAAATGAGCCCAAGAAAATTCCTCGCTTAGGCCAAAACCACATTTTCAGTTTTGACTTTTGAGACAATTTGGAAATTTTGACTTTATTGAACTTTGAATCCAATTTATGGACAGGTTATGATGTTAATGAATGAAATAAGCTCAATGCAATCTATGTCTATGTAATTTAAACACAAAACAAGACTTTTGATTTCCAAAATCCAACAGCTTAAACAGCTTTGAGACAGTTTGAATGAGATTTGACTTTTGAGAGTGTGCAGATACAAAACTAGGACAGATATGAGCACAAATGGACTAAACAAACATGAACCAACAGATTAAACCACTGAGCTAGCCTCTGGGACAGTTGATTGGTCCCGAACCGTCAAGCTTAATCACACAAGCCGGCCACTTGTGAATGGCCGACCGTAATAAACTTAAAACGCTTCGAAACCAATGCAATTAAGATCAAAGGAATATAATGAATTCCTGTGTCGCTAAGTCCCACTGAGGATGAATTGGTGTATAAACACTTGATCAGATGATAGAATGATCACTAAGGATAGTGATCAAGTAGGTTTTGATGGATAATTACCTAAAGAAAAGATTGACAAATTACAAATGTGACTTAAATGCAAATTAAGAAAATTAAAAAGTTAAAATATATTAAATAAACGCTATCACTATTTTTACAATGATGTTTTTGTGATTTTATAAAATAAAATAACTTAAATAAACTATTTTAACTAAAACGTAAACTCAAATTTACCTAAAAACTAGATTTAAAATGAAAACGTACGTTAAGTCTAAAAATTACCGATCTTAAGCAAAAACGTAAAATTTATGAAATAAAAGTCCTACAAGTGTAAAAACAATTTTTTACGTACTATATGACAAAAGAAAATTTTAGAAAAAGATTTATATTTTTTAGACTTTTATATTTTTTTATTATGAATTAAATAAGATTTTACACTAATTAAATGTTTAAAAATACTAAAACTATTTGGAAAAATCTGAAACTTTTTTATAAAATACTTAATACTAATACAATTTTATAAAAAATACAAAAAGTGAAAAAGCTAGTTCGAATAAGCTAAAAATAAGCTAAATAGACGTATAAGCTAAAATGGGCAAAGTGTGGTTATGTATTTGATTTTGCAAAGTATGACCGAGACAAGTCCCAAAGGCAATTGGTATCCAGGTACACACTAACACTCTCCAAAGGGGAGGTCTCACGCTCGAGCTGCCTACCCTTTTTGCTAAACATTTTTTTCATTTTTATTTTACACACTTGTTAAGCTAAAGATTATAAGCACTTTTTTCAACTACAACTTTTTATGAAACTGATTAATAAGCTCAGTTTTGAGCTTATAATCTCAACAGTGGCTATAAAATGGAAATAAGACCAAAAATCAAGCCAAATGGCTTATAAGCTACTAAATAAGCAAAATGAGAATTGGAAATTAGTTAAATACTGATAATAAGCTAAAATGACAACCTAACAAGCTTAAATACTTGAAAATAAGCGGCTAAGCGTAAATAAGCGATTAATTGACAAGTACATGACACTTTTTTTATTCACTAGGCACCTTTAGGCTTATTTTTAAGCACTTAGATAAGCTATAAAATGAAAACAAAGACTTGGATTATCAAGATGACCAGATAAGCTATCCAAAAAGCCGAGGCTTTCACAGTGGGGTCCACTAGAGAACTTTTGGTGGGCTTTTAAAAATTGAAAACATCGAGTATAACTCGGTACGGAGTCAAAATGGACAAAACAATAAGTCGAAAAGTGTTCTCTACCTAATAAGCTACAAATGGAAAAATAAAACTTGGAACCTTGAGTCAGCTAGATGAGCTTCTCAAAAGGCTAAAACACATAAGCTAGAGGCCATTAATAAGCTCTCTAAGAGCTTGTGAAATGGGTACCACTAACTCGTGCACATAGCACTCTTTGACTTTTTGAGAAAATGAAGCAGTTTGACTTATATGAACTTGTGATTGATCTTAAACACTGATATTGATGTATTAAGGTGTATAAATACTGAATTGAACAAGTATAACAACTTCTTAACACAAAACCATGATTATAAGACTTAAAAATCCAAATGCATGATGAACAAGGAGGTTAAAAGGATTTTTGACTTTATTCTAACAAGGTCCGGTTTTTATATCGATATGAGTTATTTAGACCTAATGAGACATGAATCAAATAAAACAACAGTACTATAACAACCTATAATACAGTGATGCAATCAAATCCAAACACCCTTTATCAAGCTTGTTAAAAAGCTTTTCAAAGCAAATGAATGATTTAGATCATGAAATTGATCAGCAGACCGATATTATCACTAAATAAGATTAAATAAGCTTTAAACAACAACCATAACAACATAAAACTTACTAATGATCCTTATGCAATTAAAACTGTGAAAAATGAGATTTTTATCAACTATGAATTAAAAAGAACAAGTTCTTGATTTAATCACTTAATTTGACTTAACTACAACTAATAAGCATACAAACACAAAGATTTAAGCTACTAAATAACTTGAACAGTTAAATGCCAAAGTGTACAAAAAGGCTTACAAATTTGATTCTAGCACAAACTGAGAACTGAGGCTCACAGATCACACCCTATGGCTTCCCATGAAGCTCTAAACCAGGGCAATCCTGTATATACCCTGCTCCAACTTTGAACTTCATTTCCACAGATTTTTTATTTTTTAACTAATTATTTGGTATTTTTTTGTATTTTTGCTTTTTTATAACTAGAACTGATTTTAAGGTGTCTAATAGCTTTTATAAGCTATTTTAGGAGCTTATGTGACTTATAAGTCCAAGACAACAACTGATTAACAACATTCAACATTCATGAGATTTGTTAAAATTGAAAAATTGCATAACTTGAAAACAGAACTTGAAACTTGAAATTTATGTTAACAAAGGTTTTATTTTACATTAATAACTTGAAATACAGAGCTTAAAGCTTAAACAAACACTGGAACTTGAAATTTAATAAAAACGACATAAACTAAATTATAATAAAAACTAGATATCTTCTCATATGCTTCTTCCTCTTTCTTTATAGACTTTTTTAGACCCCCACATGCTTCTGAACAAATCCCATCAACAATCTTAGCCATTGGATGAGTCAAAATCATCTCATCCGTTTAAACCACTTTTGGCGCCAAAAGTGTATCTGGTTGCTTGAGATAGTTTCAGAGCAATTAAAGAAGTTTGGGATGTTATGTGAGGTGGAGGGGACAATATGTGAAGTAGGTATGGGGTTGGGGTTGAGTTGGAAAGCAAAACAGGGGTTGTGAGGTAAGGATAAAGTGTTTCATGGTGGAGATGCATTAAATGCAGTTGTGGGCTAATGATAGGAGGGGGGGTTAGCTGGAAAGATGGTGAGGTGGAAAGGTGGTGGCCAGGTGGTGGTGAAAACCACCTGGTTTTGGGTTTGCAGAGATAGGAGAGGGGAGTGAACAGTGAGCGCGGTTTATATTTCTTTTAAACACTGGGTCGGGTTTGGGCTTGCTGGGTTAAGTGATTGGGCTTGGATTGGATTTGGTTTTATATTAAAAAGGATCCGTTTGGTTAAGTTAAACACACAAGGACCAAAACTGTAATTCCAACAAAGTTAAGGGACTGATCTTGATAATTTTTTCAAGGATCTCACAAGGACCATTCCTGCCATATGTGAAAAGTACAAGGACCATATGCATAAAATTCTATTTATACCCTTCCAGGGACTAAATCTGCCAAATTTGAAACTAGAGGGACCAAAAATGTAATTTCTCCAAAGTTTATCATAAGGACCATTCTTGTCATTTATAAATAGTACAAGGCTTAATATTTGATAATTTTCACTTTGTAAATTAACCAAGGACTATATTTGACAATTTTCAAAGTTTAAGGACTAAAGTTGTCATTTTGTGATTTTTGAACTTTAAAAGGTTTGTTTTGACAACTTTTGAATCTCATGGACCTACAATGACATTTTACAAGTTTTGAATTACAGTGGACTAATTTGACAACTTTTGTAACTGGGGACTAAAACCGCCAATTATGCAAACTTGATATGCGTTTTTCATCGATTTTGATGTTTTGCATTTAAAACATATAAAACACTTGTTTGTGATATTTTCATCATTTTGAAGCATTTTCAGTGTTTTCGTGATGTTTTGCGGTACCAGATGGTACAAAAATGATGAGTATTTAGACACTCATCAACAGCTTTTGACATAGAAATCCAAACACCCTTAAACCAACCGAGATGTAATTAAAATGAGATAACAACAGATTCAGTTTATATAATTGATCAAACTAAGTCTATATATCCTAAATACAACTTAATGAACAGATAAAAATCAACCAAGACTCGGGCATCATTAGTAGGTAAAGCTTTTGCTTCAACCCATTTTGACAAATAGTCAACAGCCACGAGTATGTATTTGTTTCCACGAGACGAAGGAAATGGCCCCATAAAGTCAATACCCCATATGTCAAATATCTCACAAACTTGAATGGCATTTTGTAGCATTTCATTTCTTTGAGATATATTTCCATGACGTTGACAAGCCGCCGTGTTTTGACAAAGTCGGGCATCCTTATAGATGGTGGGCCAATAAAACCCGAATCAAACACCTTTTGGTGGTGTAGTTTGGACTATGATGGCCCCCGGTGGGTCCAAAGATGGCAAGCTTTGAGAATGTCAAGAGCTTCTTGTCCATAAACACACCGTCGGATGACTTGATCCGCACAGATTTTGAATAAGTAGGGTCGTCCCGAAGTAATGTTTAACATCTTTGAAGAATTTGTTCTTCTTCTGGGTCGACATCCCTTTCACTATGAAGTTACCCGCATGGTAATTTCTTGAAATCGAAACCATGGGGTAGAAGAGTTTCCACGAAAAGAAACCGCATTGAGTGTCTCGAGAGGAAATGTTTCATTTATTTCCTTTTTCGCGAAAACATCTTGGTGAGGGTCTCTAATCGACGATGATCGCGTGACGGTGTTCTCGGCTCTTTTTATCATGCATGATGATATCAAATTCCCTGGAGGAGGAGAACCCAAGCCGAGCAATCTCGGCTTTGCATCTTGTTTTGCAAAGAGATATTTGAGAGCCGAGTGATCCGTATACACTACACATTTGGTCAAGATTAAGTACGACCGAAACTTCTCAAATGCATACACGACGGCTAATAGCTCTTTTTCTGTGGTGGTGTAATGAGTTTGAGCCAGTCATAGTCTTACTGCGTAGTGAATAGGCTGAAATGCTTAGCTCTACGTTGCTCCCTAAGACGCACCGATAGCAAAATCACTTGCATCGCACATGAGCTCAAAGGGTAAATCCCGCCGATTAAGGAACAACGAGAATGGGTGCTTCGGTAGTTTTTCTTCAATGTTTCAAAAGCTATGATGCACTCGGGTGAGAAGATAAAAGGAGCATCCTTTTCAAGAAGATGGGTCATAGGTCGGGCGATTTTGGAAAAATCTTGTATGAATCTATGATAGAAACCGCATGACCTAAAACTCCTAATACCTTTGGACGGTAGTAGGATGAGGTAATTTAGCAATAACATCGACTTTTGCTCTATCTACCTCAATCCCATTTTTGAAATCTTATGGCCAAGGACTATGCCTTCTTTGACCATAAAGTGGCTTTTCTCCCGGTTTAGACAAAGATTGGTGTCTTCACACGTTTGAGCATTTTATCTAGATGGAGAGACATGTTTGAAATAAGTCCCCAATGACCGAGAAGTCATCCATAAACACCTCCATTGTTTCCCGATCATGTCGTGGAAAATGGCCATCATACATCGTTGGAAGCGTGCGGGAGCATTACATAAGCCAAAAGGCATACGCCCCGGTAGGCAAAAGTTCCGTATGGGCAGGTGAATGTGGTCTTATCTTGATCCTTTGGATCAATGGGGATCTGAAAGTACCCCGAGAAACCATCAAGGAAACAATAGTATTCATTCCCTGCTAATCTCTCAAGCATTTGGTCCATAAAGGGTAGAGGAAAATGGTCTTTACGGGTAGCGTCATTCAACTTACGATAGTCAATGCACACACGCCATCCCGTCACCAATCGAGTTGGAATTAACTCGTTATCTTCATTTGTGACAAAAGTAATGCCACCCTTTTCGAACACAATGAATTGGGCTAAGCCAAGGACTATCCGAGATCGGGTAAATCAATCTGCGCATCAAGAAGTTTGATAACCTCTGTTTGATAACATCATGGATTTTTGGATTTACTCTTCTCGATGTTGAACTGCGGGTTTGGCGAAGTCATCCTCCATTAAGATTTTATGAGTACAAAACTCGTGGTTGATACCCTTAATGTCTGAGAGTTTCCAAGCAATTGCTTGCTTGTGTGACTTCAAGATTTTTATGAGAGCAGACTTTTCATCTTTACTCAAATCTCTAGCAATAATGACGGGTAATTTATCATCACCCTCAAGAAATGCATACTCCAGAAGAGGTGGTAAGTCCTTGTTTGACTTCAGAAATTCTTCGCTCAACCTGATTTGATTTCCTTGTTATGAAGTTCGACGGGAGGGAGTGAAAATGATGATGGATCATCATTAAGCAACTTCTCAATGAGAAGTATGTTCCCCTCAATGTCGATGGGAGCGTGATCAATTTCCCATGGAACAGAATCACTAGACAAGTAAGCTTCAATCTCTTCTAAGATGAAGTCACTTTCCTCAAATGGGGTAAGAGAAGGAGTAGAATTGGCGATGATGGGTTGAGATGAATGAGTGAGATTATCACTCGAAGAATTATGATCATAACCAAGAGCTTCTTGAGAGTACTCTTCAGAAGCACATCAATGATATCTATTCGGTTAACCGATTCGGAATCATAATTTGGAGTACCTCGAAGTTTGATCAAGGTTAAAGGTTCTGACTTCATTACCAACACGTAATGTGATTTCTTGCTCAAATACATCAATGAGAGCACGCCCGTTCTCGTGAATCCTCGACCAACAATGAGAGGAACCCGATGATCGGCATCAAAATCAACAACCACGAAGTCAGCTGGAAAATGGAACTTTCCTACTTTCACAAATCCGTCCTCGGCAATGCCAAGAGGACGGGATATTGTACGATCTGCAAGCTCGAGAGTCATGCATGTAGGAGTGAGTTCTGGAAGATAAAGTTTCTTCCATATGAATAAGGCATCGTGTTGATGCTTGCACCAAGATCTGCCAGGGCAAAGCATTCAACCATTCCCGGAAATACACAAGGTAAGAGAAATTTTCCAGGATCTCCAAGCTTTTCAGAAGCTTCTTCGAGATAACCTGCAGAGCAGTTCTCGTTGAGAGGAGTTTTAGCCATTTCAAACAGCTTTTCCTTGTTGCTTAACATGTGTTTGAGAGTTGATGCAAACTTGGGCATCAACATGATAGCATCCGCAAAGCTTATGTCAAAATGAAGTTTTTGGAAAATTTGAAAGAATTTTTCCATTTGATGACCGGCTTTTTCGTGAGCTTTTGCTCATTCAAACGTGATGGGTAAGGAATAGAAGATTTGGATTTGTGGTTTTCAACAGGAGCTACAGGAGGTTCAAAAACAACTCCTGGATTGGATTTGGGTTTCGGACAACCCGAGGATGGACAGGCGGTACTTCCGTTATTAGTAGGAAGTTCCTTGTCCTTTGTCACCTCATGTTCACTTTCCACTACCTTCGGGAGAGAAGAAGAAGAGGTAGTAGGAATAGCAGGTCCATCATATGAAACACCACTTCTGGTTGTGATCGCCTTTGCATCGGCCCTCGGATTAGCGATCGTGTTGCTAGGTAAAGTACCTGAGCCCGAGGGTCGATCATTTAATGACTTCTTTAATTCATGATCTACTGACCAACCAACACCTGCTTGTCTCCTCTTGAGTCTTTATGAATTGTTTTAAAAGCTCATCAGATGTTGACACAGGAGGATGTGGAGGGAAATTCTGAGGTCGAATGTTTTGATTATGACCTTGTTGTTGAAAATTCCCTTGATTAGGATTCACATTCCCCTGAAACTGATTCCCTCGATTGAAATTGTTTTGATGAAGGTTCCCTTGTTGTTGGAAACCTTGATTGGGTCCGGGATAGAAATTACCTTGGTTTTGATAACCTTAGTTCATTCTAGGTTGATTCGAATCGGTTAAGATTCTCGGTTAAAACCGGTGGTGCTCGATAAGTGTTAGCACGGTAGCTTGGTTCATTTTGAGGACGGTATTGATTACCTCCTTGATGTGATGTACCGACTATAGCATTTGCTTCAAACGGACTACCATCGGTGGCAATACAATTGTAGTATGCATGAGGACCACCACAAGTAACACAAACTTCAACTTTCTTCACTTCACCATGTGATGGTGTTTGAGTGAAAGTGACTTTCTTTAGCAAGAACCAAAGCTCGAACAATGTCCGTGAGTTTATCAATCTTAGCATCGGTGCTAGATGTACTCACAGGAGATGAAGTAGAAGGTCCAAAGCATTAGACCGATTCGATATGTCTTTGTGCGGAAAGAACGGACTCGGGACTTGTTTTCAATGATTTGTAAGGCTTCTTTAGTGGTTTTGCTAAGGAAATTACCTCCCGCGGAGGCATTCAAAGAGTCTTGGTCAGCTTGTCTCAGACCATTGTAGAAAGTATCCATTTGCATTAACTCGGTAAAACCATGATGTGGACACTTGAGGAGCAATTCTTTGTAACGATCCCATGCCTCCCCGAATGATTCATCAAATCTCTGAGAAAATTTCATTATCTCATTCTTAAGACTTGTAGTTCGGGATGGAGGATAGAATTCGTTAACAAACTTGGTAACTAGATCCTCCCATGTCTCAATAGAATGAGGGGGTTGTTTCTCAAGCCAATTCTGGGCTTGTCCCTCTAGAATGGGAACGAAGAAGCTTGATAGCTTCATGTGGGACATTCTTGTACTTGATGGTAGATGCAATCTTGTTAAACCATCGAATGTGTGCATGAGGATCATCCCGCTCAAAACCATAGAATTGGCTTTGGGTTACTAGATTAAGCAACCCGGTTTTGAGCTCAAAAGTATCAGCCACGATGGTCGTGGGACAACAATGGCATCTCCGTAACCCTCGATGGGTGCTTGGAGAAGCTAATTCATGGGTTTGTCTTCTGCCATTTCGACAGGTGGTGGTGGTGGTAGGACGTTCCTCAGATCACGGTTGAAGGAGCCGAACGTCCTCTACGTCTACGAGGAATCTTTCCAAGTTCTGAAAGTGGACTAGTAGAACTGGAAGAACAGTCGCATGCACTAAGTATAAAAATCAATTTTTCAAAACAAATGCGAGGCAAAACGACAAGTGAACTTAACCAATAATCACAAATGAAATGGCTTCTTTGAAAAAGGTACACCAAATCACAAGGACACAAAGGCAAGTTTTAAATCTGATGTTCGGGAACTTATTATGGTCACACCCCCCGTTAGTAGGTGTACTGCCTTGATTTGCGGTGGTTGATTTTTATGTATATATTAAGTACCACTGAAAAGACGTAGGTATGGATATGTGCTGATGGTTTAAAACTTTTGGACAATATTTTTGGTATCGTCTCGTTTATCCAAATCGTATTTCTTTAAGAATCACCTTAAAAGAAACACAAGCTAGAAAACGTTACGATTGTTTTGTTGTTTTATATTTTGTTTGGTGTTTTTAACACTTTAGGAAAAGTGTTAATGAACTTTTTGAATTATGATAACTTTACAGAAAACTTTTCACAAACTGTGGTATATGTGCAAGTACGGGTCTGAAAAATGCTAAAAACACGCTTACAGCCTCCCCGGCAGCGGCGCCAAAATTTGATTGGTCCCGAACCGTCAAGCTTAATCACACAAGCCGGCCACTTGTGAATGGCCGACCGTAATAAACTTAAAACTGCTCAGAAACCAATGCAATTAAGATCAAAGGAATATAATGAATTCGGTCGTTAAGTCCCACGGAGGATGAATTGGTGTATAAACACTTGATCAGATGATAGAATGATCACTAAGGATAGTGATCAGTAAGGTTTTTGATGGATAATTACCTAAAGAAAAGATTGACAAATTACAGCGACTTAAATGCAAATTAAGAAAATTAAAAAGTTAAAATATATTAAATAAACGCTATCACTATTTTTACAATGATGTTTTTGTGATTTTATAAAATAAAATAACTTAAATAAACTATTTTAACTAAAACGTAAACTCAAATTTACCTAAAAACTAGATTTAAAATGAAAACGTACGTTAAGTCTAAAAATTACGCGGAAGTGCTAAGCAAAACGTAAAATTTATGAAATAAAAGTCCTACAAGTGTAAAAACAATTTTTTTACGTACTATATGACAAAATAAAATTTTAGAAAAAAGATTTATATTTTTTAGACTTTTATATTTTTTTATTATGAATTAAATAATATTTTACACTAATTAAATGTTTAAAAATACTAAAACTATTTGGAAAAATCTGAAACTTTTATATAAAATACTTAATACTAATACAATTTTATAAAAAATACAAAAACTGAAAAAGCTAGTTCGAATAAGCTAAAAATAAGCTAAATAGACGTATAAGCTAAAATGGGCAAAGTGTGGTTATGTATTTGATTTTGCAAAGTATGACCGAGACAAGTCCCAAGGGCAATTGGTATCCAGGTACACACTAACACTCTCCAAAGGGGGAGGTCTCAGGTTCGAGCCTGCCTACCCCCTTTTTGCTAAACATTTTTGTTAGGATCCAAATATTATTGTGTTGATGATTCGGGTGGTCTTGGATGATCAAAATACATGTTTGCCATAGTTAGAGAGTTAGTAGAGAGAGAGGGTGTTCTTGCTAGAGGTTTACACAAAGGGAATATTAGATTGAATGAGAAGCACCACCCCTTCCATGGATGGAAGGGGTATTTATACTTACAAATACACAACCTCCTATCGGCCTGTGGATCAGGGATACAGTGGGTAAAGACCCGTCCTTCCTCCACGGTGTTGCTCTAAACTAAACTACGCTACAAACTAACTAATAAACTGCTAAATAACATAAACAACGACAAATCTACGAGCTAACATATGCTAGACCATTATTGGGGTGACCGACTCTTTAACATGGAATTTTCTAATTCCTAACAATCTCCCCCTAAGGGAGGTCACCCCATGTTTTACATTTTGAATCCTAGCAATCTATTCTTGACTTTGTTCTTGAGCTCGTAGACTTCAATTCTTCAATTCCGCAATCTTTGTGCTTTTATAGTGCAACTTCAAAGTCCGCACTGATTTGTACTTTTAGTGGAGGCCTTTAACTCATCCACATCTTTGATGATCTTCGAGCTTTCATTGAGATCATCACCACAGAAATCTCTCGGATCACCCTTTATTGTGTTGCCATCATGTGAAGTTGTGACTTTCGTACCGACATGCTCACACTTTTGAATCATGACATCTTTCCATCGAGTAGCGAAGCCTTCCATGGTTCATGATATTTGCAGCAGCGTAGCAGAAGCATAGTATAAAAATATCAGAATCAGGTTATGTAGATATGCACCAGTCATGATTTCTTCAATTAAGTGTGGTTTCTGTGAACATGTGGCTTTGGATTGACTCCTCAATTCGATCAACGCAATCGTCCAAATGTACCGCATATGACGATTAGCAATAAAGCACGAAAGTGTCTTTGATCACTTTCGCTGAATTGAGGTACACGCCCACGGTTCCTCGCTGATCAAGATACAAGTACCGCCTGTGATCGTAGGATTCCTAAGAATCTCCTTGAGGGTTTCGCAATGTTCTAGCCGTTCTCAAACCGAACGCCTCAAAGAAGACAACACGGAGTGAGTGAACCAAAGAAATTGAGATTCACCGATTGATGAAAAATGATTTGAAAACAATCGCGTATTGCTTGAAGAAAGATTTTTGCAATACGACAAAGGTTTTATGAGAAAGATCAATTTTCAATCAAAATACTTTTTGTATTAGAGAATGAGTACACATTCGACGTGCTAGCGAAAAGAAGAGATTCGCACATCGAACGGTTTTTCTAAAAGTATTTTTCAATCAGAGATACTTTTTGAATTTGAAATGAATACACATTCGACGTGCTAGAGAAAGAAGGTTTGCACATCGAACGGTTTTTCCAAAAGTATTCGTCAATTCCATTCCTAGACCAAGGTTGATTCAAGAATGAATCGCCCCATTGTTTCTATCCAGTTGTCACAAGGTTGATCTTTAGAAAAGATCTCACATGCCACCTACCAGGAGCTTGTTTGATGTTGGCTCCAGAAGGCTTTCCATCTTCATTGTGAATAAGTATGCATATCACTCGATGTTCCGCAATACCACAAGGATAATGCGTAGGACTCTAAATATATACTTACTTTCCACATTGTGTGAAACAGCAAGTCTTCATTAATTTTGTGTCCTAATGAGATATTGTGGATGATCTCTTGGCTCTAGACTCAATAGTGCACATTTGGTTCCTATGCCGGAGACTAGGGAGAGGGTCTCCTTCTTCAATATCAACAATCTCTAAGAGAAAGTCGATAGATAATGTCGGTTCCCCGTGAGAATGAAACAAGTCCTTTTAAGAGGAACTTGAGTAGTTTGGGAAGTTGTAGTGCAGTGCATCACTGGGTCCATGATGTCTTGTCTTCAATACCAGTGTTACCTTGGTAACAACCAGTAGTATATGTATTGAACCCGTTATCGCCCTAAGGTTGAATTGTTGGAGGGCTATTTCTTTTCACCCTTTTCACATTCATTTCTTTTCATTCTTCAACCCCTTCAGTGCTTACCGAGACTTCATAACTAGAACCTTGTTGGGTTTATTCCAATACTAGCTCTGTCTCAGTCCACACTCTTCCCGTATTCTCATTTTCTCCTTTTTTCATCATACCTAAGGACTCTACACTATCTAGTGGATTGTCCCTGGGTAGATCCCTCCTGCTCTGGCGGGATCGTGGGAACTAATACCTAACCTAACCATCCTTATAACTCCATGCATAAAGTAAAATGGTCGGTCTTATGGTACAGTTCTTTCCTCTCGAAACCAATTGAAAAATCATTTGGAAAAACAATCAAGGTACTTGTGATACGAGATCAAAGCATTTTGTACCTTAATAGTTTTGATCATTTAGAAAACCTCCCCTCAACATGTGCATATGATTTAGAAATTGTTTAGCACATGGAGGCAAGAGGACTTTGAAATATTTTCTTTGATCACAATTTTCATAGAAAAGCCATTTGATTTTCTTTGGTAAATTCTCCCCTCAATATGTGCATAGGATTTTTGAAATCATTTTATCACATAGAGGCAAGAGTTAATTTGAAGCACATCCACAATCACAAAGGCCATTAAGAAACCATTTTAAAACTCAATCAAGGTACACTATGTTAAAACATAAAAGCTTTTGTACTCGAAGTTTATTTTCCTTTAAAATGCTCCCCTCAATATGTGCTTCAAGATTCGAAAGCGTTTAGCACATATGAGAGAGCAACCTGCACAATTAAATCAAAACGATCACCTTTTATCAAATTCCATTATTAAATCACAAATTCTCCCCGATCAAAAATATCAAACCCTTTGAGATTTTGGATCCCAAGTGATTTAATTAGGTTTAGAAAACATGGGAGAAAATGTGGCCTTGTTTAAATACTCATCTGGTTTTTGGATAAATCCTCCTCCTCAACATGTGCATTATGTATATTGAAATCGTTTGGCACATGGAGGCAGGAGTGCCTTTGAAGGACTAAAACCAATTCCATTAAAACAGATTTGAGATTTAAATCACGATCTCTACCCCGATCAAAATTTCAAACCTTTTGAGATTTGCGATCCCAATTGATTTAAATCATTTAAAACATTTTGGGGAAAGACGTGGCTTGATTTAATTTTGAAAAATGACAGATAAGGACCAATTTAAGACATTAAAGATTGTTAGTGTTAGGTATGATAGTTTTAAAGATCTTTAAGTAAAATAAAACAATTTCACAATCAAACAAGAACAGAAAAAATTTCATTTTGTAAGATCTTTGAGTTTTAAAGAAAATCATACCATGACATAACATTAAATCTTTAGATCACCACTTATTATGTACAAACGGACTTGATAGATGAAATATCGTTTGAAAATATTTAGTTTAAAATCACTCTCCCCCTCAATTGATGACCGAAGTCGATAATTGAGTGACTCAGATTTTGATAAAAAAGAAGTCCGGTGATTTTCAAAATTTAGTCCAATTTATTTTCAAAACAATATTTTCCATTTTCAAAACAATTTTATTCAAATTTATCAAAATATGTTTAAAAATGGTATCCTGCACAAAGATAAGTTAGGTGGTTGAGTAAGCTTTTGTTGTTGTTACCGTAGGGTTTGGAAGAAAACCGTCTGCAGATGCAAGGAGACTTCTTCTACGTTGCATTTTGAATGCCAACTGAGGTCAAATTAAGCTCCGTTTCTTCAATCACTTAGAATAAAACCATATGCTGATGCAATGAGACCTCTTACGTTGCATTTATGCCAACTCTCCATGGAAGTCCAATTAAGCTTCGTTTATTCATTTGTCAACCCAAGATATTGTTACCCTTTCCTTTCGGCATCCAATCATATTCTATTGTGGGATCCGGATCGGGAACATTCTTATAACCAATATACCTGCATATGTTAGTGAACACACATACAGATATATGGTGGTCGACATCACCCAAACAAGAATCGACTAATAAAAGTCAATGCAACATATCAATCAGATCATTTAAATGTATGGGAAAAATGTGTTCATCAAACTCTAATTATCTAAACCTAGCAATCATATCCTTGGCACCTAGTCCTTCAACATAGGTTAACATCATTTTTAATTAAGCATATTAGGATAATTAAGAAAGCTCATTAGAAGATATAGATTTGAAAACATTCTCCCCCTCAACCAATAACTCATTTTATGAAAAGTTTAAAAGTGCTGAAGTCATTGGTTGAGTTTTAATTTATTTCAAAACTCAATAAGATTGATTTTTAAGCAACTCATTTACCACCATTTTTGAAAACAACAAATATTTTTCTAAAGAATTTTAGACGGAAAAACATTTGTGTAGGAACAGCAATCCTTCGACATACTTTCCTCAAATAGTTTTAGGATAAGTGCACGAAATATTTGATAAGTGGTTTAGCGCAGCACTTTCCTTTCTTGAAGAGCGGGTTGCTATCTGAAATAATATCAAACCATAGTTTTAAGCACGGGTTCATCAAATAACTGTAAGCCATTTTGAAGCGGGTTACAGAAATAACGTAAGCCATCATTTGAAGTCCAAGTTCTGAAATAATAGCGTAAGCCATAGTTTTTGGACATGTTTTGAAATAAATATTTACACCTCCTGCTCGAACTTCATCTAAAGTCCCGTGCCATTATTGAATGACATTTCTAAGACCGTAGATGTTATCGATACCAGAAGACATGTCTTTAGAAAACATATTTTTGGTATTTTTCAATTTTTCGATTTTATGAGCTTTTGTTAATTTTATATTTTTCTATTTGTTTTGTTGGTTTTATATTTTTCTATTTTCTTTTTGTTGGTTTTATATTTTTGTATTTTGTTTTTCGATAAATATATACAAGGATAGAGTAGATGATATAGTTAAAGAAGATGATGATACGAGTACCGAGATAAGGATATCAAGCAAAGACGTCGTAGAAGATAGAAGTCATCATCTCTTAAACATTCACCACCAAAGCTTCCGAGGCTCTTGAATAGAAGAAGGAACATGAGCCTTTGAGAAAGAGAGACTTTGGCAGCTTCCCCCCAAACCGAAAATCCTTAAGATGAGCAGATTCGAAGCTCTATTTCAAGCTTGCATTAGCCAGGTGCACAAGAAAGCACACCATTACTATTGATCCAGCTGCTCCTTTTAAGACCGATAATCGAGAATCTCCGTCGGGTTATATCATCCATAAGAACAACAAGGTATCATCCCACACATAAATAATCTTCTCAAATTTCATAACCATGAAGTCCGCAATCCATTCCAAAAGGTGTCAAGAGAGCAATTCCCCAGTAGTTGAATTGTTGCAAAGCCTCTTTGTATAATGCTCTAGAACTCTCCCAAATACACTTCATGAGGGGAATGAAGAACACCTTCCCATGTTCACATTTTTCTTCCCTGATGAACGTGTATGAAGCTCAAGAACCCGAAGTACACCAATATCCAAGAACTCTCCCGAATACACATCAAGAGGGTAATGTAGAACACCTCCCCTATGTTCACATCTTTCGTCCCTGATGAATGTGTATGAAGCCCAAGAATCCAAAGTACCCACATTCCCAACGAGAGAATAACTGATAACACCTCCCTCATGTTACACATTTATCTCCCCTGAATATGTCGTACTTGTGTACCTCTTTTATCTTCAGAAACTTTCTCTAACAACTCTTCCCCCACATAGTTGGAATAAGAACATTAAACGCCTTGATGAGTAAAACCTTGAGTTTCTCTGCGGTCATGACATTTGTTTTCCCGGAATATCTTCAATCACTTAGAAGAGTTAAGTTCATCAAGTTTACTCGCCATGAGTCAAACCTTGAGTTTCTCTGCGGTAATAACATTTGTCTTCCCGGGATATCTTCAATCACTTAGAAGAATTAAGCTCATCAAGATTACTCGCGTTTAGATGTGTGTCTCCTTTCCCCTTGCCGTTTTGATGCTTCAGAATCAACAACTCATTGAAAGCCCGTATACTAGAAATTTGTTGAGAAGAACACTTGAATTCTTTGTGAGAATCAACTTGCTGAAGACTCTCTCAGACTATTTATATCAACCCTTCTGTAGACAATTTGAAGTGACCACCAAGAAGAAAACCGATATACCCTACTTGAAACTGAAGTCAACTTCCCCACATTTGTATCTTAAGCTTGCACCTAATGATGGAAGAACGGTGTAGAGAATTTATGCTTCAAGCAAATCTCTAAGTACTCATTACCCAAACAAAGTATGAGACATTAACACCTCTCGTGATTATCCACACCGTCATATGCGTATGACACTGAGTAAAACAAAGTAACTCCTATAGTGATAGTTAACCAGGTCTTCAACCATCCACCTCGACTGCTGGTAACTAGATAAACCAAGTATTCACCTCAAATTCTAAGCCCGAGCAAGTTATCAAATAAGAACACGCCTTTGTGAAAGTCAACTTCAATCTCAAATAAGGAATAAATGATTAACTCAGTAATCACCTTGTGTCAAATGTCCAACAATAGTCAATATCAACGTCTCGGTAGTCATGCTAAAAAATATGAGCAAGTCTAATTAGGAATTGAATCTGACTTATAACTTTCTCCCAATTAGTGCTCCCCTAAACCCGACAACTGCTTGATAAATGCCCGATAAAGAAGAAGTCTTTAGATCGTTAAATGCAACTCGCCTTTAGTCTTCTAACATGTAGCGTAAAATGTAGAACCGATCAGACTCGACCTTCTTCAAGATTGTCCAGTTGGGGAATAGATAGTTAACATCTTCATTTCACCAAAAACACAAGAACATCACCAAAAGCATCCCAATTAACTTACATCTTGCAAATCCCCTTAATTAAGATCCTCCCAATCAAACAAGAACGGAAAGATGTTCATCAAGGAAATCAAAGAATCAGCCGCAACGAACACACAAAATGGTAACACCAAGCAAACAATCACATCAAACAAGAACAGAAGGTTGTTCGGAATCATCATGTTAATGTGCACGTGAAGCATTAACCGGAAGCACTTTGTCAATAAACTCATATCAGCTTGTGAAGATGTCAACCAGCGGCTCATAGAATAAAAACACCATGTAAACACCATGTTGATTGATAAGAAGAAGCTCGGTTCTTACATGAGTTTAGAGCCGTATGACCATTTATATTCTCAAATATCAATCAACAATGCAAAAAAAATTCACACTTCTTCTCCCCCTCAAGAATTGCATACGGAGATGCCATTCTTGACTAAATAAGTGAACATTATCCAAATGTAGTCTATTCACACTTCTCCCCTGCAAAATCAGCACAGGATGTCGCCATCGTCATAATAGTTGAGAAAGTGGAATCGAAAACAATCAACAGAGCCGGTTCACTTAATGACTCAAGCGCATGGAAAAAGTATGAAGCATGTTGATGAGAATGGTCATAATAAGAAGATTTCTCTTCTTCGTAAGATAAAGCGACCGACACGTACACTTTCTTTTCTTTAGAACGAGGGAACGATGTGTTCAAACGTCATAAGAAGATTTCTTCTTCAAGATAATGCGACCAAACGCATTACATTTTTTCTTTGGAGTACGAGGCTGAACTGATGTGAACAGACGTCATAAGAAGATTTCTTCTTCATAAGATAAAGCGCATCAAACGCATACACTTTTCTTTTCTTTAGAGTACGAGGCCTGAACTGATGTGAACAGACGTCATAATCTCTCTCTTTTCACTCTCTTAGCAAAACATGTAATCAACCCCATTATCATTCAAGAGGCTTTTGTCGTGACAAATGATGGAGAAAACCCAATATGATGAATTTGACCTGAAGTAAACTAACCCGAACTCGTGACTTAAACTTGCACATATGTAACAAAGAGCGGTGCCGAGAATTCATGCTCCATTGAATCTCTTAAGTACTCTATACTCTTCAACCAACCAACCATCAAGTAATAGACGTACTTTACCTCTTGAAAATCCACAATTGAATGTGACACCGAGCACTACAATGTAACTCCTTAAAGTGATAGTTATTTTGTAGTGGTATGAGCCCAATTCCCCAAGTGGTAAAAGAAAAGGTAAAAGACACCCAATAATAACTAGATTTCCAAGTCTTTGTTTTTGAAAATAAGCTCGAACAAGGATCATGAAGAATCTTCATCCAACCATCCCCGATATCTTCAGATACTAAGTACACTCGCCCGTGATATTTCACTTCAACCTCAAATAAATAATAGTGAATTATCTCTGTTGTCACATCTTCAATCGCTCAAATCTAGCCTCCTTTGACTTTTAAAGTGAACTATGATAATGGTTTCATCCCGACCATGGTTAAACGCACATAACCCCGTAAAACCATGTAATAACCAAACTGCCATGACAATAATCCAAACACACATCCAATTCATAAAATACACCATTTTATCCCTTCTTCAAGCGTAAACCGTAACACCAAAGATCGAAAAGATCCCGAACTACACTTTCCTTTCTTCGGATGGTTCCATCAATACGGGATTTTACAACTCTATGGTTTAAACCGAAAAATAGTTTCTTTCTCGGGATTTTACAAAACCAAGAATAAACCGTAAGATAGATCCGAAAATGCACTTTACTATTACCCTAATGTTTCCATTGTCACGGGATTTTACAAGTCTATGATTTAAACCGAGAAATAGTTTCTTTCTCGGGATTTTACAAAATCAAGACAAAACCATAAACAATGTCAGCTTGAATGTGTAATGACAACTTTTGATTTTAGTGAATATCTGTTTTAGGGGAACATGCAGTGGTTCATCAGCGGTTCATTATCCAACATCACCAATAACATCAACCAACCAATCAATACTTTGGTAAACACATCGATCACGATTCACGGCTATTGTAGTGACCACATGGAGAAGTAAACTCGATATACCAAATTTGATGATGAAGTAGAATTCCTCGATTTGTTACTTAAACTTGTACTAATCCTTGTGAAGAAGAAACGGTGTACCCAATGTACAAAACCTCTTGACGTATCCTCAACTGCGTGAGACACCAAAGTGATAGTTACGTTGTGGGTAAACTGAGAAAGAATCACAACCGTACCTAAATAGCCAAGTCTTTATCACACTCTATAAATGCCCAAACAAGTCATCTTCGCAGAAGGGTAGAAAGAGAGAAGACGAAATAAGTAAACGTGCTCGGAAAACTCCACCTCAAAGCCAAATAAGAAATACCAAGCAACAATCCCGTAGTCAACCGTGTTTAACATTCAGTTCAAGTCGTGACAAAATAGTATCTATCCGTGAAATTGTGTACACCAAAGTATCGAATCTCAAAACACAACGGATCTCAACAGCTCACTAAAAACACATCATCAAATCACATTATCACAAATTTTATCGACAAATCTCATTGTCAGATCAAAATCATTAAGTCCAATTCAATTCATTCTTAAAATTTAAGTCCATTACATTTTTGCAAATCTCGCCTAGTCGACCCCAAATTAGGAGACCGTCTTGAAAGATCGTCTCACCAAAGTAATGTAAATATGTCCCACCCTTAATGGCATAAATCCAACTCTGTTAAACAAGATGCAAGTTTTGCACATCTCTTTACATCCATATTATAAATTATTTCACATCATTCCCTTCATATACGTTTTATAAAGTATGATTGCAAACTCCGATTAACAGCTCATTACAAGTAAATATGCATGACAAGATCAGGCCCAACTTAGATATGTATGGATGGTTCAACAGTGTACGATCCATTTAAGACACTTGAGATACGAGGCCCATTTAGAAATAACGCATACCTAAACCATTCAAGCCCAAGCAGAAATTAACTCCTCTCCAACATATCACACGGACCCAACATACATACCCTAGTATCCGGATATATAAAAAGAAGGCACCCTAAGATTTCTCACATTAATCCCTAAACCTAACAACAATATGTCCGCCTCCTTCTCTCAAAGCAGTAATCAAACCCAAAAAATCTTCCTCAAAAATTAATCCGCCTCTTTCATTCACATAAAACAACGCCTTATCCTTGAAAAACACTTAACACAAAAATCATGATACCCTCTAGTAGCATCTTACAATTAAACCCGAAGGATAACCAAGTTATATTCATCAAATTCTGAATCGGTTTTAAGACAATACTCAGCCACAGGGATGGCTAGAGATGATGAATCGGCTTCAAGATCTTCAGGGAAAGGTCTCGGGTAAGGTCATTTGTTTAGTTTAGATGTTTTCGTATCAGATTTGTTGTTATCCATCGAACCAAAGAAAGTAGATAACACACTTGTTATATTACTTCTCTTTTTGTTCGGATAAATAATGAAGAATGGTCTTCGAAATGACTAGATCAATGATGATATCGTGTTGGTCCTAAAGGATGTTGGCTTATAGTCATTACCACGACTCTGAGATCAATTTGATGTTAATTTTTATGTGTCGAGACTGAGATCAGTGATGATGTAAATTCGTGTGTGATAGACTTGATAGTCTTGATGTTTCATTTGAGAACCACGAAAAAAAACAGAGATCTTCAAATCATTTTTCATTTAGAGTCTTGAATAAAATGATATAGACGATGGAGGATAGGATAGATTATGAGAAGTTGCTGAAGTTGTGATGTTGGATTGGTATGAATCGGATCAGTTAACTTTTGTGTCTTCTCGTATAACCATTTTCATGGACCAATGATGGTTTAAGACTGAGGTCGAGGTGTTGTTTTTGTTCTGGTATGTATGTGGTCGTTGTTGGTCTAAGTCTAGTTGCGGTCGAGTTCTGTTCTTCTACCTTTCTGTTCATGTCGCTAGCCAAGTCGCTAACCTAAGTCGTTACGACTAAGTCGCCACGACTAAGTCGCCACGACTAAGTCGCCACGACTAAGTCGCCACGACTAAGTCGCCACGACTAAGTCGCTAGCATTTCAGTTTGACTCAAAAGTCAAACCGTCACCAAGTCTTAGAACAAGTCGCTACAAATTATACAGGTAAGTCGCTAAGATTTTGACTCAAGAGTCAAAGACCACAGTACCGCTATCAACATATTAACTCGCTACATTTGTTCAAGAATATTAACTCGCTACATAGTGGATACATAGAACCTGGACAAAAATGCAAACCCAACTCGCTATGATGAACCCAGAAATAGTGACAAGAAAAAAACTGCATTTTTAACCCGTTTTGACCACATTTTGACCACATATAAACTGACCATATTCAACATACCCAGAAAAACATACCAAAGACATGCAAATTTGACCCCTTTGACCACCGATATGACCGTTGACCATTGATTCATGGATGAAGATTGGTACAAAACAGTCTAAAAGATGAGATATTGAAACAGCAAGAGACCATTTTGACCAAAGCAAGATACATAAAAAAAAACTTG
>OU343216.1:146860015-146873070 GCA_910596185.1 Chrysanthemum makinoi | reverse complement strand
ATGCAGCATAAATCTTTTAGAAATGCCAACAGTTTTATATCTTTTTGGTCATATCACATATAAGGAAAAATTGCATCAAATAGTAATCATATCTCACGTCAATGCCAAATTTACGTGCCATTTCATTCAACATACGTTCTTTTTGTTAGCATATGCTACATAGAACTTTATGAAGTTCACTGTTCACCAATAGATGTATAAACAAACCATTAGAGGCGGATACCTTAGTCCTTGTAAATTGTAAATGGGAGATGGATATTCTGCCAGAACTTACCATCTTTACCAGGAGAACATGTGACGAGTCGATTTCTTGTGAGAACGGGAAGGTGAGGACTGAGGAGGTACTGTTGCCAAAGAAGTTAAGTCGGTGATGAGAGTTTCATCAACTAGATCGAAAGGTTAGAGGTAACTTTTCACCTTATTGTTTGGTAATACAGAGCTCACATGATCCTCTGACTTGCTGAAGGGTGTATAGTGCAACATGTCTCATAAGTCATAATTCAAAATGCTTACATGTATTTTAGTTTAGAATGCCAAAGGTCACGTCATTGATATCTCATTTAACACTTTTGAGATGATGAATTTTCTATTGCAAAAAACAGAATTAAGAGTATAAATGGACATGTTTGTCACGTTTAGGTATGTGTACACTCTAGTACATCTGTATTTAATATTTAAAATTGGGTATGGTAAACATAAACACACAAGAATGATTTTAGCTTATCTATACTTTTTTTAACGGCTGATAATATATAAAAAAGGAGACTTCTAGCAAGGAGCTAGAACTCAAACTAAAAACACCGAGGTCAAAACAAACTACATACAAGGAGAACACTCGAGCGCTTTCACTGCGAGGATAACAAAAAATGATGAAAAAACTCTTTCAAGAACAAGAGAAAACCTCTCACCCACGGAGGCGAGCCACCGGTTTTCACTCCGGGGTTTTGATGTCATCCCAAACAAGCCTGATAAAGATAAAAGAAAGCCAGAAATAAATGAAAAACGAACCACTCGATACAAATCAAGCATGTCGCAAAAGTCATCTCAAAGAAATTCTTGGAACATCAAGAGGAGACTTAAGCCAATCATTCCAATGCACGCAATGACCTCTATGATGAAGCCAAGAGAAGGAGAAGGAACGGATGTTATCTAGATGATGTTTCTCTTAAGAGGATGAAGACCAAAAATGATGCTGTTGCGGAAACCTCCAGATCCACCACAAAGAAGCAGCAAAAATAACTTAAACGCCGTTTTCTTTCTTAGGCGCTTGCCAAGAATTAAACCACACCTCCCGTGAGCAAGCGTAGAACAAGCAGGAAATGAAGCTTCACTCAAATACGACTGAATTCCAGATATCTTTAGCAAAAATCACAACCAAAATAAGTGATCAGAAGACTCCATATTAGCATTACATAAAGGAAGCGATCGAGGAATATCCATCCCACGAGAGGAAGGTTAAGCCGATGAGGAAGACGATCAAGCTTGAAGCGCCATATAAAATATTGACCTTGCGAGGAATACATTTATCCCAGTGGATGAGTGTCAGAGCAGGAAGAAGACGAGCATCAATAATGTGCGGACACTAACAGAAAACATGCCATCGTTAGATAAGGACCAATAGCAAATGTCAAATCAGAATTAGATCGAAGATGGAGGGGTAATTTCGGTGATTATAAGCAAGATAAGTGATAACATCAAATAGTCCTGAATACTAAGTGTCAATTTCCTCGATAATGCTCGTTATTTATATCTTTATATGGATTTACGCTTGTTTTCCATTGTTTTCCACTTTCAGGTAAATTACGAGCATTGGAGCTAAAGAGACGCGGAAATGGAAACATTACTAAAGATTTATCACATAATGCCTATTTTGAAGAGTTACGGGTAACTCGTCTTCACTACACGTAACTATTGCGTGACCCGAAGTCCAACTTATCAAGAGGTTACGGCGTAACTCTTCCAAAGGTTACGACGTAACTCCATTAGGTCAAAAGGTTCCACGCCGCTGATACTTACGCCGTAACTACTGCATCACTTACGACGTAACCGAGTTTATTGAAGAATACGACGTAACCATTTATTAGGTTACGCCGTAACTAGCAGATCTAGTGCATTTACGAAGAAATAGAGGGTTACGGCGTAACTCCTCTATTGGTTACGCCGTAACCCAGACCTGGCCTATAAATACCCCACGAATTCCAGCATTTCAAAGCATCCCATTCCACACACAACACTCTGAGAACGTGGGAAAAAGCTCAAGGCAGGTCTAGGGAAGCATACGGAGTTGTTTCCAAGGGAGAAGTCACACCATTACGATAAGCTTTAGCGTTTATTATTTATTTACTTTCAATTCATGTATTTCGTACCTTTGAATATTGAATTGATTTGCATGATTAATATGAGCGGCTAAGCACCCTTTGGTGCTAGCCTAGTTATGATTCCTTAATTGTTTTGTTTGCGTTTACCTTTACTTCCGTACAATTATTTCTAAGTGTATGCATGCATAGTTCTTTGTAGTTACCCTTGGTTCGGTAGTTTTGAATGGCGATAGAGGCCAATTGCCTAGGAGATATGACCAACTGACCCTAGGTGAGCGGACTGAGACGGGAAGGGTAAGATATGACCAACTGACGACCCTTTCTACTTGTGCGATTTGACCAACTGATCACCTATCGTTTGGATGAACTTAAGAATTGGGGGGTGTAGTGTCTAAGTTCCTAACGGCCGGGCACTCACTATTTAGAATCTAGCATGTAGCGGTACTTAATGACTCGGCTTAGGGGACCAGGAACAACAGGACTTATGATGGTGCGCCTGATTTCTCCTGTGGTGGCATCTTTGCTGATAGGTTAGGGCGAATTGACCAAATGCTGTCCTCTCGAATTTGACCCCACCTGAAGTAATTGGAAGTAGGTAGACGTAGACATAACTAGCTAGGAGGATTAACTAGGTTAGCACCACTATTCCTCTATTGATTTCCCTTTACCATTTATTTGCTTTTATATTCTGCATTAGTAGTTTAATTAATTAAATACCTATTGAAACCATTATAATTCTGTGACAATTAGACTTAGTAATAATCCAACACACATAGCTCTTGGGACGACCTCGGCTTTACCATTTACTACACTACACACGACCGGGTACACTGCCCGTTAGTGCATTAGGGTAGACCATAGGTATAGCGAGACACTATAAATATTAAGACCTGGTCAGTAAAACATGCATCAAGTTTTTGGCGCCGCTGCCGGGGAGCTATATTAGGATTAATATTGAGTCTTTCATTTCATTTTTAAACTTTTCTCACGATCATATTTCAAGTTTCAAGTACCATGGAAGTGTAACATCGATGACCTCACTCTTGAGGAATACTTGGCGTTGACTAGAGCAGATCAAGGGCGGGTCTCGTAAGACCGGAAATCGGAGCGGATGTTCGTTTCGATATTAAAGACCAATTTATGAGGGAGCTTCGCGCTAACCTTTTTCAGGAAACAGGGACGAAGACGCATATGAGCACGTTGAAAAATGTCTTATACATCGCTAGCCTTTTCAACATTCCGGGCGTGTCTCATGATGCTGTTATGCTCAGGTCTTCCCAATGAACTCACCGGAGCAGCCAGAAGATGGATCGAAAGATTGCCCGCCCGTGGAAGTTAATACTGGGCGCTACTAAAGAAACACTTTATTCAAAGATATTGCCGCCATCAAAGATTTCTAATCAACTCTTGGAGATCCATAATTTCAAACAAGAAGATGACGAACTCTGTATCAAGCTTGGGACAGATACAACGATCTTCTTTATAAGTGTCCTACCAATGATCTGAATAACCAGCAGAAGGTCAATATTTTATACAAAGGAATAAATGTAACTAAAAGATAGATGTTGGACTATCAAGGACCTATCCCGAACATGACTCCTACTACTGCAATTGAAGCCATTCAAAAAATGGCGGACCATTCTCAAAAATGGCACGACGGTGGAAGTAGAAGAAACCAAGGCGGAAGTTTCGACGGAATTGCAGCAATTGCTAGTAAAATTGAAAGTCTCAGTCGAGATATGCTGAAGGTCAGAGAAACCGTTCATGCCATCCAAGTGGGTTGTGAAAGCTGTGGAGGAGGACATCTTATGAAGAATTGTCCTCATATGGACGAAGATGGTATTGAAGAGGCTAAGTATGGAGAAAATCGACCATTCTACGGTGATAATCGAAATAGTAATGGTTATTGTGGAGTACAACCGGGGCCTGCTTATGGAGAAAGAAAGCCAGTTTGAAGAAACAATTAATAAATTTCTGGAAAATTCAGCCCAAAGACAAAAGGAGCAAGATGAGCGATTGAAGGAATTCCAGGAAAACACTGACAGAACATTTCTAAACACGACTCAAATCTGAAAAACCTTGAATCCATGGTGATAAAGCTCAGTGAAAAAGTTAGGAGAAATAACGATAAACCTGAAGGATCTAAACCAGCTATGGAATGTAAGGTAATTTTTCTGATGATAACTCGAAGGTTCAGGCCAGTGATACGGGTTTAGGGGACGATTTCGTCAACAGATCTGAGTTACGCCGTAACATGCCTAATGAGTTACGGTGTAACCTCGTGTTTGACAAGCGACAACAGGTTATAAAGAATACCGAGGAAAGTGACTCTAATGAATTAGCCGTAACCAAGAATCTCAGTTACGGCGTAATGGGATACATGGGCAGAAAATTCTCGACATGGACGATGTCAGAAAAACTCGAGGACTCCCCTTGAAGTGAAGAAGAGCCACTTGTCATTCAGGTGACTCCTGTCGTCATTACTGATGAAGAAACCACAAGGGCATGGCCTACATGCAGCCCTTTCCACGAGTATTGCAATGGAGGAGACAATGAAAGAAAGGAAGAATGGACATGCCCTCATGAGCATGAAAGACATAGTATTAAATTCGGTAATTTGGCCTTTAAAGATTGGTACGCAATTCAATTTGGGGATGCCAAGATCAATCCAAATCTTCTTATGAAGCTAAAAATTGATTACGCGAAGCACATTCAAAAGGATATACTCTGCACGGATGAGCATTTAAAGTAAAATGACAACAAGGAACTACGCAGTCACTGGTGCGAAAAGTAAAATCTCCTGGGGAAATTTTCTAGGCGTGCAACCCGTATGACGATATGTGTAATGGGGGAAGCAACTCGGGAAGATTAGGAAAAGATGAATTCTTTTGGTCCTCAACCAATGATGTGGAGAGAACGAGTTTACCTTGGATGGACAACCTGGGGTCGATAGTTGGGGAAAAATTAAGTATGGGCATGTGGACACATTAACAAAAGATAAGATTTGGAAGGAATACATGGATCGAGAAAATTCAGCGACAAAAGTCATGAACACGAGTAAAATAACAATTAACGATGACATAGAGCGGGTTAGTAATGATAAAGAAGAATGCAAGCGCGTTCTAGTGGAGAATTTGCTCGATGAAGAATGGTTCAAGGGTACAGATTCTGATGACGATGAAGAGAAGGGATGCTAGATTACCTTGAGTTGCAAGGAAATGAGGAGTTCACTGATCCCGATGACGAAGCTACGAACAAAGGAGGTGCAAAACTCCTGGGACCCTACAAAAGACCACTCCAATTATAGTCGAAAAATACGAATTCACTCGCTACCACCTATGTCGGAGGGAAATTTTGTAAAGTCCGGAAAATCGAAACCATTGAATACCTCCGACCTGCTCAAATGTTGCATGGATGAGACATAATTTGATGAAGGATATTGAAGAAGTAGGGTAAGCTCAAAGGCCCCCCAAGGAGCCCCGTGGCTTGAGTCTAACTTAAAGACTCGTTAATAAAGAAAAGTGCTCTTTCGGGAGACAACCCGATTTATCCCTTTCTTTTGTTTTTATTTCATTTCTGTTGGGTTTTGTGTTTTCTAACCATTTTTTCAGGAGACAAGACGTAATTACTGCTGCAGTTGCTGATCTGAACAGAGTTACGGCGTAACTCATCTTGGTGATTACGCCGTAACCAACATTTTAGCAGTAGAATTATTGACGCATTACCAATTACGGCGTAATACCATCTCAGTGGTTATGCCGTAACTATTCGCTTCACAGCTCATACCAGGTTTTGCCAGTTACGGCGTAACTCTCTCATAGGAGTTACGACGTAACTCTCCTCTGCTTTAATTCTTTCATTTTAAAACACAGTAACCTTGTATTAGTTTTAAAATGAACTTTGTGGGGTGTGTCCTGTAAACCCTCACGAGACTTCACTCGTCCACTTGGGACACCAAGTGGTTTAAAAGGCTTGTTGCATTCGCTAAATACAACCGTGATTCCTACAAAAGTGAGTTAGGTTTGTTTTTCATTTTTTTTTCTTTTTAGAATTATGCTTGTCGGTATTGTGATTTCAGGGATTGAAGTTTGTTCATGACGCTTAAACGAAGGCACGATCCTTTCTCGTAGGCCTTCTTCTTTATGAAGCAAATTTCAGGGAAGTTCTCGCTCTAATTCTACTTTCTCTTCACCTTTATTTTAATGCCTAGTACAAAAGGGACTTTGTACAATTCAAGTGGGGGGACGGGAGTAGAATTATCTCTTGAACTTTATTTCGCCCTCATTTTCTAGTTTATTTTGAAAAATTATGCCATTTTTAAAATTTTGACATGTTTTTCCGAACCTAACTAGATTAGACCTTAGCCGAGCACATACAACCCTGATATTACATGGTGAGATTAGCCTTATCCGTTTCCAATATTTACCCCAAATCCACCAAATTATGAGTGTGCCGGTTTGTAAGCTTTAGAACTTGGCCTTTGCATCATTTCGAGACCATAGACGAGGTATGTTGAGTTAGCTCGATGTATTGGACTTTCAGTTTTAGAAGGCAGTATTATAGGATTATCACCCAAACAGCCTACCATTGTGAGTCTATCGATTAGTCACCTCTACTTTTGACCCCCATGTGAAACCTTTTGTTGCACTCCCTTTTAGTGCAAGATACCCTAGATACACCTCTGAGCCATTCCTTTTATTTTGTCAAACCAAAATATTGTTTCGTTACACCCTTACACCTTAGCCTACCTGTAGTCTTTATTTGTAATTGGGAATCATCATTTGCCTAAGTTCAAGGTTCGAGTGAAAAGGTTTGGAAATCACGTTTCATCGACAACATTTATGAAGATCATTGAAGACCCCCGAATTCCCATTGTTCATCTCAAGTGGGGGGGATGTTATGTTATATTGTTAGGTTCAAAAAAAATAAAAATAAAAAAAAATTAAAAAAAAAAAAGATTGATTGAGTTATGATATTATAAAGTGCGATGTTATAAGCACTATAGTATGAGCTTTATTGATTAGTATCGAGGAGGCCACCTCGGTCACATTAGAAGATTGGAGTTGGAGTTATACCAACTGAAGAAGAAAAGGTAGTGTGCCCATCACGACGTCCTCTAATGACACATCTACCTTGCATTTCATGATCCGGTCTCTAGACTTCTAAGCTTGAACTTTGGGCGGACGGTAAGTGGTGATGACTTGGTTATAGATTAGACTACCGCTTGTTTTTTCATTTTACACCAATTATATATCCCATGTCTTATCCTACCCTTTAGTCATGAAGCGTGTCTAGGTGATGCAGCGAGCAATCTTTGGTGTCTTGGCCATGGATTTGGTCATGTATAATTGATTTTGTCCACTTCGCCGTTACATGTTAGTAATAACGAGTCACCTCTTAACCTTTGTCGTGTCTACCCATATTGCCTTCAAGAATTGTTTAGCCCTTAACTCTAGTGGTGGAGATTTGTGTAACCGCCAAGCTTATGATAGAATACATGTTATGACTGTGCGATTGAGTGATCACCCCGAAATTGACACTTAGAATAGTTGAGAGATTTGAGTGTTTGTTCCCCTTCGTGAGGTGTTCGGCTTGGTTTATTCTAGCATAAGGGATTTGTAAACTCATATTTTCCAGGTTTTGGGAGATATCTTTTTAGGAATCTATCTAATAAGGTCTACTTGAGGGCAAGTAGAGTTCAAGTGGGGGGATATTTGATAACATCAAAGTATCCTGAATATTAAGTGAAATTCCCCGATAATGCTCGTTATTTATATCATTTATATGGATTTACGGTTGTTTCCATTGTTTCCACTTTCAGGTAAATACGAGCATTGGAGCTAAAGAGACGCGGAAATGGAAACATTACTAAAGATTTATCACAGTATGCCTATTTGAAGAAGTTACGGCGTAACTCGTCTCTCACATTACGCCGTAACTATTGCGTGACCCCGAAGTCCAACTTATCAAGAGGGTTACGGCGTAACTTTCCAAAGGTTACGACGTAACTCCATTAGGTCAAAAGAGGTTCCACGCCGCTGATACTTACGCCGTAACTACTGCATCACTTACGACGTAACCAAGTTTATTGAAGAATACGACGTAACCACTTATTAGGTTACGCCGTAACTAGCAGATCTAGTGCATTTACGAAGAAATAGAGGGTTACGGCGTAACTCCTCTATTGGTTACGCCGTAACCCAGACCTGGCCTATAAATACCCCACGAATTCCAGCATTTCAAAGCATCCCATTCCACACAAAACACTCTGAGAACGTGGGAAAAAGCTCAAGGCAGGTCTAGGGAAGCATACGGAGCTATTTCCAAGGGAGAAGTCACATCATTACGATAAGCTTTAGCGTTTATTATTTATTTTACTTTCAATTCATGTATTTCATACCATTGAATATTGAATTGATTTGCATGATTAATATGAGCGGCTAAGCACCCTTTGGTGCTAGCCTAGTTATGATTCCTTAATTGTTTTGTTTGCATTTACCTTTACTTCCGTACAATTATTTCTAAGTGTATGCATGCATAGTTCTTTGGTAGTCACCCTTGGTTCGGTAGTTTTGAATGTCGATAAAGGCCAATTTCCTAGGAGATATGTTCAACTGACCCTAGGTGAGCGGACTGAGACGGGAAGGGTAAGATATGACCAACTGACGACCCTTTCTACTGTGCGATTTGACCAACTGATCACCTATCGTTTGGATGAACTTAAGAATTGGGGGTGTAGTGTTTAAGTTCTAATGGCGGGCACTCACTATCTAGAATCTAGCATGTAGCGGTACTTAATGACTCGGCTTAGGGGACCAGGAACAACAGGACTTATGACGGTGCGCTGATTTCTCCTGTGGTGGCATCTTTGCTGATAGGTTAGGGCGAATTGACCAAATGTTGTCCTCTCGAATTGACCCCACCTGAAGTAATTGGAAGTAGGTAGACGTAGACATAACTAGCTAGGAGGATTAACTAGGTTAGCACCACTATTCCTCTATTGATTTCCTTCTACCATTTATTTGCTTTTATATTCTGCATTAGTAGTTTGATTAATTAAATACCTATCGAAACCATTATGATTCTGTGACAATTAGACTTAGTAATAATCCAACACACATAGCTCTTGAGACGACCTCTGCTTTACCATTTACTACACTACACACGACCGGGTACACTGCCCGTTAGTGCATTAGGGTAGACCATAGGTATAGCGAGACACTATAAATATTAAGACCTGGTCAGTAAAACCTGCGTCAATAAGAACTATTATGAGTTCCCAAAAATGCGCGAGACCAATTCCAAGACCATTGATTGTCAAAAAGCGATCAGAAATGAAGTAGTCTTTCTCATTATCAAGAACGGAAAAAGCCTGCTTGTACCGATATACAAGGAGAATTTCCAATCCAGAGGTCTTTCCAAAAGCGAATAGAAGAAACCACAACCAATCGATATCTAATAGATCATTAGGAATAATCTCGTTGAGTGAAGAAAATTAGAGGATCCCACATCTTGGACCCAATACCTTTCGAAGAAGAGACATTAAGACCAAAACCACCCTCTTGACCATTAAAGATTTAATGACATGAACCCGTAAAGCGTTAGGATTAGAAATCATCCTCCAACGCCATTAAGGAGAAGAGCTAAGTTAAAAGATTTCATGCCCACGCCGAGCCCACCTTTGTCTTGAGAGTAAGAACATTAGGATTTAACCCAGCTAATTTACGAGTGTCAAGAGAGCCTCCAAAAAAAAAAAAAATTGGCGCGCTTTTTTTCAAGCATCTTCAAACGATATCCGGCATTGGTATTGGAAAGGAAGTAAATCCCAAGGCTACCAAGGACCAACTTAATTAAAGTGACGCGCCCTCCAATAGATAGAAGATTAGCTTTTCACTTCGAAAGTCTGGAATTAAATTTATCGAGGACAGTCTTCCAGTTAACGGATATTCATATTAGCACCAATAGGAAGACCAAGGTAATTAAAAGGAAAAACACCCGGAGAGCATCCTGTATTATTGGCCATAACAAGAACCTCGTTATCAGAAACACTAAAACCATAAATATTAGATTTATGAATGTTGATTTTAAGGCCCGAAGCAAGTTAGAACACGTGAAGAATGCGAATAATGTTATCTAAATCAAGAGCGTTCCATTCCGTAGTGATAATAACGTCATCTGCATAAAAACATATGAGACAAGTGATATTCGATGAGCCAATATTAATGCTATGAATAATACCGGAATGACAAGCTTCCCTTAAAGACGTATGAAGCCTTCCATAACAATGATGAAAAGCAAAGGAGATAACGGATCTCCTTGTCTTAAACCGCGCTTAATCTAAAATTCAGAAGTAGGGCTCCGTTAACCAAATGGACGTCCTAGAGGAGTCTAAACAAGCTTTATCCACGCCTTCCATGTGAGGCCAAAAACAAGTTTATGAAGCATGAAGTCAAGATATTTCCAAAAATACAGAATCAAAGGCCTTTTCGAATTCAACTTTGAAAATAAGCATCTTTTCTTACATTTTTTGTACCAGTCAATCATCTCGCTACATAAGAGGGCCGCAAGGATTGGTCTACCCGAAATAAAAGCGGATTGCTCTGACTAATAATTTTGCCCACACTTTGGCCAACCAATTTTCTAAAATTTTAGCGATGATTTTATAATGAACATTGATGAGAGAAATAGGACGATAATCTTTGACGTGAATAGGATTGATAACCTTAGGAATAAGGGTGATAAAGGATGAATTAGAACCCAAAGGCATGTTCTTCGAATCAAAGAATTTAATCACAAATTCCATGATATCACGGCTGAAAATATCCCAGGTTCGTTTAATGAAACCAAAAGTAAAACCGTTCGGACCAGGAGCTTTATCGTTACCACAATTCCAAACCGCAAATTTAATCTCTTCCATAGTGACCTCATTTTCTAATAATAAGTGGTCATTATCATTAAGAGTGGAGACCGAGGGAGCAGAAGGAAAATCACAATTGGAGTCATGAAGATCAAACTTCTCTTTAAAAAAGTTTAAGAAAGTATCTTTGACTTGGATGGGATCAGTGGTCCAAATACCTTCGTTCATAACTTCATGAATGGAGTTCGATCTACGTCTTTGTTTAACAGTACCATGGAAGAACTTGGAATTTTCGTCCCCTTCAATGTCCCATTTTATTCGCGTTCTGTTGCAAATCTAAAGAATCAAGCTTGTCTAACTTATCAATATCATGAAGGATCTTAAGCGAGAATCACAATCTTCATCAGTCGCGTTGTAGAATCAAACTTAACATCGAGATGTTTTAAAGCATCGATCATCTCATCTTTGTGCGCCTCTCGTTGGATTTAGTATCTCTAAGCCAGCTTTTAGTTTTAGCTTTTAAGCTTTTAAGCTTCTCGTGGGATGAAAGATCTCTAGTGGTGTTTCTTTGGCCTAAAGTGATCCATTCCGAGGATATAAAATCATCAAAACCATCGCGATATAGCCAAGAGTGATAAAATATGAAAGGCGTTGGGCCGTAATCAACTTTCTTACATTGAAACAAAATGGGATTATGGTCAGAACATAATTTATCAAGAGCAATAATATGAGCATCGGGTAAGGCATCAATAGCACTTCCAGAGAATAAAAAACGGTCCAGCTTGCTTAACTTCGTACCCGTTTTATTCATCGACGTGAACATACGGCTTCCCATAGGTAACTCAATGAGGTTATTATTGGTGATGAAAGTGTTGAAACATCAGCTTGAGATGAGAAAAAAAAAGAACCAAGACGTTCGTAGTTAAGTTAATCGAAACTTCATTGAAGTCGCCAAATAAGACAAAGGCACCATTGTTGTGATGCATGAAGTCTTCAATACGCCTCCAAAGAGAAACTTTTTTCTGTAGGTTCCTGAGGACCGTATATGTTAACCATGAAATAATCTCCTTGTAAATATTTCCATCTACCTTTAACAATAACAAAAGTTATCACACCAAATATCCTTTTTAACAAAAATATTAGGATCCCACATCGATATAATTCCACCAGATTTGCCACGGGACATGCTACAAGCATAATCGAACACATAGTTACCCCACATGGATTTAAGACGAAAAGAGCTCTAATTAGTCATCTTGGTCTCTTGAATACCCAAAAATTGAACGTTATGTTTAAAGCAAAGATTCTTTATCCATAAACGCTTACGCCACTGTTTTGAACCACAACTGTTAATAGAAAGGACATTCATTTGTCAACCATGTGAACGCCTATACCATCGATCATTTTCTTTAGAGACTTACGACAACCTCTTACATCATAACCTAAAGAGTCGCCAACTTCGATAATTCTAGTCATTTCATTGATAAGAGGGAAGCCCTTTATGTCTTTCTTTCTGAACATAGAAAAAGAAGTGGAAGAGTGGCTCGAAGAGATATTATCATTCTTGAAATTTTCAAAACCTGGTGGACGGCTAGGTTCATTCGAATTAGATTCATTCGATGGTTGTTTAGTATCCATTTTGGGCTCCTTGGAACGATCATCACAGTTCACTTTATTAGAATAACTTAAGTTGTCTGGAAAGTCTTCCTTATGGTCCATGGTTTCGTTTTACTCGTTAATGATATCGTCTACTCCATCGTCTGAATGGCCGCCTTCCGAATTACCAATCTTAGATTCTTCACTTTCATCTTCTGAGTTCTGTGATGATTGAGAATCGCCCCTAATGTTAACACTCCATGTCCCTATCTCTTGAACATGTG
>OU343216.1:146788384-146859915 GCA_910596185.1 Chrysanthemum makinoi | reverse complement strand
TCTTGGACAAATTGGACCGCTTAACTTCAAGTTTCCTTGGTGTGATGATGTGTGTGTGGATAGAAGGTTTTGGGAAAGTTTGGTTTGCTTAGACCCGCCTAGGAAAGGTTGGCTAAGGGATGAGGCAAGTACTCCTACAACTGTACCTATTGAATTGATTTCTTATAACGCTTATCACACTCATTCATGTTTGAAATTTGCAACATAGAGTTGTGGGTTAATTACCTTTGGCATGTTAGGCCCGATATGAGGTGATTGGTGATGGTTAGTAGCTATTTTGTTCAAACTACATTTACAAAAATCGGATTCCCGTTGTGGTATGCTAATGGTGAAAGATACTCTATTCCATGGTCTGACGTTAAGCACGTAAGTGACGATATATATATTTTATTCTGGTCCAGGTCCTCATTCATATAATTATTCTGTTTAGCTTTTGCCATATATTAATGTTATGTTTGTGACCCAAACGTTGTAGGTTTTCATGCCTATTAATGAACCGAAGCTCATTGGTGTCTTGCTGCTTGGGAGATAGACACGTTGTTTGTGTTTAGTGATGTTCTAGTTTTGATGTATTACCCCAAAACAAATTGATAACCATATGCTCCCTTGAATGGTTTTAATTTTTGTATTCAATATGTTGTATTATATTGTTGTCTTCAAACTAATGTAATAGGATAATTAGAGACGCTACAAATTTGTAAACTAGTAATATTTTTCTAAAAAAATAAGCAAAAAAAAAAAAGCACACACCAAACTATGGATATACAAAGTAGGGTAAACCCATGCATGCTACTTTACAAGTATGGTCCATTATCCAACATGTAAACTAGGCGACTTTGTTGGTGAGTTTGACTATATCTTAGATATATCATTAGAGAATGGCTGTACCTGTTAGACACTTTTTTACTGTTCACTTTTTTGTACCTTTTGTACCTTTTATTAACCAAAACTAAATTTTATCTTACATATATTTTGTGTTTTTAAGATTTCTACTAACAATGGCATCACAAAACACAGAATCAAAGGCCTGTGGTGATTTATGGTATCAAGAATGGTTGTAAGTTTGTCCATTTACTTTTTCTCTAATGTAAACTAAAGTTGGTTTTTTACAACAATTTTTTGTTTTGCTGAATTATTTCCATTGTTACACGTAATGTCTGAAAACAGTCAAGATCTTGGGTTTGATGTTTATCATGGCAGTCGGTTCTTTTTTTATCCCTTAAGTTATTTAGGTGGAGATGTTTTACATTTGAGGTTACCTAGGTTGAGTAGGTTATCGTATTCTCAAATATGTGACATACTGTTGAAAGAAATTAAGGAGGATATTTGGGCTTGGTATTTTTGTCTTCCAAGTAGTAGTCTAGAGGAAGGGTTGACCCTTGTAGAAGGTGATAATGATGTCAAGAAACTGTATGTCATGGCTGAGCTCCATGGTCTAGTTGAGATCTATGTTTGTCATCAGCACGTTTCATTTAGTTAGCTACTATCACAAGAACCTGTCTTTTGATTCCTCAAACGATGAACTGACATCTAAAATTAAAAGTCACGAAAAGAAAAAAAAGATGTCGGTATGTCTGTCGTTTGAAGAACTAATGGCATGGGAAGAAGAGGAAAAAATTCACCGACCTACCTTAGGACACCTTATGTCAAGCCTTTTGTTGAAGCTAGTTTATTCAGAGGAAAATCTGAATTTGGTGGTAATAATGACCTTGAATACATTCCTCCTTGTTTAAGGACTACAGTCGACCTTATGTGTCGAATGACTTTGAAGATTCTTTAACACGTAAGTCCACTTGTTACCGAGTGTTTGTCAAACAAATGTAGGTTCGAGATTAGTCCGTTAAGAGGTAAGAACCTTTTAACGACTTTCGGTACAGCTGTAATCATGACCTTCAGGATCCACATGCTACTAGTTTACTCCCATCTATTCAAACCAGCCCTTTAAAGTGTAAGAGGATTTTTAATGATATTGATGACCTTCCTACAGTTGGAAGCTCTACTGTAGTTCAATATGTGTCCAAGAAAAGTCGTTTTGAACCGGTACCTTGAAATCTAGGAGATTATTTGATGAATTTGAAGCAGCTTGGTAGTAATCAACTGATGATATGAAGGGTGATTAGGCAATCAGTTTGGTTAATGATCAAGTGATAGTTGAAGGTTCCACGGTGATGGTTCCATGTCATACCTAGCCTCTTCATCCAAGTAATTGAAGGTATGATGAAGGCTACCATGTGGTAGTTATTTGATCTTCGGGTGGTATGTACCTGTTAAACAATTTGTATTTTGTTCCTTTCCGTGCATGATGACTAGTTAGTGTATGTTACAAACTACACTAACTAGTCATCATGATGAAACAATTATTTTCGGTATGTGTGGTGAAGGCTAGTTAGTGTATGTTACAAACTACTATGTGATGATGGTTCTACTACCATGTGTATGTTACATTGCAATCATTTTGATTAAATATCTTTGATGTCTATTTCATCGACTTGGTTCTATCAAAGACAACCATCTCAATAACAATACTACAACAATCATCTCAATAAATTATTTCATAGATAAGATTTTCAACACAACCATTACATTGTCAAATGTTACACTCATATCATTCATTATTCAACCATTACATTCATTCAAACAGTACTGCTAGAACCACATCCTTCTTCAGTTGCTTTCCTTTCCTTGAGTTTTTCAAAGACTTCTTCCATATCTTTAATCCTTTTTTCCAATGCCTCAACTTTTTCTAGTGTAATGCCATCTTGGTTCTCCTTACCCGTAACATCACCATCTAGCTTTTTCTTCTCGAGATAAGTCGAAAAGCCATTGTGGATTGTTGTATGTGTACTATCGAATTGTCGCATCATCCTCTTTCCTGTCTTGCACTTGTTCATAATTACCTTTTCCAGATAAGTTCAAAGCCATTGTGGATTGTTGTATATGTACTATAGAATTATTTGACTATTTATGCTTATTTTGTTGACTTGTGTTTAGGCGGAAAAATTATTTTGGCGGAGACTAGATAGTTTAATTTTTAGCGATATAGTCGGCGACTTTTTAAAGCGATTTATGAAACACTAAAACCTTATATTTTAGCTATTTTTGGCCACATTCAATTTCTACCGACCAGAACCCTTGCTTTTTTCATGCAACTGTCAATTTCGTTCAATTATTAAAATTGAATTTCTCAAAAGGTTCGTGATCCTTTATTGTCATGGTCCCCCATATCAATATTGACTGTATTTTATGTTTCAATATACATTATCAAAATTTTTGGCCACATTAACTTAACTTTACATGCTTGTAATTGTTTATAAGGTAATCATGGCAATCGAGTTTGTGGTGCGACCAAACATAACTTTTTACCCTGGGTTTCTTGAGCTTCCTCGATTTGCTGACCGTGCTTTTAATGGGAATCGTCATTTATATTTAACTGGAATACAAAGACAACGGAAGAAAGTAAGGATTGTTGCTCGGTTAGGAGGTCCCATTAGGATTGTAGGTAACAAATGGGTAGAATTTGTTCATGAAAACATGTATATGGATGTTCATATGTTACACTTTGTTCAAGAAGGTGATGACTCTTTTACGTTCTTGGCTATGATTCTAATGGGTTGGAAGTTGAGGAATATGCTTTGGTGTAGAAAGTCGCCATATAAGGTTTGAGAGTTATGGCCCATACCCTCATATTCCACATGTTATTTATAAGAATTAATTTTTGTTTACGCTTTATTGTATTTTATTACTGTATATGTTATAATTGTCAATCATGTTGTTGTTTCAGACATTTCCCGGTAATTTTCTAGATGGTATTGGGTTGCAAGGTACTGTTGTTGTTGTTGTTGTTGAAGGAGTGGAGTTTAATGTGGATGTTACTTGGGGCTATGAACGAGGTCATGATCCTCGTCCTTTGTATGTTATGGATGATGAGATGTGGTCGACTGCTCTTCAATATTCCGATATTGAATTTGGCGATGTTATTGTTTTTACTAAATTGGAAACAATAGCTTGAATATAACCGTGTTTGGTTTCGATGGTAGGGCAAAGATACAGGGGCAGTTTCTTGGTGTGACGCAATTGTTTTTTCCACAAAATGATCTTGATAATGAAGATGGAGGTAGGATTGAAATCTCATAATCATATTGATATATCATAACATTTATCTTTAAGATTTATTTTGATATTTTTGAAACAGGTGATGGGCGAATGCAACACATTTGCCAATGGTTTGGTCACCTTGATCATTTTGGTGAGCTTAACCGATGTCTTTTACTGAAGGTCTCTTGAAATTCTTCCGTTATGTAAACTTGTAAGTTTGTGTTTTGTGTGTACTTTTTTTCTATGCATTTATATAATTTTATATAATTTTTGTAATTGTTAAACACCGGACATTCGGACCATTTTCTTCACAATCATCCTATGCATTTTTTTCAAAATGCACTCTTTAGGAATGATGAAGTCGAATACATGATGCGAATTCAGATGGACTATCATAGAGACAATCCATACCGGGTGAATCATGTGAATGCATTAGGTGATTGGACCTACTTTTTTGAAGATTGTGAGTTTGAGCATGGAAAGATGATAAGGTTTAAGTTCATGTATGTAGATTGTTATGATGGTTTGGTGTATCCTGTTTTCCATATTTGTTAGGAAATCGGATACGTTTCTTGAATGACATTTTAAGTTTTATTTCTTTATTTATTTATTTTGGTTACATGAACAAACTTTCGATTGGTGGGTGTGTATATACTTGTATTCGATTGGTACTGCTTTAGACTTTACAAATTTTAACAGATTTATGGTAAGTACTTTTCAACATGGCCACTTTATGCGCCATTGATCATGGCGGTCAACCCCTTTATATGTGAGGAGTTTCATTAACAACACAAAAAAAAACATTTCACTAAAATTTTTCACAGATATACTTTCAACACAACCATTATGTTGTAATCCTTCATATTAGTGCATAAGACCACCAGATCACTTTCATTTTTCGATATACCTTAGGTAATTGGTTGGTTGATGTAATCTTGGTCAATAGATTGGAGTGTGGTTGGTGTATCCACTGCTAGGACATTTCAAACCATCGCTAGAGTTGATGAAACCACGCCACAAGAATGAATCCAATGCTTGAGTTAAACCATCGCTAGTAGTGTTGTGTAACCACTTGTTAGTATATTGTAATCACTGCTAGCGTTTACTTTTTATATCTTAGGTGTGAAAAAAGGCCCTGAATTAGCGACTTTTTAGGTAAATATTAAAGCAACTTTTTTTAATCGACGTTCTTACATTATAGTACATCGACAACTGTAAAGTACTATCACATAAACCAAAATATTCTGGCTCGAGTTTACTTTTTAAAAGCGCCTTTTTTTCATTTTAGCGATTTATGATACACTAATACTTTATCTTTTAACTTTTGTGCCACATTCACTTCCTATCGACCACAGAACCCTAGCCTTAATAATCTAATTCAAGCTGCATTTTTAGT
This sequence comes from Chrysanthemum makinoi, assembly GCA_910596185.1. Lineage (NCBI taxonomy): Eukaryota > Viridiplantae > Streptophyta > Magnoliopsida > Asterales > Asteraceae > Chrysanthemum > Chrysanthemum makinoi. Next base: position 146,854,424 of record OU343216.1, on the reverse strand, counting down.
TCAATTATTAAAATTGAATTGTGCGAAAGGTTCGTAATACTTTATTGTCATGGTCCCCCATATCAATTTTGTCTCTATTTAATGTTTCAATATTCGTACCTAATTAGGGTTTACATTTAAAATTATATATATATTTTTTAAAGTATTGTATTTTACGTGTTCTTGTAACAGATGGCACCTAGTTGGACTTGGATCCTCGTACCGCTTGACGTTCATGTTTTGGGCAAGTTTTATTTCTAACCGCTGAGGTATGAAAATGGGGGTGTTTTTTATTGGAGTGTGTCCAAGGATAGGAAGGTGGACTATAGTAGTATGTGCCAGTATCTTAAAGAACATACTGAGCTAAATTTCCATTCGTTGTTTTTCTCTTTTACCACAATGTCAATTACAGGTAGGCTTGAAACTAATAGAGTGTGATAGGGATGTGGCTGCCATGTATGACCTTGCTGATCGATATGGGAAGTTAATGATGTATATGGCACATAATCCCCAAAACTTATTTGATTTTTATTATCAAAATCTTAACTTTTATGATTATGAAGATGATTATACAACCAAATTGATTATACATGGAAGAAGATTAAAAGATGCAAGCAATATGACATATGATGAGCTTATTGCTTGGGAAGAAGAAAGCGATCTTATTGATGTTGATCTCGATATGTCTGTTAGCCATAGGGATGTAGTTGCTAAGCCTAAGGTTAAGCGAAGTTGGTTTTCATTGAAGAGCAAGATAAAGCCTTTCGCGACAATCGATAAAAAATTAAGGTGGTGCAAAAACAAAAAAACAAGCTATTTCGAAGCATTTAGATGCTACTTTGTCACACATAAATCTAATAAACCAGGCGATATATGTGTCACAAAGTAGCATTTAACGCCCAGAATATCGCCGTTTTTTTTTATAGCAACACTTCTATTTTACCTGGTGCTTAAAGTTACCAATTAATTCATATCACACTTACCACAGGACACGTATCCATATCGATTATACATTTTTTTGATGATGTAGGTTATGTTTTCAACACTACGTTGCAAGCCCGACATATCAAGGGCATGTTATAACACAGGTATGTTCCAACAAAAGTACTTAGACAAACATAAATAAGTAAGTGCATATATTAAAATATCCAACAAAATTAACCTTAATAGGTTTATTAAAACATCCATAAGCATAAACATAAAATTTATACATTCCTTAAACCCCACAACCCTAACCATATATTAAACTCAAAAGACATATGAAAACACGGAAGAAACCGATCAAGTACACCATAGACTTGAGCTTCTCAATGAATGACATAAGCTCCCTTGCTCGCTTGTTCACAACCTTCACTAACATGTTTGCAATGTCTTCCAAATCCTCATTTTGCAAAATATTCAACTGAAATACTTTCACACCTGAATCAAAGGGATACAAAAGCTCCAACTCAAGAATCACGAAATCCCTCTCAACAACACGAGCCCTAATATCTTGGGCTTTTTGGTTAATTCGCTTCGTCCACCCTAGTGACAAGAACCTCCTCCCGAAAATTCTCCACCATCATGTCTCTAACGAGACTAGAACCAGCAGCGCAGCTAACTCCTCATGAAAAGGCATTTTTGTAGTCATTTTCTTCTTTTGTTATTTTTTTTAACAAAAAGCAGTTATAATTTTCCTTTGGTTTATGTGTGTTTTTATATGAGTTATAAGCTCTTTTGATTTGATAGCCACCTAGTAGTATTATGGCCTTTTGACTTATGAGCTATTTTGATTTGATAGCCAACTTGAATCAAAATAACTATAGTAGACTACTTGATGAATTTGTTTACTTGAGGAAATGTTGAACCTTTTTTTCTTTAATTTGACAGGTTTCCATGCCTCACAGTAATCGTGACATTAGGAGACGGGTTTAAACATATTGCAAGCATGGACTCGAATAGTTGTATAGCTAAATTGTATATTCGACAATTGTATTTAGGTGCCCTAAATTTATATGTCTTTATTTAGTTCCATTTCTTTTAAATTGTTAAGCGAATATTTTACCTAGTTTTTTAAACAACTTTTTAAGCGATATTTTTTAAGCAATAAACTTTGTCGTAATTCAAAACATTTTGAGCATGTATATCACCCAAGTATCTAGAAGAAAGTATGGTCTTTATATACAATAAGACATGTTTGCTAAAATATATATATATATATATATATATATATATATATATATATATATATATATATATATATATATATATATATATATATATATATATATATATAAACAATAAGACATGTGTTTAATAGTACTATCACGTAAACCGATATATTACGGCGACATTTTTAAAAGCGCTTTTTCTTCTTAGCGATTTATGGCCACTATCACACCAACCCGACAAGAACTCTACTGATTTCAATTCTAAATTTAGTTACAAGTCAAATGCAAATCATCTGTCACAAGTGTACTTTCATGTAAACACATAAACCGATGTATTCGGCGACTTTTTAAATGCCCATTTTCATCTTAGCGATTTATGGAAGCTAAAGTAAGGTTGTCAAGATGGGATCCTACCGAGATCGTTTTTGTCTTTGCAACCGATCGTGATCAAGATCGATCTCTACTCTAATGATTTCTTAATAGTTTTTTGTAATTTTATACAAATCTACAAATTCTAATACATTATAACCACAAAATACTATGAATGTTGACTCATATAAATGTTGTCCTACAATAAGAAAATGTAAAGATTATTTGTTTTTTGATCACATAACAACCCATAAATTTGTAGTTTTTAGTTTGTAATCGAGTAAGATCGGATCGATTACATAAATCCGATGTATCGATCCTGAGATCTTAAGCTTAAAGATCCTATGTAGGATCCATTTTTGCTTTATCGTAAAATAAGCGATCCTAAGATCGGATGGGATCCACAACCATGAGCTAAACCCTTTAACCCAACCAAAACTCTACCTAATTTCAATTCTAAAATTTAGTTACAAGTCAAATGCAAATTTTTTTTGTTGACTCTGTCACACAACAATAAGAAAAGTGTAAAGTATTATCACATAAACCAATGTATCATGTAAAGTACTTTCACATAAACCGATGTATTCGGCGACTTTTTAAATGCTTCATTTTCATCTTACCAACTTAGACCGACTAGACAAACATATTATGTTTTACTAACAAAAAATTGGATACAAAGATTTATGTGGTTGCTATTTTATTTTATTTTTTATTTTAATTATGTCGATTATGCGATATATATATTTTTTTAATTCAACGTCAATGTAGGTTGTTTAGTAAAACACAAAGACAAATAAGATTAAGATTGACAACGACATAAACAAAAGTAAATACACTTAACTAGTACATCAACACTAGTCAACCCACCATAACTAACCTAAATCTAAAGCTTTACATAACCTAAACAAACATAAACCTAACATGAAGGCTTCACAAAGTCAAAGGACCATTGACTCAAGATGTTCAATGAAGGATAACAAAGAAGAAACGCGAGCACGCCTTTCTAAGATGGAGGTCTGCACTTCCTTCCAATCTCGACCCTATCTTCAATTTGCATCCTTCTCATGTGCCGAGCATGCAACAAGCGAGTTAGTTGGACCAACAACCAACAGCTCTCCAATAAGCACATCCCTACGTTGTACACGAGTGGTTAGCTCATCAATCTTCTCTTGCAGATCTAATTCATCCCGAACAGTATCCCTAACTTCTCCCCAATATTCCACAATCATCATAGACTTGACAGATCGAGAGTTTCTTTATGCGGGATAGTTGATCCAAGAGGGAAGACGAGGGTTAGCCATTGTTGTTGTTGGTTGAGATAAGTCTTTTTTAGAGAGGATTAAAAATAGCAAGTGTAATGTGTTGGTAGTTGTGATAGGAGTTGTTAGAGCGGATTAAATAGAGTGGAATTATAGAGTGTTAAGCAGAAAATGTGTATTGTCATTTAGTAGTTTTAAAATAGAAGTGTAAAATGTATATTGTTTAGAAGTTATCCTCATTTTTTTAAACATGATGGATGTTTCTCATATATGTTTTGACTCTTTATTTCTGCATGGGAAAAGGTGTTCATATATATGGTTGGATTTGGAGGACATATTTATGACAAAGGATAAACATTAAGGGTGCGTTTAGTTGGAGTAAAAATTCCCTTGTCTAGTTTTGTAAAAATTTAGATGGGATATTTATCTACACAAAACACTTGAAAACACAAAAAATGCGTTTAATTGATATTTGTATTTTCTATTTTGAAGAAGTTTTTCAAAAACATTTTGTAGAAAACAAGCGTGTTTTCCCCCAACTAAATGCACCCTAATTTTTGTGATATTAAAATTGTTTTTCAAAAAAACATTTTTTTCCGTTTTTGGTTTGTGACAACAACACAAATTCGCTAAACATAATTTCATATATAACCATCAATCGATAACATAAAATGTGTTTCCAAAATCACCAATGGTCCGAAACTATACATAAGCTACGTATACGCAAATGGTCCAAAACTATACGTATAATCCATTTAACTGTTGTAGAAGTTAAAGAGAAGGAGGTTGTACAGGACACATCCAACCTGCTAGTGTTTCGTAACCACTTCTAGTTTTTCGTGGAACCCATTTGCTACAACTTCAACAGAGGTAACCACACCCATCATTGTAGAAGTTAAAGAGAAAGAGGTGGTGCGAGCAAAATCCGCTAGTGTTTCTATAACCACGACTAGTTATTGAACCACAATTTGCTACAACTTCAACAGAGTTAACCACACCCACTGTTGTAGAAGTTAAAGAGAATGAGGTGGTGCAGGACACATCCATGGCTAGTGTTTGCAGAACCACGGCTAGTTTTCGTGAACCCACTGCTACAACTTCAACTGAGGTAACCACACCCACTGTTATCTTAGTCTCACACATTGCTATTACTACCACATCTACAATTGTCACAACTACATCGGTTCACCACCTAAATCAAAAGAAGTTGAGAAGGAGGTTGCCCGATACATCGATAAATTTAAGCAAAAGTTCATCAAACCCTACACCTACCATTGCACTGCTCCTATATTTCTAAACCAAGCTGGACCTAAACCCTTGACAAAAAGTTTAACTATTGGTGAGCCTTTGAAGAAGAAGGTGGCTCTACGGATATTGGAAAAGGAAAAGGTATTCTTGAACACGAGATAAAGTTTAAGAATAAAGAAGCGATTGCTTATGATCATGACTTTGGTGCAAGAATTGTATGTTGAAGAAAGAAATAGAAAGGAAAAAGCTAGAAGAGGAGGAAGCTAGTCAGAGATGGTTAGATGATTGGGAGGATACACAATCCTATCTTGAAGCTTCTAATAATATTAAGAATGAGTACCCTCGTCAAGAGTGGGAACTGTTGTCTAATAATCAAAGAGCAAGAATCATGGGTGAATGGGCAACAAGGATCGATTAAAGAGAAGTGAGGCAAGTCAAAAGAAAGAAACCTCCTACAAAAAGCGAGATGAGAAATGCTATGATGAAGATTGTCAAGAATTCAGGCATACATATTAATGAAAATCTAAGTAAATGTTCATTTGAGAGGATTAAGGAGCTTTGTCTGATGTGTATGAGGGTTAATGATGATTACAATCCTATGGATTACGAGAAGAGAATGGTTAAAGAAGGGATCCAGTTTTAAAAGACAAAAGGTGGATGAAGAGTTGAAAAAGAAAGAAAGAACTAAACAGTATTTTAAGGAGATAATCCTAATCTGAACCTATTAATCCTATTCCTTTAAAAGCGCTTCATCCTATTATGGATTGGCAGATTATTATAGAAAAGGGGTAGAGAAGTAGTTGAGATAACAAGAGGTGATGGATGCAAATCTAATTATTTCAAATTTGGGATCTTCTTTGGATTGTTTGACTAAGAGTGATTTGGACCAGTTGTGGAAAGTAATGAAGTTCGGATATGGGAAGTTAGGTCTAAATGGAGAGTTAGCTAAGTTTGTATGGGGCGCTATAAAGAACATGTTTGAACTCGATCTTGATCTTTGAATATTGGTATGATTGTGAGGTGGTTGAATGGCTATTGTTCTCATCTTTGCAAGGTTCATCTTTGTAAAAACTAAAAAAAAGGAAAGGTTTTTCATGTTTGTTGATAGGGATTATCCTTTATCAAAGAATGTGGAAAGACAAATCTTTGGAAGCTAAACTCACTTCAAGAGGAACAAAGGAGACACATCCTATAATTGATCCAATCGTTTCAAAATATAGAAGATTGCGAGACATACAAGGAACCATCTTTGCGAGGTAATTAAACCCGCTAGAAGATTGAATCCACTGCGAGATGTTAGACGCTAGTAGTAAAGTATAACGGTTAGGCGCAAAAATTTGGAAACCAAGAAATGGATGCAAAAAGGTCAGACGATACTTTAACAATGTTATGTTAATGTCTTTGATTGTTCATTTTTGTTATTTTATAAATCTCATTTTAAATTAAAATCCATAGATTCCATAGGTATACCACGGATATGATGAAAAGACAGAAGATTCAAGACCATCCAACTATTGAAGACAAGAAAAAAGGTGAGTGAATAAAATGTATTTAACTCCTACTTACTAGGAAACTTTATTGAATAAAGTATGTTACTAGAAAAGCGCGTCTGATATAACACTAAGTACATGGAAATCAGATACATTATAACACTAAGTACTTACTAGGGGCATATAGTACTCTTAGTTACTAGGAGATTACATACGATATAACACTTAGTACTGCATATCTCCGGTGCTTATAGCGACAGCGTACCCTCAAGCTTATGAATAAAGAAATTCTTGTTTGAGCACTTTCAGCTCGGTTAAGCTGCCAAGATATTCATTTGCATCACTTTGTGTTCACTAAGGGCTTGCTCTGCTTGAAACTCAACGGTTTTTTGTGGCACCTTCTTCTACAGTTTGCCATCTCTTGAATAACGGCAGCCCTTTTACGATTAAGTCTAGCCAATTCTTGAGTTAGGATGTTCACCTTTCTTGCCAATTGAACATCTTCGATTGCGTGATACGGCGGTAGTAAATCATCATGTCCGTCGGTTGTTAGTGTTAGCGGCCGCTCTTATCTCATCACATTTAGGCGAGACTGACATTGTTTTTGCTTACTTATTTATGGAATGATGGTGTGTGAAAATATACTTGCAAGTTTGCTCTTAAATTGACAAATTGAAAGGTAAATAAATAGTCACATGCATATCATTGGCGTTACACTATATGCACGACTCCTATATGTTTTTATAGAAAAGAACAAAAAATATGCACATGTTCAACAGTTGATTGTATAACATTGTCACAAAGTAACATCCAAAAAAGAAGAAAAAAAATGGTGCCTCAATAATGAAGAACATTCTCACAAAGTAACATAAAAAAAATAACAAATAAAAGCAAGCCACTCCTGTAGATATTATTATTCAAGTAACAAACATTGAAAATCCTAGATGACTGATAAGTTGTGCTTCCATTGTGTTAAAGTACAAATTGAAATAACAACTATAAATCGTCCAAATGAACAACATTTTCGATCCACGAGGTTGTGGCCAATGTTGTTAGGAACGTTGTTTTTGAGTAGATGATTCACATTTCCATATGAAATCGTTGTTTCAGCGGCGGTTGCTTCTCCTGTTCGACCTCTACACGTGTCCTCTGTCCTCCGGTGTCGTTCTTGTTCCACTTTGCTTCTTAGTTAGTTGTAGGGGTGCACGATTGTGAGTTTCTTTTATGTTTAGAGATGTGACATTAGTCCAAACAACCATATCAGTAATTACATACAAAATTATATACATTGAAATAAAATATAGAAACACACTTGCCTTGCTTGTCATCAACGGTTCGATTACATGACTGTCTTGTGTGTCTGCCTTTCTACACCTGCCACAAGTTTTGCTTTACGCTCTTCCCTGTGATCGGATCGTGTTTTTCTTTGGGTCTTCTAGGTAGCCGCTTATCCATAGCGGTGGTTTTACGGTTTTGCAAGTCATCGAGTGCGCCACAAGGATACATCTTTTAGAGGATAAACCCTTGCTTCGTATGTATTTTTAGTGACGTTTTCTTAAACCAATCCATCGCTAATTTGCTAGTGTCAGGTCATCCCTTCAACTGTAGACACAAAGCACAAACATGACCACAAGGTAGACGGATAAACGCCATTTGCGGCAAGTGCATTCTCTGTTGTCAAAGTCAACAATATGAACATGTTTGGATCATAACTTGGTAAATCTTGTGCATCTCAATTCCGTTAACACCCCAATTAGTACTCTTTGCCATTCTATTGTTTACTTTTGCATTTGCCCATTCGGTAAGTTCATCCGTTAGAGCATCCGAAATAAAAATAATAATACATTTTCGAGCGATGTGCCAAATATGTAATAAACCAATTATAATAGACAGTTTTTTTTTAAGTTACCTTTGTATTTTGCTCGGCGTTCAAAATACCATTTTTGTAGAAGCCTTCGGTAGTACTCCATTAGTTGGGTTATTGGAATCTTCCTAACATCTTTGGTTCAGAGTTTCTTGATTACGCACTATTTGAGGTCATGTAATTGTACTGTTTGCGGAGGTAAACGCGACCATTTATCAAATCGGCTTCATCTTTTAGTTTTTATACACATCGGGTTTTAATGATTGAATCTGAAATTGAAGCATCAAACTCACGCTCTGTGTAAGCTTTGCATCTCCTCCAATATATAGCCTTCCATTTTCTAGTTTTCAAATTGCGGTTCATCATTAAATGGCGACAACAAAACCATGAAGCAGCGTTGGGAAAAAGCGGTACTACATGCATGTGCAATTGCGGATGTCGTGGAGATGATGGCCAAATCTTTTACTTCACCAATGCATTCTTTAAGTTTGCTCAAAACCAGGTCCATGATTCATTGGTCTCACCTTGAGAAACACCGGTTGCAATAGGTATAATCTGGTTGTTGTCGTCCATCCCAACAACAACCAGATTCGTACCAAGGTATCTCCCTTTAAGATGTGCGGCATCAATGATTAGCAATGGTGCATAAAGCGTAAAGCTACTGAATCTATTTTAAATCAATCAGAAATTGCTTAATTAATAATATTTACATAATAATGAAGGTATTAATTAGAAATAAAAGATAATAGAATTTATGAAAAACTTCACGGCAACAAAACCAATGAATACCATCTTTAACCGATGTCTCATACCGTCTCAATGTGTTCTTGTCCCCTCATTTTGCAACTTTTAGTTATAGCGATATCTGACAAGCTTTGCTCAAAAGACTCCCTTGGAAAACCGTTCAACAACTGTAATGCAATGTTTTTCCCACCCCAAGCTCGGTAGTAAGAAATGTCTACTTTCCAATCAACATTAAAATCTTTTTATGTCATAACCGTATAGACCCTTTTGCAATTCCTCAATTTATCAACAAGTATGTGACCCACTAATATTCGGGTAGCATTTCAATGATTAGGATGATTTTTTTACGGAACATGTATGATCGTTAATGGAAGTAACATAGAAGTATCGGCTAACAACACTTTTTGTGCGTTAATGTACCAGGTTGCAACCTTCTTCAAAACAAGCTACACTGTACCTTTTCTTACATGACTTAGTAACTTTATACTCAAACATATCAACCAACGCTTTTATTCCTATTGCATAAATGCATCCTTGCTTATCATCAAACCGACTACCCACCTTTAATTTAGATACTACAGGGTGTTTATGGTTACTTAACTTTTAATTATGGGATCGGTGAACTGGGTGGATCGGGGATACTTAGAAATGTGGTTTTACGCCAACTAGGCTGCACATCTACATTAACGTTCTTTGCACCCTCGTTATTATGATCTTCAACTTTTGGTGTTTGAAAATCAGATTCTTGAGGCAACAAAGGAACATTAAGATCAATATCAAGAGTCTTAGAAGAAGTAGACGGCTTTACCTCGGAAGATTTCTCGATAAGTTTGATGTATAGTGTAAGGATCACGTTCTACACAACATATTTCATGAACGAAGAAAGAAACATCATCATCGTCACTTACATCAATTTTGGTTGAAGCGGACATGTAGTATAAAGTGATGATCTTATCTTTAATCTGATATTTGTTAGTGAGATAGGTAATCAGATGTAGGTAGGTGATGTTAACTGGAAGTAAAACTCCACGAATTGATCTCTCAAAATCCAAATAAACTTTGAATTTTGGGAAATTAGCCGAAGTCATTTTTATGGGATTTGTGTTATGGAATTTGAGTTCTGGGATTGTACAAACCAATAAACCCAAAAAAAATTCGCTGAAAAGAGGACCTTTTAGTCGCTCAATATAAAATTCGCTTAAACTTTTCCCTCCACAATATTCATTACCCGCTCATTCACAAAGTATATTTCCGCCATAAATTTGATGTCACTCTACTAGAAAAGCGTCAAGTTTACTCATTGGGTGAAATAAAACAATGCCTCCCTCCTCTCGCTCTACTTCGGATCCAATCGAAAGCCATTGGAATACTACATCAATGCTACATACTGCGAATGTCCAAAACCATTACCGGTGGAAGTACAAACCTCTTGGACCCGGACTCGTCGTGGTAGAAGATTTAAGGCCTGTCCAATTTATGTAATATTATTATGCATTATACTTATTTTACTTGTTAGGTTGAATATGTGAATTTAACAAATCTTATTTTTAGGACAAAGAGACCAAATGTAACTTCTATGGGTTCCTAGACCCGAACTACCAAGTCGATATTACAAAGATTTGTTTTACAAGGAACATGAGGAAAAGAAACATTTAATGAAGACGGAAGCGTTAGGTCTCGGATGAAGTTATTGAGGTTTAAAACAATGATATCATGAAAATGTTGGATGAGTTGACTTTTATCAAGTCAAGAGTGCAAGTTCATGACAAAGTTGTGTTGGTTTTCAGTTTGATTGTTCTCTTGATCTTGTAGTTTGGTTATGGTAATCTGTTTAGCAATAAGTGTTATGTAATATGTATGTTATAGTGTTTTAGCAATAAGATTGTTTGTAGTCTTTTTTTCAAATCAAATGGATGTTTGTAAAAAACAAACATTTTAGCAATTTACACAAATTGTTTGTTGCAAATCAACATATCACAACAACGTATATACGAAACAAGGGCTTAAAGAAAGCCTACATGGCTGTTAGGAATATACCAAGTTGCACTACAGAGACATGCATAAGAAGTTGTCTTTTGATGTCCTACACGACATACGGTTTGTGGTTACATTTGATTGAACAACAAAAGTCTAAACCCACATACAAGCCATACCCAAAGAGATGAAATGCATCTTTATTCATCACTTGTATGAACAACCACCTTATACTTCCAAAAGTACTCCACCATATGCTCTCGATACGCCAAAGCAACTTGAAAAGGGTCATCAACCTTCATACTTAAGTTGTTACCCACTGTGCAAAAAATACATACCCAAACTCCACAATCACCGTATGCGTTGGCTTGTATAGGGACATCATCCGCAAATCGAAATGTGATCTTATAATCAGAAACATATATTGATTTGGCTTGAAGAACTTGACACAAGTTTAGATCTTGTGGTAGCATTCTCTCAAAAGTGACCCTCATTTTAAATTCTTTTCTCTCGTCTCGGGTTACGGCGTACCTAGTGATTCATAAATTGTTATAACTCAGGTGCAATTTGTAACTTCGGCGAGAAACGGTGAAATCGAAATGGCGTTCACGAGAAAGTATACCTAAATGTGAACAAATAAACTTTGTCGAAATTCATCACATTGTGAGCATATATAGATTTACCCAAGTATCTAGAAGAAAGTATGGTCTTTATATACAAACCTTCTCGACACTAGACCATGGCAATGGATAGCGTTGACGATGGCGTAGTAGTCACGCATAGACCCATCAAGGATAGAAGACGAGAAAAATGGTCCAGCCATAGCCTAATCGGCATTGCCCGGCACGAACTTCCACATTAGATCAACCCAAAGATCCAGGATCTTTGCAAAAAATTTATAAGATACATACCGTTAAACTAATTCAAATAAAAAATTTTTATGGAAATTAAATATCTGTTAAGTACCTCATCTCCAAGCCATCCTTTTTTATTGCCCCTTCCATACCCCAACAAAGCCAACCAAAAATTTCGATGAACAACGATGTCGCCAAGACCCCAAGGAAAGTTATGCGATGACTTAAATTTTTTTATAAAGATATCCATAGATCTTTGGTTTAGTAACCTTGTTGATATCGCAACCTTCAGGATGTGACAAATCCTGGAAAATTTTAAAAACCAGATTAATGTATATGTCTTTAAGATGTCTATTTGTAAAAGTAGTTATGCTATACCTCTACCCATGTTTCCAACTGATTATCTTCACCACGTGGGGGATTAATATCTTTTCTCGATCTTTTGGAGCGTCGTTTACGCAATTGTGGAGTCGTGGGAGGGAGGTTCACGTATGGGTCCTGCAAACACTTGCCTACATGCTTTGTCCTTTTTAAGTCAACATCTTCTTTCAAAACAGGAGTACTCTCTTGGGTTACTTTGGCATTACTCTCTTTGGTAACTTTGGCCTTTCTAGTTTTCTTTATTGCTAGGCCATTATAAGGTGATTTATGCGAACTTACTTGCATTTCTCTTCCTTTTAGCACGCATTAAAACATCCTATACAAAAAAAAATTCATCATTGAAATAACATCAAACTTTTGAAGTACATGTGGTAACTTTAATAAATAATGTAGCGTACCTCGAAGTTGTAGTCAAGGGTTATTGGCTTGTCCGGTCGAATTATGAAACATGGCACATGCTTGCTTTCACAGACATCATTATCAATTTTTCTAATTCCTCCTTGGTTGACAACTCATTTGCAACCAGTAACTCAACCTTCTTACTTTCTCATTAACGTGGCCATCAACATTGTATGATTCATTATGAATAACCATCTCTCCAAGATGATTCATATGCTCATCCCCCATCCATGCCATTTGTGACCTTTGCTTCACTTACTTCGACCATAATGAGAATCTATAATGTTACTTTGATTACCTTGAACCCCTCTATAGATTTCGGCAACATTTAACATCTGCCTCGCGATCATGAGAGTGTTGATGAGTAGCATTGCAATCAACAATGTCATTTTCATTACCTTGAACGCCCTCTACAGATTTATCATCAACATTAAACACACCTTCATGAGCATGTATTTCACGTGCTTGAACCGCCTCTCGGGTTTATCATCACCGCATTTATCGTCAACGCTAGACACACCTTCACTTACTTTCACCGTAACATCGGAATCATGAGCATGTATCTCAGTAGCTTGAACCGCCTCTCCGGGTTTATCATCACCAAATTTATCATCAGCGTTAGGCACACCTTCACTTACTTTGAGTAACATCGGAATCATGAGCATGTATCTCGGTAAGCTTGAACCGCCTCTCCTTGTTTATCACGGATTTATCATCAGCGTTAGGCGCACCTTCACTTACTTTCGAGGTAACATCGGAATCATGAGCATGTATCTCGTAGCGAACCGCCTCTCCTGTTTATCGATTACTGATTTATCATCAACGTTAGACACACATTCACTTACTTTCTCCGTAACATCGGAATCATGAGCATGTATCTCAGTAGCTTTAACCGCCTCTCCGGGTTTATCATCAACACTTACCACTACCTCACTCGGTGTTTCGCCATCTTCCTTGTTTTCAGTAGCCTTTTGTTCATCTAGCTCGGTACATTTTATCGACATTCCGAAGGTCCATAAGCAGAGAAATCATCTTCTATCTCAATTTGTTCATCTAGCTCCGGTATTTGCCACTGTAATTATACAAGAAAAACACAACTATATGGATGACCAAATCTAGAAAACATCTATAGATAGTGCAGGTGAAATTAATATATACGTACTTCAACAATTGCCGATTGAGAAAATTTTTCGTTCAAATTAGGTAAATTCAAATGGTGGGATCATGATGCGGAATGTGATCAACTAACGGCAATGGTTCGTCTTGAAGACAATAATCCATAGGCGACATAGCCGCGATGGAAAAGTGGCGGGGTCTATATAAGTAAGCCCACCTTGTTCGCTTTCAGATTAACACAACTTCGATTTGCCGCAAGATTGATCGAGGTTAGGGCTAAAGGTGCGTAGTTAAGAAAACCGATTTAGGTATGTAACAAAATAACGATAAAATATAAAAGTACTATTAAAAGGAACATAACCTTTTTATAATCACCCGAATGAACATCATGAGAATGAAGATCAAACAAACTAGGACTACCATTCCAGTTTTCATTATGAATTGGACTTGAAGTCTTAATTTCCATGGCATTTTGGCCAAAACAATCCTCATCCGATTTATGCGTGCATATGAGTTGAAGTCTGAAATTTAATATATACAATCAATTATACTACTAAAGAAACGAGACCTAAATGATTAACAAATATTAAAGTAAATTACCATGGCATCTTTGGAAGCCAAATTTTCATCAACACATTGCCTTATTTGCAATTGATCCTGAATAATGTATGTATATAATCCACTAGCCTATAGACCCGTGATAAATCACGGGTGGCTAATAAAAATTTACTTAATAAAAAGGTCGAAGTTGTGAACTTGTGATACGAATGTAATAAAATTGAAGTATAAAATAGAATAATTATGAAACTTAGTTTTCTTGTTTAGTAACAACAAAATGAACCGTTCAAAAACAAAAGGAGAAAAAAATGACAATGTGTAACTTTGTTCGATCTTCATAATAAAGGAAACGTTAAAGTTATTTTGAAATAGGTTAGAATTTCGATTAAAAGTAATATGTATTTGAAGATATATTTTTGACGACAGAACATATCTAAAGTTTAAATAAACATTTAATAACCTAGGTCAAAAAGAAAAGAAAAAAAAGCCAAATATATTTTTTGTATGATAAAAAAAGCATGTTAGTCCTATTTTCTCCACATCAAGTGTAGCTTCTTCATCATTTTTAATAAAAAAATGATTAGTAATACGGTGGATTGACATGCAAATGCATTAAGAAAACTTGCAGAGTAGTCTCAGTATGTCTTGTAACCAAATGAAGTAACAAAAATAAATACGTAACCACAAGTGTGGGAGTTAATTTACCACATATTTATTGAGTGGAATATATAAACTTTGTAATTGCTTCTTTACTTAATTAATGAACAGACACTATTGTACATGCTAAAAAATTTTCAAATATGAATATCAATTACATCATAGGATTCTGACAATCGACTTTTTTCATTCCTCACAATCAGATCGTTTGAAAGGCAGGGTACTAAAGCATAAGCGAACTCGTCGATTTCGAGCCTTGAATATAACCAGCATGATTTTTTTTAGCAACTATGTTCAAAATTAAGTTTAGACACAAGTCACTCACTAACTTGCAATAATCCAAACTTCATTGTCTTAGCCTACATTTTGGAAAGAACTTAAGGTAATGTTGTGATGCATTAACCACAATTATCTACCATAAACATGCATCAGTTAATAAGAATTTTGACATTAGATACTAATAGTAGCGACGTCTAAAACATTGTTGTGTCATATCCTTAGCGGCGGGTCAGATTGGGTTTGGGTAGCAACCGGTATATGATACTTGACGCCGTTCAACATTGTACATATAAGAAGAAATTTAATTGTCCAAATTAAAACAACGAATGCATCATTAAAAACTTAATATTGTACGATGTACGCACTCGATGATAACTACTTTCTGCATCCCGTATAAGAAGCTAATTCATTATAGTCTGTTGCATTTCCAAGCTCAAGATGCCCGATCTCACCATATGTCAGCATCATTTTTTCTTGAACTCTACAAATAAAACCAAATAACGTAATCAAGTTCCTTGACACATAAAATTTAATCATTTGTATCCATATCTCATAGTAGTATTCATTACCTAATCTGTCACACCGATCCTTGTCATGCATGTAGTAAAGGTTGATATACGCGATAAGTCGATCATCATATTTTAAGACAATTACATGCTAGTCAAGAGCACATAAGGGCCCAAGAAATCGCTCAACACCGTTTATATCACCATCGACCGTCAAACCAGCAATATTATGTTTGAGTAATTGACATTGTGAAGCCGTAGAGACTAAATCAAAAAAGAAAACAATCTTAAGAAAAATAAATAACACAATATGCATAGATTCCTGTTATCAGCCTAATCCGATATTATGATTAAGCATCGCTAAATCCTAACATGAATATGATACTCAACAAATATTAACATCTACTCTCTTTAAGTGAGGGTTTACATATACCAAAAATGACATCAAGTACTCGTAACAGTTAGCAAACCCATCAAACATAAACTAAATTGCAAGTCTAATCGGACCTAAAACCGATCAATTTTCACCTTGAATGTAACATGCCTACATAAAGAACTAAACAATGCAAACGAAACATTCGTAAAGACCTCTAAAGAAATAACTTTAAATAAAAATTAGTGAAACATATGTTTCCATAGCTCATATAGTCATTGTTTTGCAGCACTAACCCGAATCGCGAACACCATAGTAATCGAACACCATTAATGTAAGACCTTAGTTTTGTCAACCTTATCACTTTACCAAGCAAACCCAACACACGTTAACCCAAGTTATGCGTGTAAAACGTGAAACCCAAACACAAACAAAGCTTAGAAATAAGATGAGAAAGATGGTGACTTGATGTAAAATTCGTGTATGTGAGAGGATAAGATAAACACAATATGTTGTATTACTTCAAAGGAAAAACACACACACACACACTTTCAAGCACACCCCTAAAATGACCATTTGAGGGGTATTTATAGTCCAAGGGACTTGTTGCCCTAAAGGCTTTCCATGGGCTTTTCGTGGACTTGGATTGGGCTTGGGATGCTTAAGATTATACACGGCTTAGCATACCTTAACATTTAACCAATTAGCTTAGCCCAGTCCACGAGCCCGTTGACTATTCTATCACGATATCAAACACACGATACAAAGTTCCTAATCGTGAATGACCATCACTTCAAATAAAACTATTAAGGCTAACAATCTCCCCCTAAGGGGTGGTCATTCAAAAGATGCTCCACTTGATTTGGTCTTTACTTTTCTCGAGCTTGAACTTTGTGCGTAGATATAGAATAGTCTTGATTCTTTGTTCCTTCATGCTTTGTGATCAGATAATGTGGTTGTCTGCCGTTGTCAACTTTGTTGGTTAGGTATCTCCACGTCTTTTTCCACCATGCTCACACTTCTATTTGTCTTTTGGTTACCAATGATGTAGTTCTCGAGTCTTTACACTTTGTAGATTCTTTGACATTGACGAAGAATCATCTTTAACTTTGAGTTGCCTTTGATTTTGATGAGAACTTTCATGTGTTGTTGGTATGAGCATGTGGTACATGATCCATCCTCCGGAGCTTCCATAAGAAGAAAACATAAAAGCAGTTAGTAATAAGCGGATTCCGGCACTTACAAGTTTGAATTTCGAGGGTGTTACGACATAGTGTGAAAACACGTCTCTAATTCTCACAAAGGCCGTTCTGGCTGAGTCCCACAAGTGAGATAACGCGATATACCGAGTACATCTACAATTCGGATGAGTGTTGAGGTACACGAAGCATCACCCACACGTAGACCGTTTGAGACACACTAAGCGTAATCCATGAGGAGTTACGAAGTGACCTGCGTCGAGCTTGATGTTGACCACTGGCGGGGAGTTTCCATTCAATCACAAGATCCGCAGATGTGAAACTTCTCATAAATGTTACGTGATTGCTAAGATCTACGTAGGACTCTAGAATATATCACTTGTGCCCTTATTGATGAACAACAAGCGATGTCATGTCATGTGTTCCTATGAGATCTTTTGATGAATCTCGTGGCTCTAGACTCAATTAGTGCATATTGGTTTTCTGGCGGAGACTAGGGAGAGGGTCTCCTTCTTCAATACCAACGATCTCTAAGAAAAAGTCGATAGATTATGTAGGGTTCCCAGTGAGAATGAAACAAATCCTTTTAAGAGGAATTGAATGGCTAGAAGGTTAGGTGCGGTCGTCCTTTGGGTCCATGGCGTCTTTGTCTTCAATACCGGTGTCATCTAGTGACAACCGGTAGCATATGTATTGAACCGGTTTACGCCCTAAGGTTGAATATGGAGGGCTATTTATTTTCACCCTTTTCATTACATTTCTTTTAATTCTTCAACCCCTTCTTTCTCCTTTCTCACATTACTCCTTTTTTCAATTATACCTAAGGACTTCTAATACTAACTACGGGTATTGTCCTTGGGTAGATCCCTCCGGCTCTGGCGGATCATAGGGCGAATTTCCTATCCTTAGTCACCTTATAACTCCATGACCGTCCCATGTTGCCATAAAACCATTTTACTTGAAAATCTCACAGAGTGTTTATGATAGAAAACATGTTTGAGACACTCAGAGTTTTATATTTTGAAACACTCCCCTTCACATGTGCTTATGAGTTTTAGCAGAAATCTGCACATAGAGGGTAGAGTTTGCACTTTTTGAATTGATCGACTCATGATAGACAATTCCCCACGAGACCTTGATTCACGTTGCCTAGTTAATAAGTTCCATTGTCAGTTTTTAGGTGACAACTAGCTCTAATAACTAACTTGAAGATGTAAACACTCCTTGAAAAGGGGGTTAGACCCATGAAGGTGCATATCTATCACAAGTTTCTCGAGATGGTACATTTCCTGACTTTGATTCCCGTCAATTCATTGGTTCCGTCTGAGTCGAGCTCATTGTGAGATTCAAACAACGATCATTAAATATTTTTGATCACATTTTAATCCGTCTCCTCCCCTCAAAAATAGCATATTAGTGATATTTTTGATATCAACGGATTAAACAACATTTTAGAATCTTTTGGGGAGACAAACGGATTTGATTTAAGCATGAATTTGTAACATTTTAGATTTATACTCCCCTTTTAATAAAGCATAATCAATTAAAGGGTTTTAGAGGAGTTATCTTGAGCACAAAATATTTTGAAAGATTTTGAAAATCTTTTTGAACAATCTTGAAAAGGTGCTCAAGATGATGATGATTTCTCACCATTTTTAATTGCCTTTGAAGGCGTACACTTGAGTTTTTCTATAAAAGCACGAGTTTTGATTTGAAAAATAATCAAAAGTCATCATTTTAGTCGGGTTTAAATCTTGAAGTATCTGAAAGCCATTTTATGAAGAAATTTTGAGAAGCGACATGTTTTAGAAAACAATAAAGAACTCTCGCTCAAGCATCTGTACATACCCGTATCATTGTTGAATGACATTTCTAGAAGCGTCTGAGAATATCGATTATCACGAGACATGTCGTGAGAAGAATATTTTGGATTTTTGATTTTATATTGCTTTTGTATTTTTGAAAGTTTTATATTTTTATATTTTGCTTTTGTTGGTTTTCAAATTTTGTATTTTGTTTTTCAAAAATATTTCTGTGAAGCTTTTGGAAAATCATTTTCAAGAAGATTGAGAAGACGTTCTAACTCCTCGGGGTTAGGCTTGCATTCAATTCGTCGAACTAACTAGTCAAACCTTTCTTTTGGAAGGGCTTTAGTTAATAGATCGGCGAGTTGGTAATCGGTCTTCACGAAGAATAATTCAACAGTACCATTTTCGACGTACTCTTTGATGAAGTGGTAGCGGACACGGATATGCTTAGTCTTTGAGTGATGAACAGGATTGCATGATATGGCTATGGCACTTTTCGAGTCACAATACATAGGTATTTTATAGAAAGTAAAGCCATAATCTGTGAGTTGCGTTCTCATCCATAGAACTTGAGCACAACACGCAGATAGAGACACATACTCGGCCGGTTGATAGTCAGGTGCAATCTTGTTTCTTTGAAGACCGACTTACTAACTTTTCACCCAAAATTGTGCTCCTCGGATGTACTTTTTTAACTTGATCACTGCGTGGTGCATCGAAAAGGCAATTAGATCAAATCCGGTTCCTTGGATACCAAAGTCCCATGTGAATGGATGTCTTCAGTACGAAAGATCCTTTTAACCTCTTTGAGGTGCGATTCGGTAGGCTTTGCACGAAACCGTGCTAATAAGCAAACACAAAATGAATATCACAGTGGGTCGACTAGCGGTAAGATACATGAGAGAACCAATCATGCTCGATATTTCTTGGATCAATAGGTTTCCCAAACAAATCGGCTCCAATTTTTGGTGAAGTTACCATTGGTGTTCGACCGAGTCACAATTATTCATACCATGATTTTTCAAAATCTCGATCGTATTTAGCTTGATTTATTAAAATTCCACGAGGGGATTGATGTATTTGTAAACCAAGAAAGAATTTTAGTTCCCCATCATGGACATTTCAAATTTGCTTTTCATGAGATTTTCAAAATGTTTTGAAAGATTGGGATTAGTGGACCCAAAGATGATGTCGTCCACATAAATCTGAACAATCAAAATGTCGTTTTGCATTTTTGTGTAAACAAGGTAGGATCAACTGTTCCTTTGGTGAAATTGTTTAGGATAAGGAAAGAGGACAGTTCGTCATACCACGCTCTCGAGCTTGTTTCAATCCATAGATTGCCTTTTTGAGTTTGTAGGCGTAGTGCGGATGATTCATGTCTATGAAGCCTTACGGCGACTCCGCGTACACTTCTTCTTCGAGTTCCATTCAAGCGCGGTCTTAATGTCCATCGATAAACCGTGATGTTTTTGTGGCCGCATAGGCTAAGAAAATCCTAAGCGCTTCTAGTCTAGCTACAGGCGCGAATGACTCTTCAAAGTCTATCCCTTCCTCTTGTATGTATCCTTTGGCCACAAGACGAGCTTTGTTGCGAATGACAGTCATTTCTTCATCCCGTTTGTTTTTCCATAACCATTTAAGATCAATGGCCTTGAGCGTCAATGGGTCTTGGAACCATTTCCCAAGAGTCATGTAGGCGGTATTGGAGAAGTTCCTCCTGCATCGCTTCTATCCATGCGGGTTCCGCCATTGCCTCGCGAATGTTCTTTGGCTCTATATTGCTAATTGAGCAAAGGTAAATGCATAAGTAGCAATCGGTGGCAAGTTGGCGTCTCGTCTGAATTGGCCTTGAAGGTTCACCAATAACTTGTTCAATTGGATGGTCTTTTGTCCACTTGAGTGTAGAAGGATACCGTTGGTTATACATATGCGAGTTAGATGGTTCTCGTAAGCTAGAAGATGATTGGTGATTCCGTAGCAAACGGGTTTTCAAATAAGTCTTCATCTAACGTTGCATCGTTATGGTTTTGATTTTGCTCATCAGCGTGGGTAGAGCGGGTGCAAGAACTTGAGTAGATGTAGATGATGTTGATGGAGTTGGTGCATTGGTTTCGACCGTTGTAGATGCATCTTCTGTTGGTGGTGGAGGATGATGTTGAGTGGGTGCAGCGGAATGATGGTTTGATGCATTTGTCGAAGTTCCACCATAGTATTCATCGAACATTAACTCGAAGAAATTCTCCCATTCTTGTTCTTTAGGATTGTCAATCGAAGTTGATTGAGCTCTTTGAGTACGAGTCTGGCGATGTGTCGAGAAGTGGTTTAGTGCGGGTTCTAGAGCGAGTCTCTCCGAAGCCATATGTGAAAGTTCATCAAATTTCACATTCATCGTCTCCATGATCCTCCTAGTTCTCTGTTATACACCACTGAATGCCCTCGAGATATCTGAATATCCAATGAAGATTCCAATATCACCTTTAGCTTTCAATTTACCTAGATCTTCTCTGCGTTGGTAGGATAGCACAAAGCGCCAAACACGTGAAAGTAAGAGATATCGGGTTTTCTGTTGTTCACAAGCTCATATGGGGTTTTATTGAATCTTGGATGGATTAGGGATCGGGTTCGAGTGAAACAAGCGTGTAACAACATCACCCATAGAAATAGCGGTGCACTAGAATAGATTAGCATTGTGCGGCGACTTCCACAAGAGTTCTATTTCTTCTTTTAACTACCCCATTCTGCTGTGGAGTTCTAACAACGATGTCGATGTGTGATTCCAACATCTTCAAAATAAGCTCTTAACTCACGATTAGTGAATTACGTGCGTTATGCATTCTTACAACCCTTGGAGTTTGAAGAAGTACTTGAATTCGTTTGAAAGGTGATGATGATGCTTGGTGCCGTCTTTTGATCTCGGGAACTTAACCCATGTATATCTTGAGTAATCATCGACAATGACAAGAATATACTTTTTCCCATTAATGCTTTCAACTCTCATTGGGCCACATAAGTCCATGTGCAACATATGCAACTTTGCTTCGAACTAGGTGCGGTTTGGGTTTATATGATGCTCTTTTGCTTTTTCTTTGTTAGCATGATGGACATAGGTGATCCTTGGTGTATTTGAACTTAGGAAGTCCATTGCGATGTTGTCTTTGGCAAGATTGTTGATGGTGTCGAAATTGAGATGGGATAACCGTCGTGCCACAACCAGAATTGTGTTCGGATGCTCTTGTCATAAGACATATTGGTGATGAAGAGGCCATTTGGTTTATGTCGATAGCATACAAGTTTGTATCACGATTCCCGTTAAGATATCGATTGCCATCCAAGTTTCTAACGAAGCAAGCATTTTTCCTAAAAGCAACCTCTAAATCGCATCCGCAAGCTGCCCGTGAGAACAAATTGTGTCCCAACCCTTGACATAGTAAACCCGGTGATCAAATAATTTCCAAAGGTAGATCTCCATAACCCATGATAGGCGCTACATGATCATTTCCGAAGCGTCACGGTTCCCATGAATTTCAGACGAAATTGATCGGCCTTGATTCCGGTCATGTGCTTGGAGCAACCCGAGTCGACGATCCAAAGACATATTTCGATAACTTGCCAATCACAGAAGAAGAAGATTTTGGAAACCGTTTTGATTTTGGTTCCTTTGGGTTAGAGGTAAAATCCGGATCACACTCATAGAAGTCATCTATTGGTAAGACAGGTGCATCACTCATTCTTCCATTCTCGAGTGTGAAAGTTCTACCCGTGGGTTTCCAAATGTCATCCCTAAAGTAAACATTATGCTCTATCGGTAGTGTAAAGCCTAAGTCTCGCGACTAGTCTTCCTATTCGTTTAGCATAAGTTCTTTTGGGAACATTCTTCTTAACTTGAGCTTAACAATCTCATTTATAGAAACACAATCATCATGAACATTAGTTAAAGATTTCTTGCAAGTTAAACAAAGAGATTCAACAGATTCATTAAACTTAGCAGATTTCATAGGTTCATTACATTCGGATGAAATGTCTTTCTTATTAGAAAGCGGTAAATTCCTAGGGTGTTCTTCTACTTTCTTCTCTTTATTCAAGCTACTACTCTTAGAGGCAAGCGAGACTCTATTGTTCCTTGTATTGCTCTTAGGCTTTAGTCTGCTGCTCCTAGAGGTGCTTCCTAGTCTTGTAGAAGGTAAGGCACACTCATTAGGATTCACAATCTTATCTAGAGAAGTGGTTTCAACTTTCCTAGTCTCTTTAGAGTGCTTATCTAAACTTATGTCGTTTGTTCCATATGTTTTAGATGTGGAGGCAGACGCATTAGTGGTACTCATCTTAAAAGTCAGTGCTAAAACTTTTGGTATCTCGATAACCGCTTTTCCTTTATCAACATTTTGTTTAGGTAGGGCAGGTGGAGTGGCTGGTTTTGATGAAACATTTTTCTCATTGACTTTTGGAGGAGGCATAGAAGCAGACATTTTTGGTTTGATAACCGGTTTGGGAACATTTGCTTTCTCCTCAGTCAATGGTTTTGTAATCACAATTTCCACTACCTTTCCTTTTTGACTTTCGGTGAGCCCTCAAAAGATCAATTTTTACTTTCATGTCATTGTAG
Organism: Chrysanthemum makinoi; assembly: GCA_910596185.1. Lineage (NCBI taxonomy): Eukaryota > Viridiplantae > Streptophyta > Magnoliopsida > Asterales > Asteraceae > Chrysanthemum > Chrysanthemum makinoi. Next base: position 146,830,611 of record OU343216.1, on the reverse strand, counting down.
GCACGCTCATACGACAATTTGTCATACTTGCATTCCTCAGGTTTTCGATCAAGTTGTTTAAAATATGAGACATTTTCTTTTTCAAGTTTCTCAAGTGCTTTTTCATATTTTGAAACAATTTGAGGTCTCAGTGAGTCTTTCATGATCTTCAACGAATATGTTTGCAAAATGATGGACATAATATCATGAGTCGAACATCTTGAAGAGAGAATCATTTAAAATTTCCAAAACTTTGATTTGTTCAACACTTTCATTAGCTTGCTTTACCAGGGGATTTATGGTCCTTGACAAAGTCAATTGTTTCTTTCAAAAAGGCTTGTTCAAAATGAATTACCCTTGAGTTGATGTTATTCAGCTGAGGGGCAATTTGAGTTTCAAAAACTTTTGTTCAACATCAAAACTACTAAACGGATGTTTGTTGTAATAGTGGTTTTAGTTTTAACGGTCTCTTGAAGATCTGCAATTCTAGTTTTCACATTTTCCAAAATACTTCTTGCATCACTTGTGTTAAAAGGATTGTTTGAAGACATTTGTTCAATGTTCGAAAGAGATTTGGAGACAACAACTGGTTTTGAAACTAATTTTGAAGCAGTGTTGACACTTTGTTTGAAACACTTGGTTTGGTGGAAAGCGTTGATTGAGAAACAAACGAAATACCATTAATTTGGTTCCATTTATTATAATCAATAGGTTTGATTTCCGGATGTTTTTAGTTCATTTTAGATCTACTCTCCTCAGATAGTTCCAACGTTTCAAGAGAATCATGCACAATTATAGGTTCATGCAAAGGTTTTCCATTGTTCAACACATTCCGTTCTTTCTGAGCTTTCTTGAGAAAACAAGGAGGTGAGTTACCAAGAGCCATTTTTTGCGAATTATGAAAAATCGGATTTACTTGATTAGAAAGCATCTTGATTGTCTTAGCGGAATGACCCGTTGTAAGAAGTAAATTATCAATTTTTGATCGTTTCAATTTTATCCAGAATCTCATCAAGAAGAGAATCTTCTCGTTTTGCAAAATCGGTTATCAACTTCTTCTTCTCTTTTCAAGATCGAGAATATGTTGCTTTTGTTTTGAAAGTTGGTTATTTAGTTCAGAAATTACCTTGTTTAAAGATTTGATTTTCAAATTCAGATTCACATCAAGTGTGTCATACTTGAGTTGCAAATATTTTTCTCTTAAAACAGAATCTCGATAACCAATTTCTAATTCTGACATTTTGTTTGTATGAAATTCAAAGGCTTTGGCGTGCTCCTTGTAACTCTCAAGCTCAGCGGTCAATTTAGCATTCGCGGCCTTAACTTAGCGATTGACCGTTTTAACTTTCTCAACTTCAATGCCACATTGATTGATTAATGATTCAACATAAGCACGTGTTTCCTCATCGGTCTCAGTATTTTGTGCCACACGACCTCCACTAGGATCCACATCCGGAGTTTGAGTTAGATTGCTACAACTCGGATTGTCGGTATGTATCATAAGTAGGTGCTTTGGCGTCCGAATCTTGTTCGTCATGAGTAACCACATCAAATATGACATTGTTATAACATGGATCAATGATTGGTACCTCAGATACTGCGTTGGCGTCATAGACAGGAGGTGAGTCTGACTCCGTGTCATACTTAGCTTCCTGAAGATTTGCCATGAAGATGCAATTCGCATTGAGTTCCTCGAGGTCTTCCAAATCATCCATAATAGCCATGAAGTCATGTTCCTCAGCACTTAATGAAGTCCAGTTGTTCCTTTTGTGCAAGCGAATAACTTTAGAAGATACGCAAGATCATTCTTTTTCGGCTTAGTTGGACAATTCCTAGCCATGTGACCCAATCCTTGGCGGTTATAACACTTAACACGATTACCACGATTCACATTTCCATAATTCCCAACTCTTGGGTACAACATTCCCATTCGATTACCCACTTACTCTATTTCCAACATTACGACCCATCGATTACCACGATTGAACCGCTGATTACCCATCGAAATCTAGTAGCATATCCTGGCGATTCCCAATAACTCCAACCATTTGACCTTGATTGCCCATGTTCACACCGGTTTTGCAATTTGCACATTGCGAGTGTTTGATGAAATCCTTTGGTTGTTGTTAGTTGGTGTGGAATAGCGACGCTAAATGCTTTACCCCAGAATACAAATGCTTGTGACAAAGCTTCTTCTGGTTCCATTTCAAGATCGGTGATTCCTTGTTCACTGGTAATGTTGTTGTTCAGGTGGATAGTATTGTTGTTGAGGGATGTATTGCTGCAAGTTGTTGTTAGTGGAAGATGATGAAGCTTGTTGTTGTGTATTCACTGAAGTTTGAGTCTTTGCAATGAGTGCCAATGGATCATGATTCTTTGCTAATCTTTCTTGCATGACTTCATTCACTTCATTTTGGTTTTGTTTGAGAAAATCGTTGAGTTGATCAAAGTTCACTTGATGTAAGTCCTTTGTTTGGTTGACAATAGTGACATATCGTCCCCATTCTTATGGTAGATTGTTCAGGAACTTGATGTTGCTCATGATAGTTCGGGTGTCAACTTGTTTCGATCGCTCATTCATTAAAACAAAACCTTCCATAGTAGGATTCAATGGATTCTCACGGGTAGATGTAAACTTCTCCCATGCGGTTAGCAACTTGTTCTCTGTGTCTTGTTGACGATTTACGTTCCATGACAAAGTCGTCTAACACGTTCCCACATGTCGGCGGTTTCTGGCTGTCTCAGGCAAAGATGTCTCTTGGTAAACCCGGTTATATAATATGAATTGCCATGTCATGCGCCCGACTTGTTTCGATCCTCTTAGAGTATTGATTATCCTTTTGAAGACGAAAAAATGGTGGGGCGGGAGGTGTTGCATCAGGATTTCCAAGGTCTTGGACTTGTCGAGGTATGAAGGATCCATCCTGAATGGATTTGATCATCAATTTTCCATTAGGTTTTGTCTTGATGTAACGAAGCATTCGACTTGTCCATTGAAGATAACCACCTTTTCCAACATAGGAGGGCGGTTTTCAAAGGCACGGCTGCATGAATATCTTGTTGAGTAGCCATTGATGAAGGTATGATATGATAAAGTTGATGTAGGATCGATTCAACGATAAAGGAGTTGTGGTTGATGAAGATTAAGCTCGGTTGAGGTGTTTAGGAAAGTCATTTTCGTAACCTTAGTTCTAAAAATTTTTAAGCCCAAAATTTGAAACTCACTATAAAAATCAATTCTAAGGTCGTATGAAAAATTTGAGTTATGACAATTTTGGCCTTAAATTTGACCGAAGAATTTGAATTTAGGCCCAAAATTTGAATTTTGACCAAAATTTCCACAGATTAAACCAAAATTTGAATTCGTAAAATTGAACGTTTAGTCTCCTTAAAAATTTGATTTTTTTTTTTTTTAATAAAAACCTTTATGCGTAGAAAGAGCTTAGGCGTAGAAACACGATTCGATGTAGCGAGGCTTAAGTAGGATCGGTGCTTATCGTAGGAAGCTTATCGTAGAAACCTTATGCGTAGAAACCTTATGCGTAGAAACCTTAAGCGTAGAAACCTTATGCGTAGGAACCTTAAGCGTAACCTTAGGCTTATGCGTAGACAAAAAGTTACTCGTAAACCTTACGCGTAATTTTGAAGTTATGCGTAGAGTTACTCGTAAGCTTTTAGCTTATGCGTAAACTATGGTTAAGAACCAAAATCCTTTACACTTTCACAGCGTAAGAGATATCCACAAGTCGAAGTGTTCCACACACTTATCCAAGTGAGGAAGCAGCGAGTAACGATTATAACTCGAAGATTCTTCACCAAAAGTTACGAGTAGAAAACTAGGTTTTGACTTTTGACTTCTACTCGTAAGAAATTTCCAACGATTCAAATGATTTCTTTTGCACAGAAAGCCTTAAAACACTCGAATAACCCAAAAATGTTGACCTTTTTCACCCAAAGTGCTTAGAAAAGTTACGGGTAGAAATGACCAATAACCAAATACGAGCTTAAAAATGAAGAAAAACACGTAAAGCTTCGAACTTTTTCAAAAAACTGAAACTTTAGCACCAAATAAACCTTAAACCACAAGAATCTTGAATTTTAAAGTGCAAAATTTAAAGCTTTAAGCTTGACAAAAACGCATTATAACGAGAGCCTTTTATGCGTAACCCTTCAAAACAAACACAAACACTCCTAAACCATTGTTAGGCGATTGATACCAATTGTAGGACCACTATGATATATCAACCTTATCACAAACCCAACACAAATACCACGTTAACACAAACAACACAAACACAAACAAAGCTTAGAAATAAGATGAGAAAGATGGTGACTTGAATGATATATATACCGTGTATGTAGTGAAGAGAATGATGAAACAATATGATGTTTATTTCAAAGGAAAAACACACACACACACTTTCAAGCACACCCCTCAAATGACCATTTGAGGGGTATTTATAGTCCAAGGGACTTGTTGCCCTAAAGGCTTTCCATGGGCTTTTCGTGGACTTGGATTGGGCTTGGGATGCTTAAGCTTATACACGGCTTAGCATACCTTAACATTTAACCAATTAGCTTAGCCCAGTCCACGAGCCCGTTGACTATTCTATCACGATATCAAACACACGATACAAAGTTCCTAATCGTGAATGACCATCACTTCTAATAAAACTATTAAGGCTAACAATTAACTTTCCATAGTAATCTTGAACACCATTAGCTTTAAGAGTATGCAATAACTGTAAAAAAAAACCCATCAAATAACCCAAAAAAACTTATTCGCTTGATCCCATCTAAAATATCAATCAATCCATATATTGAAAATTGAGAATCAGTACCCATAAAAAAAACCCACATAAAAACTAATAATCAAATTGAGTAATTTTATTTTACTTATGAGAACCCACAAAAAAACTAATAATCATTTTAACTAATCGATCCATATACTTATGAGTACCCACAAAAAACCCAACCCATCAAATTGACGTAAAGCACTGATGAGTAAACATACCTTGTACCGATTTGATTCGATGTTAATATACCCTCAATCAAATCGAATTCATATTGAATGTTAATTGTAGAAAACCAGGACCACTAAATTATGAGTAAACATACCTTGTACCGTTTTGATTTTAGGAAGTTTAAAAATTGAGATGAAAGAAAAACAGAACAATTAGATGTTGAATGATAATGAAAATATCATTGATGGTAAGATTCCTTGATTGTCGGTTGATATTGAAGAGGTTCGAAAGTCAAAAAATGTTGATTAAATGGCTGGGATATATGAATTGTATATGTGACGTGGCAATAATGAGGTGGCATTAGTGACATGGATTTAGTGCCAACATGGCTTTAATGACAAGGCAAAATTCAAATAAACCTTTGTTTATTATATATATAGATTAGTTGGTGAAAAACCAATAAAAATACCTATCTAAATGATGTAGATTAAAAATGAATGTAAAGACCATGTTCACCTTTGGACGTTGTATCTTTAGAGCTTCCTCAACAACGGCAAGTCTATTTTTAATATCATTAAGGACCTCCACATTGGCTCCGGGTTGTATCTTTAGAGCTTCCTCTACAACGGCAAGTCTATTTTAATGTCGTCAACCTCGGCATGTATGTCTAGGCTGATTGGAACTTTGATCTTTATCGATTAATGGCACATCATTATCAGCTAAGGCCACCTCTTTATCGACTAAGGCCACATCTGTATCAGTTATCAAACGATCTTCATGTACCTACATAGCAAGATCGAAACAGATTGTACATTGGTCAATTGTCAACGTGAATAGTCGCATCGACGACGTAGTTGATCTGAGATGAAAAATAAATGATACAAAATGGGCAACTTACCTCATTAGTGGGATCATCAGCAGGTAATTGATCTTCTATACTATCCAACTGGCTAAAATAAGCATTACTAGGTGCAAACCATGGTTGTAACATTTCCGCATTTGTTGGAACAAGATCCAACACTGGAATAGAACCTTAGTAAACAAACAATTATAAAGTAAAAGAACAAATATAACGAAGTCGTAACTTATTTGACAAATACAAACGAATGGAAATGCTTACAGGACCAAAAAGTTTGCCATAATGGCGTTTGGCAAATGTTTTACCCTTTGACCAACAAAGACAACGTGGTATCTTTGACGGGTCTTTCTTCCACCATTAACTGCTTGTGGGATAACTCTCAAGGATCCATATCTAAAGTGAAGGAAAACAATAAAAGCATTGTACAATGAAAATAAGTATAACAAATTTGTATCCAAAAATAGTAAACAAAAACTGAGATGTTCATAAATGTCTACACATCTAACCTTAAAAGCCAAGATAAAGCCAGAAATATTATACGTTGCAATTTTAGAAGGGTTTTCTTGCAATTTGTCTTTGTAGTGAGCATTGTAATGCCGGGGGTACCACATTGGCTAAATTTTTGTAAAAACGGCTCCACAAGAACTCTCCCCATGGATATGCATTCCATGCCCCAAAATCCTCAACTAACTGCAACAAATGATTCTCAACGATGTACCACGGTCGACCTATGAACCGACCTCGACTAGCAGACATACCCTTACCACATCCTTATCGATAACTTTGAAAATTGCGTGTCATTCCCAAATAAATCTAAAAGCTCATTACCTTTTCTGATTACCTTTCTTAAAATTGTTTTTGGAAAGACACGAAACCAAAAGGATTGCTGATCAATTTCTGAGGGGAGGCAACGGCCGAAACGAAATCCGGTCATCAATAGAAACTCTCGTAGGCAGAATTTCAATACATTATTCCCAATTTTGTATAAAATGGGGGACAAGAATCAAGCGGTTTGTCGATATATACACGGTGTTGTAAACGAAATTCACCATATGATTGCCTTTACCTAGCTGAGGAATATCTAACCATGGCCCAAATAATGTTGCCCTAAACAACCTCATTCGATCTGGATTGCTTAACAATTTAGAGTTAATATCAAAGCAACTTAACCGGGAACGACGATTACCTTAGCATCAAAATATTGGGGAATGTAAGCCATTTGGGAGTTTAATTGAGTGAATAATTAGGGGTTGATTTAGGGTTCACAATTTTGAATTGTGTTTTTCTGGAAGTAGAGTGTTAGTGTGTGTGGTGGTGTGTGTTTGTGTTTAGGTAAAAATTTAAAAACGGTAAAAATTTAAAAAGTGTAAAAGAATCTTGTTAAAAAGGTACTAAAAGGTACAAACAGTTACAGTAAAAAATTAAACTTAAATTATTTCGCAAGTTTTCAGCATTGGGAAGGAACTAAATGTATAAAAAATAATTTAGTAACTTTGACTTTTTTACTAAAGGACAAAAAATTATAAGATTCTTAAAAAGTTCGAGATTGATCATTTGTACAATCATAGTTGTAAAAGTCAGAAACAATAATTGGGTACACAAATTACGAAGGACACTTGTCAAGCTTAGATGAAAAGTAGAAAAGTCACAAGTCTCAAAGTCTATTTTGGAAATACCCCAACTTATTTCTAAAAGTGTTGACACCTTGAGCAAAAGGTGTATTCTCATATTACCCCTTTATTTTATAGTTAGAGGGTATTTTAGTCTATATACATTTATACTTTGATAACACATTTATATTTTAGCCCTTCATCTTTCATCCTCGTCATCATCTCCCCAACATCATCCTGTTCATCATCTCTCCAAATCATCATCTCCCTAAATGGTTAGTTTCGTGTGCAATAGCCAGAAGTTAGTTAATGGGGAGATGAATGTTTTGGGGAGATGATGACGAGGATAATGGTCTTGCCACTATGGCAATCCACAACACCAAAGTAAGATCAATGGTCGAGATGAATCTTTGGGCTCCAAGGATAAAATTGATGGTTGAGATGGGTTGAAACAAGCACAAGGCTCACATTTTAATCTCATTTCTCTCATACAAGTAGCAAAACCAGAAGAAGCGAGAAAAGACGAGAGAAAAAGATGAAGACAGATTATTTTTAGTATAAATAGGCATTTAGTGAAATTGTACAAACTTGTCTAGAATTTTATTTGTTCTAGTCCAGTTTTAAATTTAAGTAATTTGCATTTTTAGTTTCATTATTGTAATTCAAATTTAATTTTCAGCATTGTAATCATTTTCCTTAATGAAATTTTAAGTTTTCAAATTGTTCCTTTGACTGTCACTTGATTCTTGTTCATTTGAGATTAAAGTGTTTCTGGTTTGTTGCAAATTATCTATCACAATTTGATTTGGTCTAGAGTGGTGTCTTTTATAAAAAAAACAAATAAAAATAATCTACTGTTCTTTTTACCAAAAATATGTTTTAACCCTCTAAAAGGGTGTTTGGAATTGTACTATTTCTGGGTCCAAGATTCAGTTTTGACCCATTCTGGGTCAAAACCAGTTTCATTTAGTCGTAAAGTGTAGTCATTTTTGAGTTCCCAAGTAGTGTAAGTTGCAATTTAGCTTTTTGAGTAGTATGCAAACATCTGTCATAGCAGCCCCACTGTCCCCTTTCCACAGCTTCCCAACTAGCTTATTTCATGTCCACTGTAGCATAAATGTAGTTTTTAGGATCCTTACACCATGAGTTTTATTTTTTTTAAACTTATTTAGTGCTTTAGAACTAGTTTAGTGCTTAAATTTTGTACGCAATATGCCCACTACATGCCCTGCACATCCCAAATTGAAGTGGGTTATGTTTATGATTTTAATTTGTTTAATATTAGTGCCCTTAATCTGAAACTTGGTAGGATTGTTCTTGGGTTGCTATGCTAGTTATCTAAGATTTTTAATGATTTTACAAAGCTTCTTGATAGCTTATTTATGCCTTAGAAACACCCCTTTGTGCCCTTTTGGTTCGTCTAGCGGTCCACATCAGGTCCCACGCCCTTCCTTGAGCCATAATAAGCTCATATGAGCTCCCCATTTGTTGCAAATTTAGTTTTTTATGTAGCTAGTAGTTCCAGGTTCATTAGTCTAGGCTTATTGTGGCTTTTAGAGCCTATGGTCATGCTTATTTTTAAGCTTAAACTCACCCTCATAGGTACGTCGTAACTGAATATTATCCCCTCTAGGTAACTGGCCTCACATAGAATTTGAAAATTGTTCCTCCATGTATGCTAACATGTTGTACATTTTACATTAGATTTCTGAGAATTAGCTAGGATCCAAATTTATGTGTTATGAAACAGTATATTTATCTTGTATTAGTAACTGATTTTTTATTTATTTGGAAATCACAATTGATCAGCTATGTGGACTGTGTTTCAAAAAGTAAAATTCCAGTTTGAAAAGAATTAATTTGAGCTATGAGGAGGGTCTTTCTTGTTTAGCTATTTTGATAAATCATTATGTCCTAAAAACATAACTCAGATAATCAATTGTATTAAATCTCCCAAAACATGTTCAAATTCACAGGAAAATAATAGAATTACGTCCAACATTTACATCAAAAGAGATGCCTTGGGGAGTGTCACAAGATGAAATTTACATCAAAAGAGATGCCTTGGGGAGTGTCACAAGATGAAGCTTCAACGATGTAACTAGACTTGAACTCCAAGCTCCAATAATAAGGTGTGGTTAGAGATATTAGCTACTGGTCCAGTAAACTGGATTGGGTCTGGAAAAAAAATGATTTGAATAAAATTAACGTTAATAGCTAGAAAGCAAATTTGACTAATAGCAACATCGGTAACCAAGTACATACCAGGACTAATATACCAGGATTTAAGGAACTCACCATCAAGCTCAACCATTGCCTTCTTAATCACATGCTTGAATTTACCTTCAAAACACATTCGTATGACACTGAGATCTAGTACTATACAAAGAATTTACATGTAGTTACTAACTCACTGAGCTAGTGCTTGATGTGGCCAAATAATCTAATCTTTGAAGCTATTTTTGAAATGCAGATCCAATCTAAAGCTGATAAAAAGATATAAAGATGAAGGGCTAAAATATAAATGTATTATAAAAGTATAAATGTGTATGGACTAAAATACCCTCGACTACAAAGCAAAAATCAGACATTGACTTTGTCAAAGGACTAATTTGTCATTTAAAGGCCAAGGTTTGGACCTCTGGCGATGATAACGCCGAGTTTTGTCCCATCGTGAAGCGTTTGCCAAGTTTAGGGACCAACCGTGTATTTTAGTCTTTTACTTTCCTTGTACACTGAAAAATTATAATAGTAGTAGTAAATAATCTCGATCAAGGCCAGATCGCGATCAGCGGGATCGTTTTTGTCTTTGCAAGATCGAGATCGTAGGATCGGATCCGATCCTCTGATCCTACCAATTAGTCATATTTTGTAAACAAATGATATCCAAGTCGAGTTTTACTTTTCTACTCAACATCAAAGGTAAATTTATATAATATCCTCTTGAAAATGACAAAGTTCAAATTTCAAACACCAAAGTAATAGTAAAACACAAAAAAGTAAAGTTTCCATCGTTACATTAACGCTTTAGTGGAAATAATATTACATAACATAAGTCCTAAATTTCTCAAAACATACTAGCCATCTACATGATTTCAAGAAAACAAACGTTTCATAAGTGGAATTTCAAAACATACCATTTGATTAGTTTAATCACGATTGAAGTAAATAAATTAAACTATTGAACACTTTTAAACTATAATCTATTTAGAAAAGTAAAAACTATGTATAAACTATAATCTATTTAGAAAATGAGACAATAATGGTTTACTTATTAGACATTAGTAAAACACATGTATTTTTTTGCCTAAGCAAGTGAGATGGACTTAAAAGATTAAAAAAAAAAAAAAAATGAACTGGATCGCGTGTAGATCTTACGATCCTACGTCGCGATCCTACGATCTTACTTACGATCCTACCTCGATGCGATCCTACCACGATCCTACGATTTTGGCCGGGTGGGCACGTAAGATCGTGCGATCTACGATGTAAACTTCGCGATCTTGAAAATGACTATGGTTTACAACTTTTAAATAGATTACAGTAATTTATTTTGTCTTTTAATTATTTTCTTGTTATTTAACCGTTTATTTATTTATTTATTTATAATGAAATCACTATATCGATAATAATCAATATGATATCAAATTTATATAGATAGTATAGCACAAGGGTCATTGAAACTATGTTATTTTAATAGCCCCCTTTACCGACAACCTTTTTGGTTTGTTAATGCAAAATTATGTGGGCTTACTTTGAGCCATCATGCGATCGGGTTTTCGCCCATTATCTTTTTTGGTATAAAGAACATCACACCTGCGATCTTATCGTACATAACCGACTTCCAAACCGTCTTCCAAATCAGTGCACCGTCATCTCATCTTGGTCCACCTTTTGTTCAGGTTAAGTTTATCAACCCTAATTAATAGAAGAAAAAGTCTTTATTAGTTAATTTTGGATATTTCGAACCACAAAGCATATTCAGATTCACTATTTAGTTTAGGTTGTTTCGTTTTTGATTAGTATGAATTTCATTTTGCTAACGTATTTTCAAATTCTAGCTTTTCCTTGCAAGCAATTCCTTTGGCAAGACCGGGGAACAAGCACACAAGATTGACAACTGACTTCCTTATATTTGACAAGATAATCTTTTATGGTTTTACTAGCTTCATAGCTTGCCCGAATGGAACTTTCATAATATTACTTGGCAATTCTAACGGGCGTAAATAAGTCATTAGTAACGCCAAATATCTTAAATACAAAAATTCAAAGAAAAAAAATGGACATAAAATACGTAAACATCATGTATATATATACTGGGTTAACATGCATTTATACAAAATACCAATATATGAATCTAATATATGAAAACTCAAGATAAAAATATAAATTTAAAGCATATAAAGATCTTCTTTACAAACCACGTAGTGCAGGTTGTTTAATTTCCATATTCATCGCAACATATAACTTTCCATTCTTTCTTGCACTTTATTCTTGATACGGCCACATAAGATGTCCAAACCCTATACTCTTGATCAACATTATGCATCTCGAGTAGCAGTATCTTCACTTCAGGAAGTTGATCAAGAAAACTTATGTTTAGCTCGATGATAACAGCACGCGTTGAGGTCAAAGGAACTTCCATTTAAATCGAGCAAGTTTTTTAACACCCTAGGCAGTGAACCTAATCGTTGTAGTGTAGTATTAGGGTAAGACACGGGAATTGATATTGTTCTCTAGGGGAATAGGAATGCTAGTGAGAAGTTACTACGCTAAGGTTGGGGTTGAGGAAGATTATTTTTTATCTTTTTATGTTTTTTATGAAATGGAAAGGTACGAATCTCGGGGTTTGAATTTGGGGGTTGGTATTTCTACCGATTAGTTCTACTTATCTAATTATCTAAGCTAAGGTGTATGTAGTCTATGTCTATTGTTGTGTGCTCGTATGATAGTTAAAAATGTATTTCCTTAGGCTTTATTACTCCCTAGTTATCTCCTATTGATGGTTGAATTGTCATATCCTTATTCTTAATCGCGTTGTGTTTCTAAGGTCGTAGGGTATGCGTTTATCCCTAACTCTTTGAAGCTACCAAAGGTTAATGACTACAAAATCTCTAGGATTTATAAACTTTAACTCTAAGGTATTCTTTGGATGTATAGCTTACAATTACTCTAGGTGATTATAAACTAAGGTTCAACAAAGATTAATCAAGCATTATTAGCACAACGAATGACCTATCACAATACTAGGTCAATCACAATTAAGATAAGAGACAACCAATCAATATTCAATAACTAAGTTTCATATTACCTAAGCAAACACACAATTAAATTAGCCGGACATGGGGAACATGCAAGCATACACACAATCAATTGAAGACATAACTGAATTAATGAAGTAAAACACTTATCTTGATGTAAGATAGGGTATGGAACCCTAAAATACTGTACAAGAAAACCTTGGTTCGGTTTAGGTTTTTACTCCAAAAGACTACCCTCTGGCGAAAATTTCGGATTCTATATATAAGATTATAAATGCGACGGCGTCACCCTTTAATTTGTGGCGCTGTCGGTCACCGATTAGGGTTTCGTCTTGGACCGTTAGTATTGCGGCAGCGTCACCTTATGCTTGTGACGCCGTCCTCTTCAGATCTCGGCGTCGTGGATCAAATCTAGGCCGTCGAGCTCGACGCCTACTCTTTTAAAACACGAAGCCGTCACTTGTAAATAAGCAATTTGGCTCTTGGGTCGTCACAAAATTTGTCAAACGGCGTCTCTAGTAGAACCCGGCCGTCACTTGTAGAACGGCGCCGTCCCCTTTAGTTCCGGCTTGAGTGTCTCGATTCTTGACTTTGGCCATTTTCTTCGTATATTAGCGCCTTTTCGTCCGAATAAGTGTCATTCCAGCATTTTGCTTTCAAGATACCTAAAAAGTGAAAAGGGACGATATTAAGTAATAACTGATACAAAAGTGATCAAATAAGGGCTTAAACGACCTCTCAAAAAGGTACATTTTAAAACCTTATCAAATATCCCTACACTTGGTATTTTCTTGTCCTCAAGCAAATGTGCTTTTAGCCAATTAATTTATAAGTTAGGGGTCATGAAGCATTAGTTTAGAACGATCCACAACACATATAAGCCCCTAAAAAGTCATAACAAGCACGGAAATTACATACTAGCACCTCACATAGGGTGTTTAGATACTCACATCTCTCGGGTGTATATGAAATATAACAAGTTGGAAATGGAAGATAAACACTCATTAACCGGTCCTAGTACATAGATTACCATAGGCTTGAGACTAGATCAAACCTCCATCGCTTTGGCGTAAGCATCTAGGAAAGACTATCCAAGAGGTCTTTTTAAGGGTTGTAATGATAGGCTTACGGTAGGGAAACAAAGGGTTTGGTGGGATAGGCGATTTAGTGGTGGCAAGTCAAAAATCTTTATGTTACAAGCATGCGAAGAATGGCGTTCCAAGACTCGACACTCTAAACTCTAGATAACTGAAACAAACAAACATAAATTTAAAGATAGATGTAGGATGGTAGCCCGTATTTTTTTTTTCAATACTCTATTTTTTTTTCAATTTTTTTTTCATACACTTTTACTCTACCATCCTCTACGATAACATCAAAATGATAGGGATTTATAGGCACATCTCTACACTTGAGTTTTTATTACTCTAACACTAATTTGACCTGATTTGAAAAGATCAAAACACTTGGAGTACATTATTATGCAAATAAAGGGAATTTGAATTTAACGTTCCCTTCCGTCATTTCATAAAATTTAACTTTTCCCATGAGTCCCAATCGTCCCAAAACTGTGTACAAAGGATATGACTCGACTTAGCAACTTATGCAAGCAACAAGATAATTGAACTAAGGGTTTAGCGTGATAACAATAATGCACTAAAAGTGAGTGCATACAAGGTAGGCTAAGGCGATTTGGGTGTACATTTGGGGGTGGATTGTAAACAATGCTCTTCATTGATATTCGGAAAACCGAAACATCACGAGAACCGAAAAGGATAGGAGGGGTTAACTAGGGGTATCGTGTACTAAAGGTAAGTACAACGCAAGGGTGTGGGGAATTACTCAACCGATGTGGAAGAAGTAATTATATTACGGGTATCAAACAAAGGTTATCCTAATGCCTCTTATCATTTAGTTATTCCTAACTACACAAGTGTAGTCTTACTAGCGATCTCGGGATGCATCACAAAACAAGTTCTAGAATCTATTATACTACCGGTTCACACTCTAAGCATTAAAGATGAATGCTTTAATTCCTACAAATCTAAGGGTGATCCTCACATTTTGGGTGGAATTTAAGTGGTAAAGGGTTTTTGTGCTAGTCATATAATTTCCTATCCATAAGACGCTTTATTAAGACTAATGGCCCACTCCTATATGTCATGAAAAATTTTAAATTTGGTGCCAAAATTACTCTAACCGATATTTCTCATGGTTTATTACACAAATGCAATTGGTCAAAGCAAATAATCAAGGATAAGCATAGTTTCAAAGTTCCCGTTTTATTTTCCCTCCTTACACTTAAACTGAACATTGTCCCCAATGTTCCCCGAAAGTATCAAAGTTATGATAATGGTAGGTAATTAAAAACGAAAGAAACTAGTACTCCACTGATTAGCTCGGTAGGATCCGTGTAAAGTGGTGGTTACATCTTTCTTCAAGAAGAATGTTTGCGTGAAAAGCTCATTCTCATCTTATGTATTTTCTTCTTGGTAAATTAAACATGCACATTTGAAGAAAACAAACGAAACCTTCGCGTAAAATCGGTGGTAACAATATATATAAGACTCTACTAAACTAGGAAATAATGCTTGTGGAATGGATGTTTCTGATTTTCTAGAAAATTAAGACTGGAAAATTCCAAAATTTATAAGTAGCTCGAGAAAATGAGAAAAATGTCGATTGTTTACGCTCCTTCGGCGTCAGTTATCATGACAGTGCTGCGATTTTACGGAAAAATTCGGAACATTTTTATCTTTAGAATCTGGAAAAATTTCTGCAAAACATCCATTATGACTCGATACAAGCATTTGACTTGACATAACACACATGTATATCTTTTAATTAATTGTAATTCTCATGTTTACGTTTCTTTTGAAAAGGTGTGTAATCCTCCCTACACTTATCCCTTATGTAAAATACCTTTATATGCAATTAAGACGAGGTTAAAGACAAAATAAAGCATTTTTACAAATTTAAACATGAGAATAAACAATAAATAAAAGATACACGACACACAAACAAGCAAACAATTAAGCATGAGTTGCCTCCCACGAAGCGCTTTTCTTTATTTATGAGTCTTGTAGCTAGACTCGAAGTCGTGCCCCTACGCGATCTCGTTTTGCATTCTCAATGAGAATTCTATCATGTTGACAAAATTTTCATTGACTCTATACCTAGGCCCTAGGGTCAAGCAATCCTTATAATAAAGCCTCCTTCTTTCCCACATGAATTTTAAACCTTTTTCAACATCGTCCTTGCTTTTGTCCTCAAAAGCTCTAATGTTATCTCGTTCAAAAAGGGATAGATGGCCATATTCATTTCTTCAAGGCATCCTATAAGTGATCTCATCGTTTCATTCCTTAAACCTAACCGTTCCATCATACTTGTTATGGCTCATTTAAGATGTTTCAACAAACGGTTTTCCTTGCACTACTTGGGATAAGCTATAGTCAATGACACATCCAATGTCTTCTAGGACTACAAAATCAACTAGGTAGGTGAAATTTCCTATAAAGACGTGTACATCCTTGACCCTTCCCACAAAGTTACAAACACCACGGGATACTTAGGGTCTCTCTAATCTTAAGTCGCTCATTCATAATGTCATTGTAAGCGGTGATGACATCACATTAATGGGAGATTCCGTATCTATGTAAGCATGATCGACATTCCTATATCCGATCATACAAGGAATTTTAGGTTCAAGTTTCCTCTCTAATCTTTGGACATATCCTAATGATGGGTGATCGGGGTTATCGATTATGTATTGATGGTAAGCAACCTCTTCCTTAGTGGGGTAAAGATTGAAATAAGCACTATCCTCCTCATTCACTAAGCCATTTTTCGAATTATTGTTGATCATGGAGCCAACTACGAGGCGCCGACTACTTTCTCAACGGCTTCCCTAATTGTGCTATCAAATACCTTTTGCAAATCTTGAAGGTGGTGTTTTACTCACATAACGGCTTGTGTTGGTCATTGGGTTCGGTTTTGAGTGAAAGTGATTTATTTGGTGGTGGGTTGTTGAGTGGTGGTTGGTTATCACCTTCCATGATGAAAAGTGATGGGATTACGAACAAAGGTCATGAAGAAGGGGGGGTAGACTATGAGGAAGCTAAAAATGGGGAAAAAACTTACTTGATAGGAATCAAGTAAGGAAACCTAAACGAGGTGGACTCCTAACTAGCTATTCTATTCCCACGGCGCAAAAACTTGATACGCTTACAGCGTTAGAAGGTCAAAGGAACTTTCTTTTCGTCGAGCAAGTTTTTCAACACCCTAGGCAATGAACCTAATCGTTTTAGTGTAGTATTAGGGTAAGCCACGGGAATTCTTTGTTTGTTTATTATATTTTATGTCAACGAAAGTACTCCCTTTGTCTAATAGCATTGTCAGGCCTTATTTTGTCTAATAGCATTGTCATAGACATGCATATAATATCCAGAATTTTAACATTAGCATGAAAATGAAACTTATTTCTGGTGATAAAATAACCAAAAAGAACGATATCACAAGCATATACTCTAAGGTTGGGGTTGAGGAAGATTATTTTATTTATCTTTTTATGTTTTTTATGAAATGGAAAGGTACGAATCTCGGGGTTTGAATTTGGGGGGTTGGTATTTCTACCGATTGCTTCTACTTATCTAATTATCTAAGCTAAGGTGTATGTAGTCTATGTCTATTGTTGTGTGCTCGTATGATAGTTAAAAATGTATTTGCTTAGGTTTCCCTAGTTATCTCCTGTTGATGGTTGAATTGTCACATCCTTATTTTTAATCGCGTTGTGTTTCTAAGGTCGTAGGGTATGCGTTTATCCCTTACTCTTTGAAGCTACCGAAGGTTAATGACTACAAAATCTCTAGGATTTATAAACCCTAGCCTACCCAGTAGTCTTTATTTGTGATTGGGAAGTCATCATTTGCCTAAGTTCAAGGTTCAAGTGGAAAGGTTCGGGAATCACGCTTTCGTCGACGACATATTCTTAAAGATCATTGAAGACCCCCCGAATTCCCATTGTTCATCTCAAATTGGAGGGATGTTATGTTTAGATGTTATGTTTATGTTGAAAAAAAAGCCTAAAAGCCCAAAAGCCCAAAAGTTATGGTAAAAAGTATTATGCATGTCCTTTATCAAAGGTAAATAATTATACGTTTGCTTATTTTCGTAAATATATCAATAACTTTTTTGTTAAGAATACATTTCTTATAATTGTTTCACCATGTAACTTGACTAGGGAAGACTATGGGTGTCCATACTTTATGTGGAAGGATGTATTTCAACAAAAGTACTTTAGTCAAGTCTCTTCTTCAAGCGTTAACTCAAACTGCGAAACTAAATATAACACGATCAACATGCTTGAAACAAGAAACCAGATGTTATTGTCTCAAAATAATATGTTGAAGGCAAGAATAAAGACGTTGGAGGCATCGTTGGAATTGGCAAAGAAATCCGTTGATCATGCATGTCGATCAGTACTCTATGACCTTATAAATGACATTAATAATCTTCATGTGGAGTAGATTTCGTTGTAGTAGTAGTAGCATTTGTTGTTGTACTTGTTTAATATTTTAAGATTTAATGTTATTGTTTAATTAAATGGAAACAAATACACAATTAAAAAAACATAACGTAAAAAACTACACAAATATATTTTACACAAATAAATATACACACATTTAAAAACACTACACAAATAAATATAATCTACATATAAAAACACTACACAAATAAATAAACTATACATATTCAAACACTACACAAATTAAATATATTACACAAATTAAACACTACACAATTAAATACAAAAAGTACAAATACGGTACCTACTACTACATGGAAGCGTAGGGGGGGGTGAATACGTTCTGGTTTAAAAACTTTAGAACTTTAGTATCAAATCGCTTATGAAGCTTGTTATAATATGAAAGTTCCAATTATTGTTTGTGACTAATGTAAAGCATAGTAAACCATGTTGTCACACAAGCATTAACATCAAACCACATCACAAGCAATAGTATAGTGCAACTATAAAAGTAAAGAGATAAATAAAGGAAAGTGCAAACCGAACACGATGATTTATAGTGGTTGGTCCGGATCTCCTTTCCGCCTACTCCACTCCCAGTACCCAACTCGAGAGATACTTCACTAAATCAACAAGCTCCCTTCTCGGCGGAGAAAACCTTACAATCATTAAACATACTTTTTTCGGTACAAAGCTAAATAACGGGTTCTAGTTCGAGGTAGAACCAACCTAACGTCGCCTATACAATATTTCCGACACTAAGCTAGATGTCGAGTTCTTTTACAAGGGTACAACCACTCCCAATATGTTTTATGGCCCAACATAACAAACCTTGTGTTTTATGGCACAAACACATAAACCATCTAATCTAGTTTGGTGAAAGTGTTGTTATGATGCAATGATATTCTACACTAATGATCCATGACACAAATGTCTAATGGATATGAATAACTACTTCTAAATGATCTTCCATTGATGGGAAGTCTTCATGATGAAGATCACAAGTTCCCTAAACTTGTTGTGATAGATCTTCAGCTTGTGGTGAGTGGGGATGGCTAGATCTCCAAGCTTTCCTTGGTTGATCAAAGAGTATGCTTACAACAAAGATGAATGTTAGAAGCATTATGATCATGTGATGGTGAGGGTGATTAATGTATGTTTCTACATTGTTATCTACAGATCTAAATGATGCAAGAAGGGTAGAGAGAAAGTGTGTTGAAGGGATTATTAAACAACTTGGTTTGGCTTGCTATTTATAGCCAAATGGGCGAGGGAGGACCACGGAACCCTCAAAGGGTTCCGCCCGTGTACCATTTTGGTACCGTGGGGAATTACGGCGACAAGATTACCAAAATCTTACCAAAGTCAACCAAATCCATCCAAGATTGTTTAAGCTATGTAGAGTCCAAATCTAAACAAAATATTCTATGAAATCTTCTAAAGATTACAAGGATGATGCATGCCATGATGTAATATATATTTCCATTTTAGATTAAAAAGTTTATCAAAGTAAACTTGTAAAATGTATTATGTAACTAGTTAATAAAATGTCTAGTTACCTTTTGAAATACTTGTGAATGCAAAATGTAAAATGAGGTTCGAAATAGAATGGTTAACCTATTAAAATACTTAGTGACTCTAAACGTATTTTAAACATTCTAAATGATTTGTTATTTGGTTTGATCATAATGCCACATAACAAACATGTACGAACCTGTGTTGTAACATACGAGGACTTGAGACATCGAGAGGAGTTGAATGTATGTTGAGACAAAGTGTGATTACAAGTAACTTGTACATTTTACGTTATGTATTACAAGTTACATGTTTGTCATCAATCAAAACAAACGAGTCTGTATAGATTAAATATCGTAATATTTGCACTAACAATCTCCCCCTTTTTGATGATGACAAAGATATGTAAACGTAATAGAAAGTAAAATGTAAAAGGTTACTTGTATCCTTACTACCTTTACATTACCTTCTCCGTTTACACTCTTCTCCCCCTTTTGTCGAAACAAAAGTCGTGTCCTTGGAGTTTAAATTCATTTCTCCCCAAAAAGGCGAGCTTGCATCATCCCTAGTGAAGTTAAATCGTCTACTTCAATCCGTCCCTTGTTTGGTAGCGGATTCATGGATCAAATAAAGATGCTTAACCTACATCAAGGTTAGTTTTATGCAACAAAAATTATGAGAAATATATGAAAAAGAAAAAGGCATAGCAATGTTAGCCTATTTTTTTCCACTTTTATCGAAGCAAAAATGCTTGTTGAAAAGTGAGAATGATGCTAAATGTGCATGGTCCCCCTTGACGGTTGCTCCCCCTTGTTTGAGGCTTCAGGGAATGATTAAAAACCTAAAAAACAAATATTAGTGCAAAACTATATTCGTCATTGGACGAGTAAGTGATATACAACAAAGTGTGTATAAGATGCATTCAGTAAATTCTTGACGGGAGCTCCCCTTGCTCTAGGTCGTCAAGATGAACCTTCAAAATAAATATTAGTATAATAGAAGCTTTGTCTTTAGACAAATATATCATATACAACCAAGTGTATAGACGATGCAATATGAGTGCTTAAAGGATATTCCTCCTTGTTCTAGGGTGTCAAGAAGCACCTAAAATAAGAAAAATAATTGATGCAAACTTCATCCTTAGATGAGTAAGTTATATACAATCGAGTGTATATGATGATGAACCTACAATGAAAACATTAGTGCAATATATTTCATCTTTTTCACAAAGAAAAATAAGATGTATATATGTGATAAATGATATAATCAAAGATCTCATGAAGTGTAGTCTCCTAATTACAATCATAAGAAAAGTGAGAATATAATATGATAAAAGCCTACAAAATAGTTCCTAGAAAGAAGATATGGAGTCTCCCACCGGGTGTGCCACTAGTGGTGCTAGTGTTGGTGTCGGTTTACTAGTAGGATTCATTTGGTGATGGTAGATGACTCGAGATTTACAAAAGTAAGTTTTCGCTAATCCATGGCGGTGATGATTAGTGAAAGTGGTGATAGAAGGTGGTGGTGATTAGGTAGAAAGCTATTAAGGAGTTAGAAACTCATATATATAGCAAATATAAAAAATATGGACTCATGCAATCCTTTCGTCATGTAAAGTGACCAAAGCTAAGAAAAAAAATGTGAATGGACTTTGCATTTCAATGATGCGTAAGAGTTATGATTTGAATGATTTATTGATGCTAACAACCTATTGTTTTGAGCAAGTTCTCATATGCTTCAACCCAAGAGTAATCAATAATCGTTCTATCTAATAATATATAAAAGTGATAACATGAAGATAAATCCGTTCATTGATTGACACGAATTATAAAAATGACCTATTCTAGGTGACAATGGGAAATGTAGTATTAGCATGGTTTTGACCGACATGGATGATTATCACTTTGAAAAGAAGTGAAGACAATATGGAAAATACTAATGATAATAATAGGTACCTATATGAGGATGAGAATGACATCATATAAGTGAGAGTTGGATGGACCAACGTGTTGGAAATGGTCATTTTTATTAATATATCGTTTCTTGACAATGACATGCATAATATATGTCAAGCGAGAAAAGGATAAGATCCTATGATGGTGTTCTAGATAGTGAAGTTGTAAGGTGCTAGGTTAAGGAAAATCCTAGATTACGTTGATTGTGATATAAGGTTAAAAAGGTTGAACTAGTTGTGGTTTCGTGAACGGTTTTAGCTAAGTGGTGTTTGCCTATGTCTTGGTATTTTAGAGTCTAAGAGACATAAAATTTGACAAAAGACAATTATGTGAATGGATTTCTCTCCTCCTTAATTGGTGGACATCCAACATAATGTTTAATATATCAAATAAGGAATGACAACAAAGTGTTTAGGAGATTATTCGGGTTAACGAAAGAGATGAGCTTAGTGATGTTTTTCCGGATGATGGTTAGCATACAATGAACTTCATCCTTAAAGTCACGTACCTCTTCTCGATTAATCTGAGAGATGATCGATGATGAGGCGTGGTTTCCTAATAGGAAGTGAAAAGGATTAGAGTATTGTTATAACTAAATAATGATGGAGGTGATTTTTTTGGAAAGCGGAAGCAAAATGAGATTTGGAAAGAGGTCGGTTGAAAGACAAAGGTGCAAAGCCAACCCTATAGAACTTAATTCTATATGCTTCTAAACTATATGCAATTGTAGGGGTCCCATAAAGCATAGTACTAATCTACGTAGCAATAAAGGGATTATGCAAAATGAGCATATAAAAGTTAGAACCAATTGAGATAACAAATAATTTGTTATCAACCTACAAAACAAATTTGTTAGTGACAAAAGATGTTAACATGATAGAAATCAAATGATAACATATTATATAAGCAAAATCAACACATTGCACTTAGTAGACAAGAAATCACCACACAAGATAGCATCAAAACAATCATATTATGCAAGAATACAACTTTATTCAAGACATTTCATTTTGAGATTGTTTTGTCGTTAGACTTAGACGCTTAAGCATACTTGGATATACAATAATCTATGTGATTAATTTGTAAGATAAAAAGGCTTCTAAAAGTTTGTCATACCAAAAGCACTTTGACAGATTATATGTGCACACGTAGCAAACAAATAATGTGACAAGAAGCAAAAGAAACAAGATGAAAAAATCATGCAAGCCATATTTAAGACATAGAAATTTGGAGCATGTGTCATTTGGATCGTACTACATATAGATGTAATGAATGCCAACTAATAGATTTCAAACACAAATATAGCATATCACGTATCAGGATGCCATATTATGAGTTCATAAGTAACATGTTAATCATGCTAAAAATAATTCAAACGTAAGTATCATGCAAATAAAGTTTAGGTTTAAACGTTTAGTAGCATGAAACAAGAATACAAGCATTATAAAGATAAAACCGTACTAAGGTTTACACATTTGACTAGTTATCAAACACTAAGATAATGTCAAATCAACTTATCGTATCAAACAAGAACATGTAATCAACAAATGTAAGTGCAATGCAAGTGGTTTTAAAAGAAAAATCATATATACTACTTATTTGATTAGTATTCCTAAGGCGAGGCAAACTATTAATGTTTTAACACTTACTTTAGGCAAGTATAGGAAAACAGATTTTTCAAGTTGGAGAATGAATATGAGACTATTACTAGCGGTGCTCAATTAAGGCTAAACACGACCATTTTTACGGGTGATTCCACATACCCGACTTCTCTCTAGGAAGCAATTCAACCGTTAGGTCAAATTGAGTTTCTAGTGCAATACGTTCTCCAGTAGTCATTCTCATGTTAGAAAAATGGGAATTCCTACTTTTGCCTATTAAAGTGCATAAAAGATGATAGTTTACCAATACTTGGCTTAATGTGACACAACTAATATACAATATAACTAAGGTGATGAAGATGTCATGTTATACACATGAATTTTAACAATGGTGTGTTGATAAACAATATGTTTTAATCTTGTGTTTAGAATCTAAGGTTGTTTAAATTACACAGCTAATTGTATGATCTAATGGATGACATCTTTTATGTTGAGTTGAAGTGTGTACTTTAAATGTTAATTGATCATCTAATACTAGAGAATGGAATATGTTAAACTAAGAACGTTCTCAAGAGAGCTCTTTGGAATATTATTTAACAAGAGTCTAAGTGAGGTTACCAACTTCAATAGATCTTATGTATGCTCTAAAGATGTGTAGTTTTAACCTTGGATGTGCACTCGGTTTGAGCAAGGTTAGGTTATGATGTACGCTTGAAAGGAAAAAGATATAAATAGTATCTTTCAACAAATGAGATTATCCCATGGGATAAAGTTATCATGCTTATGAAAACAAGTATGACAAGATGAATTGGATATGCTAGTTCATAGAACTTGTAGATGTTTGTTTCAAGATCATTTAGCCAATGAGGTGTAATGAAATCTCTTGTAACACAACTATTTATGTCGCAAGAGTGATGCATAGGATATACAATATCCTTTTAACAAAATGAAAGCTTAACGCATGAATCTTAGGCATAATGTTTTTCAAAAACATCATGTTTTCCTAAATGAAGATATAAAGCCAAAGTGTTTGAATCGGATAGTCCCATCTAAATAAACTTGGTATAAAGATTATATTCACTAGATGATGACAAGAGGAATTCACTCGAGTTTCTTATGTATACTCCTCAAGAGTCATTGTTGCTTGGGGTTTATGATGTTGGCTTTGAGATTGCATTTTAACATATGTTGTTATAATGTTGATTTGAGGTTTAATGAAATTTATGCATAAATTTAACGACAAAGTATTACTAATACTTTGATAATTTGTGAAGATAGTACTACTTATACCTAGTGGAAATTGACAACAATTACCAAGAGCACCATGCTTATTTGATAGTTGAGGTTCTAACCATAATGAATTATTTAAATCCTTATATGTGGGAAAGGATGTTTGAGTTTGTTCAAACGTGCATTTGATTCAGTACAAGTGTTGAACACAAGGGCTTTTTGAGCAATACACTCAACGAATTCAAATGATGGTAAGGATGGTGGATTGGTTGATCTAGATGGTAGGTCTTCTAGTGTGTCTAAATAAGGATGTGGTGATGTAGGGGTTTGTTGTGCTATGGGAGTACTTAGGTTGATTATTTGTCCATAGATGTTGAACACAAAAAAGTATGGATACTAATTCTCATGGTTCATTGGTTGCTACAACTAGTGGGTGAAGTGCTTGAGGTTTTAGTTATGTCTATGAAGCTTAGGGGCTGAGGTATAGGTTCACCTTGAAAGGGCACGTTTGATTTAAAGGATGCTCTTGGAAGTTCATGAGCAATACGCTTAATGGTGCCAAAAGATGGAAGAGGATAGTAGGTGTTAAAGAGGGATAAGTGGCACATTGGGTTGTTTGCTTTGGATAAGTGTTTCAACATGTGTTTGTTAAAATACTTGAGTGTTGATTTTTCGGATATGACTTTTAATGACTACAATCGTAAGTTGCATTTACTTGAATATTTCAGATGAAATACTTAAGTTGTCAATCCTAATTTGTTGAGATTATAAAGCTTAGATTGAACTCAAGGATAACAAGACTTGATAGTATGTCTTTAACATACGTGTGAGTTATGACTCTATGTAAATACTTATCGTCTTGAAGGATGACACATTATTTTCATGTTAACCAAGTGAGGTAATACATGTAGATACAAAACAATATCTATAGTCATATGATAGACTTGTGTATGATATCTTTGCAAATAATGAGTACAGATTTGTTAGTCTCGATAAGTCATCTAAATCATCCGAAAACGGGTGAGGAGATGTTGGTGGTGTTTGCACAAAGTACAAGTTTTGGAGACTTTGGTAGTGAAGGTGTTTTGGATGGTTGTGAAGTAGTCATAATTGTGGGTGATTTTGGTGGTGGAGTTGGAGTACTTAAGTTTAGAAAGTTCACATCTTGAATGGGTGATGAGATGTTGAGAGGTAACGAGTCTGAGGATGAGGAGTTCAAGTTAATGAAGTAACAAGATCGAATGCTAATCCTAGTGGTTTTCTTAAGTGGCTTATTTGAGGTTGAGGATTTTGTCATTTTGACTTTGCTTTAAGAAATGCTAAGCTTGAGGAAAAGTAACAGCGAAGGTGTGAAAATGACCATCCTGAATGTGTTGATTTATGGAACAAAGGATTTACGGATTTGATGTTAATCCATACAAAGATGGTGGTTTAATGAGATGGAAGTGTCTAAAATCATGTCAAACATCCTAAGTTAATCCACTGAGGATGTGTTGAATAGGATATGAAAGATAAGCATTAACAACTATCCTAGAAACGAAATTTGGTAAATTAGATTGCAGGATTTAGTAAAATACAACAACTTACCTGTAGGTTCCACGGCACCATTTCTTTACACAGCCGGAACCCTTAAATTGGTGCCGCCTGGTCCGCCTGTACAGGTATGGCGGTACCAAAAGCTATAATGGGCGGAACCAAATATTTGGTGCCGTCTGGTCCGTGGTGACCAGAAATCTTCACAGACCCATATTTAAACTATCGGGGACTTTTCCGAAACCTGAAATTTTTCTCAAAACATATGGCATTAACTATTTCTAGTTAGGAATAGTCAATAATGCATACACAAACATAGTGGAGCATTGATTTTGAACAAGGGCTAACGATTTTCACATATAAGTGAAAATGGGTAAAATTTGATAACACCCGTGTGCTATCCCCCTGCATGAACCAGTTAGCATACATCAATGTTTTAAGTTAGTTTATCACCCTACGAAATAAAAACAACCAAATAGTATCATACATCATTGTTTTCGTCTTGTACCAAACACTCCTTAAAACCTTCATTTTTCAAAGTACTTGACTAATTTACCTAGTACTCATTGCTAAGTGAGTTATGACATTTCATAAGTTATGTGAGATTTTAGTATAACCTATGCAAAGAAAGTTATCTAATTCTACAAGTGATGGTAAAACCATTTTCTAACTTATTGCACAAAATCTAGCAAAGACCTATTGTGCATACACCAGAAATCGTCAAACAAGCGAATAGATAACATGGCAAGATTGACACTTATATTATGCAAACAAACAAGTGTAAACAAAAATTTGAAAATAAGCAAGCAACATATATGCAAACAACATAAACAAGTGGTCATTTAGCATAGCATAACAAGAAAGACACTTTTCGTCATTTTGCGTTTAAATATGACGATGTATACCAAGCTTGATTAGTTTCCTTTAAACATATTACCAAATTATTTAGTTTCAAAGGAAGTTGTATCAAAGTTCTAAGAATACCAACTTAAATTGCTTGATTCAAAAATTTGAGTTTTTATATTAAAGCGAAACTCAATATTTTAGACATACTATAGTATTTGGTCTATTCCACTTATTTAAAATTAGACTCAGGTCATGAAAGTATTTTTAAGTGAAATTAGACTCAATTCCCTTTAAAATGATAGGTGGCTCGACTCGTACGGACTTACGGTTAATTAGTTATGATTTTTTTAAGTTGCCCAAAAAACTGCATACTGTACACACGGATTCCATGGAACCAAATAAAGGGATCCGGCCTTTATAAGATTTGGTGCCGTGGTCCTCTGAGACAGATTCACCAAAACTAGTATTTGACATAGAGAAAACGTGTGTGACTTACTAGATTTCATAGTAAACATATAATACACATATTTAACAACATATCTACTTATGTAACTTATCTTAAACATTTACGGAGGTGATTTTTCAACTAAATTTATAGTTATCCCAAACACTCCTTTAAAATCATATTTCTTTGTAAATTTTCTATAAGCACACAATACAATACTTACTAGTTCTTTCAACAAACTTTTATTTTATTTTTCAAGAAAACCTTCAAGCTTGTATACAAAGTTACATTTAACAACAAAATTTCTAAGTATAACAAGCAAATCATTTTTCATATTATTTTTCGCTTCAATGGTAATTTGATACATGGATCGTACTCAATTTTAAAAACCATTTGTTTTGAAAATACGAGCTACGTGGCTTTGATACCAATTGTGGAAACGTAGAGGGGGGGTGAATACGTTACCGTTTAAAAACTTTAGATCTTTAGTATCAAATCGCTTATGAAGCTTGTTATAATATGAAAGTTCCAATTATTGTTTGTGACTAATGTAAAGCATAGTAAACCATTTTGTCACACAAGCATTAACATCAAACCACATCACAAGCAATAGTATAGTGCAACTATAAAAGTAAAGAGATAAAGAAAGGAAAGTGCAAACCGAAAACGATGATTTATAGTGGTTCGGTCACGGATCTCCTTTCCGCCCTACTCCACTCCCCGAGTACCCAACTCGAGAGTTACTTCACTAAATCAACAAGCTCCCTTCTTGGCGGATAAAACCTTACAATCGTCGCTTATACTTTTTCCGGTACAAAGCTAAATACCGGGTTCTAGTTCGAGGTAGAACCAACCTAACGTCGCCTATACAATATTTCCGACACTAAGCTAGATGTCGAGTTCTTTTACAAGGGTACAACCACTCCCAATATGTTTTATGGCCCAACATAACAAACCTTGTGTTTTATGGCACAAACACATAAACCATCTAATCTAGTTTGGTGAAAGTGTTGTTATGATGCAATGATATTCTACACTAATGATCCATGACACAAATGTCTAATGGATATGAATAACTACTTCTAAATGATCTTCCATTGATAGGAAGTCTTCATGATGAAGATCACAAGTTCCCTAAACTTGTTGTGATAGATCTTCAGCTTGTGGTGAGTGGGGATGGCTAGATCTCCAAGCTTTCCTTGGTTGATCAAAGAGTATGCTTACAACAAATATGAATGTTAGAAGCATTATGATCATGTGATGGTGAGGGTGATTAATGTATGTTTCTACATTGTTATCTACATATCTAAATGATGCAAGAAGGGTAGAGAGAAAGTGTGTTGAAGGGATTATTAAACAACTTGGTTTGGCTTGCTATTTATAGCCAAACGGGCAGAGCGTCCACGGACCACGGAACCCTCAAAAGGGTTCCGCCCGTGTACCATTTTGGTACAGTGGGGTTACGACAGCAAGATTACCAAAATCTTACCAAAGTCAACCAAATCCATCCAAAATTGTTTAAGCTATGTAGAGTCCAAATCTAAATAAAATATTCTATGAAATCTTCTAAAGATTACAAGGATGATGCATGCCATGATGTACTATGTATTTCCATTTTAGATTAAAAAGTTTATCAAAGTAAACTTGTAAAATGTATTATGTAACTAGTTAATAAAATGTCTAGTTACCTTTTGAAATACTTGTGAATGCAAAATGTAAAATGAGGTTCGAAATAGAATGGTTAACCTATTAAAATACTTAGTGACTCTAAACGTATTTTAAACATTCTAAATGATTTGTTATTTGGGTTTGATCATAATGCCACATAACAAACATGTACGAACCTGTGTTGTAACATACGAGGACTTAAGACATCGAGAGGAGTTGAATGTATGTTGAGACAAAGTGTGATTACAAGTAACTTGTACATTTTACGTTATGTATTACAAGTTACATGTTTGTCATCAATGAAAACAAACGAGACTGTATATATTAAATATCGTAATATTTGCACTAACATATTCTATGGGGTGCTTGGGAATCATTTTATGGGGTGCCCCATTAGACTACCCCTTTTCTATATAATAAGTGTTTTGACTCTCTGGTTTGCCAACAGGTTGCTGTTTGTTTGTTTATTCTATTTTATGTCAACGAAAGTACTCCCTTTGTCTAATAGCATTGTCATACACATCTGCATATACGTTTCACAAAATTTTAACATTAGCATGAAAGACTGAAACTTATTTACAGTGATAAAATAACCAAAAAGAACGATATCACTAGCATGTACTCTAAGGTTGGGGTTGAGGAAGATTATTTTTTTATCTTTTTTGTTTTTTATTAAATGGAAAAGTACGAATCTCGGGGTTTGAATTTGGGGGGTTGGTATTTCTACCGATTACTTCTACTTATCTAATTATCTAAGCTAAGGTGTATGTAGTCTATGTCTATTGTTGTGTGCTCGTATGATAGTTAAAAATGTATTTGCTTAGGCTTTATTACTCCCTAGTTATCTCCTATTGATGGTTGAATTGTCACATCCTTATTCTTAATCGCGTTGTGTTTCTAATGTCGTAGGGTATGCGTTTATCCCTAACTCTTTGAAGCTACCAAAGGTTAATGACTACAAAATCTCTAGGATTTATACACCTTAGCCTACCCTGTAGTCTTTATTTGTGATTGGGAAGTCATCATTTGCCTAAGTTCAAGGTTCAAGTGGAAAGGTTCGGGAATCACGCTTTCGTCGACGACATGTTCTTAAAGATCATTGAAGACCCCCCGAATTCCCATTGTTCATCTCAAGTGGGGGGATGTTATGTTTATGTTGAAAACAAAAAGCCAAAAAGCCCAAAAGTTATGGTCAGAAGTATTATGCATGTCCTTTATCAAAAGTAAATAATTATACGTTTGCTTATTTTCGTAAATATATCAATAACTTTTTTGTTAAGAATACATTTCTTATAATTGTTTCACCATATAACAGCAAGAGACAGAAGACTATGGGTGTCCATACTTTATGTGGAAGGATGTATTTCAACAAAAGTACTTTAGTCAAGGCTCTTCTTCAATGCAGTGCTCAAACTGCGAAACTAAAGATAACACGATCAACATGCTTGAAACAAGAAACCAGATGTTATTGTCTCAAAACAATATGTTGAAGGCAAGAATAAAGACGTTGGAGGCATCGCTGGAATTGGCAAGAAATCCCGTTGATCATGCATGTCAGTCGAGTACTCTATGACCTTATAGATGACATTAATAATCTTCATGTGGAGTAGATTTCGTTGTAGTAGTAGTAGCATTTGTTGTTGTACTTGTTTAATATTTTAATATTTAATGTTATTGTTTAATTAAATGGAAACAAATACACAATAAAAAACATAACGTAAAAAACTACACAAATATATTTTACACAAATAAATATACACACATATAAAAACACTACACAAATAAATATACTCTACATATAAAAACAACAACACAAATAAATACACTATACATATTCAAACACTACACAAATTAAATATACTACACAAATTAAACACTACACAATTTAAAAAAAAAAAAAAAAAAAAAAGTACAAAGTACGGTACCTACTCTATGGGGTGCTTGAGAAGCATTTTATGGGGTGCCCCATTAGACTACCCATTTTCTATATAATAAGTGTTTTGACTCTCTGGTTTGCCAACAGGTTGTTGTTTGTTTGTTTATTCTATTTTATGTCAACGAAAGTACTCCCTTTGTCTAATAGCATTGTCATAGACATCTGCATATACGTTTCACAGAATTTTAACATTAGCATGAAAGACTGAAACTTATTTACAGTGATAAAATAACCAAAAAGAACGATACCACTAGCATATACTCTAAGGTTGGGGTTGAGGAAGATTATTTTTTTTATCTTTTTATGAAATGGAAAAATACGAATCTCGGGGTTTGAATTTGGGGGGTTGGTATTTCTACCGATTACTTCTACTTATCTAATTAACTAAGGTAAGTCTATGTCTATTGTTGTGTGCTCGTATGATAGTTAAAAATGTATTTGCTTAGGCTTTATTACTCCCTAGTTATCTCCTATTGATGGTTGAATTGTCACATCCTTATTCTTAATCGCGTTTTGTTTCTAAGGTCGTAGGGTATGCGTTTATCCCTAACTCTTTGAAGCTACCAAAGGTTAATGACTACAAAATCTCTAGGATTTATACACCTTAGCCTACCCTGTAGTCTTTATTTGTGATTGGGAAGTCATCATTTGCCTAATTTCAAGGTTCAAGTGGAAAGGTTCGGGAATCACGCTTTCGTCGACGACATATTCTTAAAGATCATTGAAGACCCCCCGAATTCCCATTGATCATCTCAAGTGGGGGGGTGTTATGTTTAGATGTTATGTTTATGTTGAAAAAGAAAAGCCCAATAGCCCAAAAGTTATGGTCAGAAGTATTATGCATGTCATTTATCAAAAGTAAATAATTATACGTTTGCTTATTTTCGTAAATATATCAATAACTTTTTTTTGTTAAGAATACATTTCCTATAATTGTTTCACCATGTAACAGCCAGGGACAGAAGACTATGGGTGTCCATACTTTATGTGGAAGGATGTATTTCAACAAAAGTACTTTAGTCAAGGCTCTTCTTCAACGCAGTGCTCAAACTGCGAAACTAAAGATAACACGATCAACATGCTTGAAACAAGAAACCAGATGTTATTGTCTCAAAACAATATGTTGATGGCAATAATAAAGACGTTGGAGGCATCGCTGGAATTGGCAAGAAATCCCGTTGATCATGCATGTCAGTCGAGTACTCTATGACCTTATAGATGACATTAATAATCTTCATGTGGAGTAGATTTCGTTGTAGTAGTAGCATTTGTTGTTGTACTTGTTTAATATTTAATGTTATTGTTTAATTAAATGGAAACAAATACACAATAAAAAAACATAACGTAAAAAACTACACAAATATATTTTACACAAATAAATATACACACATATAAAAACACTACACAAATAAATATACTCTACATATAAAAACACTACACAAATAAATACACTATACATATTCAAACACTACACAAATTAAATATACTACACAAATTAAACACTACACAATTAAATAAAAAAAAAAAAAAAAAAAAAAAGTACAAAGTACGGTACCTACTCTATGAGGTGCTTGGGAAGCATTTTATGGGGTGCCCCATTAGACTACCCCTCTTCTATATAATAAGTGTTTTGACTCTATCGTTTGCCAACAGGTTGTTGTTTGTTTGTTTATTCTATTTAACGAAAGTACTCCTTTTGTCTAATAGCATTGTCATAGACATCTGCATATACGTTTCACAGAATTTTAACATTAGCATGAAAGACTGAAACTTATTTACAGTGATAAAATAACCAAAAAGAACGATACCACTAGCATATACCCTAAGGTTGGGGTTGAGGAATTTTTTTTTTTTTTTATCTTTTTATGTTTTTTATGAAATGGAAAAGTACGAATCTCGGGGTTTGAATTTGGGGGGTTGGTTTTTCTACCGATTACTTCTACTTATCTAATTATCTAAGCTAAGGTGTATGTAGTCTATGTCTATTGTTATGTGCTCGTATGATAGTTAAAAATGTATTTGCTTAGGCTTTATTACTCCCTAGTTATCTCCTATTGAAGGTTGAATTGTCACATCCTTATTCTTAATCGCGTTGTGTTTCTAAGGTCGTAGGGTATGCGTTTATCCCTAACTCTTTGAAGCTACCAAAGGTTAATGACTACAAAATCTCTAGGATTTATACACCTTAGCCTACCGTGTAGTCTTTAATTGTGATTCGGAAGTCATCATTTGCCTAAGTTCAAGGTTCAAGTGGAAAGGTTCGGGAATCACGCTTTCGTCGACGACATATTCTTAAAGATCATTGAAGATCCCCCGAATTCCCATTGTTCATCTCAAGTGGGGGGATGTTATGTTTATGTTGGAAAAAAAAACCCAAAAGCCCAAAAGTTATGGTCAGAAGTATTATGCATGTCCATTATCAAAAGTAAATAATTATACGTTTGCTTATTTTCGTAAATATATCAATAACTTTTTTTTGTTAAGAATACATTTCTTATAATTGTTTCACCATGTAACAGCCAGGGACAGAAGACTATGGGTGTCCATATTTTATGTGGAAGGATGTATTTCAACAAAAGTACTTTAGTCAAGGCTCTTATTCAACGCAGTACTCAAACTGCGAAACTAAAGATAACACGATCAACATGCTTGAAACAAGAAACCAGATGTTATTGTCTCAAAACAATATGTTGAAGGCAAGAATAAAGACGTTGGAGGCATCGCTGGAATTGGCAAGAAATCCCGTTGATCATGCATGTCAGTCGAGTACTCTATGACCTTATAGATGACATTAATTATCTTCATGTGGAGTAGATTTCATTGTAGTAGTAGTAGCATTTGTTGTTGTACTTCTTTAATATTTTAATATTTAATATTATTGTTTAATTAAATGGAAACAAATACACAATAAAAAAACGTAACGTAAAAAACTACACAAATATATTTTACACAAATAAATATACACACATATAAAAACACTACACAAATAAATATACTCTACATATAAAAACACTACACAAATAAATACACTATACATATTCAAACACTACACAAATTAAATATATTACACAAATTAAACACTACACAATTAAATACAAAAAAAAAAAAAAAAAAAAAAAAAAAAAAAAAAAAAAAAAAATACAAAGTACGGTACCTACTCTATGGGGTGCTTGGGAAGCATTTTATGGGGTGCCCCATTAGACTACCACTTTTCTATATAATAAGTGTTTTGACTCTCTGGTTTGCCAACATGTTGCTGTTTGTTTGTTTATTCTATTTTATGTCAACGAAAGTACTCCCTTTGTATAATAGCATTGTCATAGACATCTGCATATACGTTTCACAGAATTTTAACATTAGCATGAAATACTGAAACTTATTACAGTGATAAAATAACCAAAAAGAACGATATCACTAGCATATACTCTAAGGTTGGGGTTGAGGAAGATTATTTTTTTATCTTTTTATGTTTTTTATGAAATGGAAAAGTACGAATCTCGGGGTTTGAATTTGGGGGGTTGGTATTTCTACCGATTACTTCTACTTATCTAATTATCTAAGCTAAGGTGTATGTAGTCTATGTCTATTGTTGTGTGCTCGTATGATAGTTAAAAATGTATTTGCTTAGGCTTTATTACTCCCTAGTTATCTCCTATTGATGGTTGAATTGTCACATCCTTATTCTTAATCGCGTTGTGTTTCTAAGGTCGTAGGGTATGCGTTTATCCCTAACTCTTTGAAGCTACCAAAGGTTAATGACTACAAAATCTCTAGGATTTATACACCTTAGCCTACCCTGTAGTCTTTATTTGTGATTGGGAAGTCATCATTTGCCTAAGTTCAAGGTTCAAGTGGAAAAGTTTGGGAATCACGCTTTCGTCGACGACATATTCTTAAAGATCATTGAAGACCCCCCGAATTCCCATTGTTCATCTCAAGTGGGGGGATGTTATGTTTATGTTGAAAAAAAAAAGCCCAAAAGCCCAAAAGTTATGGTCAGAAGTATTATGCATGTCCATTATCAAAAGTAAATAATTATACGTTTGCTTATTTTCGTAAATATATCAATAAATTTTTTGTTAAGAATACATTTATTATAATTGTTTCATCATGTAACAGCCAAGGACAGAAGACTATGGGTGTCCATACTTTATGTAGAAGGATGTATTTCAACAAAAGTACTTTAGTCAAGGCTCTTATTCAATGCAGTGCTCAAACTGCGAAACTAAAGATAACACGATCAACATGCTTGAAACAAGAAACCAGATGTTATTGTCTCAAAACAATATGTTGAAGGCAAGAATAAAGACGTTGGAGGCATCGCTGGAATTGGCAAGAAATCCCGTTGATCATGCATGTCAGTCGAGTACCCTATGACCTTATAGATGACATTAATAATCTTCATGTGGAGTAGATTTCGTTGTAGTAGTAGTAGCATTTGTTGTTGTACTTGTTTAATATTTTAATATTTAATGTTATTGTTTAATTAAATGGAAACAAATACACAATAAAAAACATAACGTAAAAAACTATACAAATATATTTTACATAAATAAATATACACACATATAAAAACACTACACAAATAAATATACTCTACATATAAAAACACTACACAAATAAATACACTATACATATTCAAACACTACACAAATTAAATATACTACACAAATTAAACACTACACAATTAAATACAAAAAAAAAAATACAAAGTACGGTACCTACTCTATGGGGTGCTTGGGAAGCATTTTATGGGGTGCCCCATTAGACTACCCCTTTTCTATATAATAAGTGTTTTGACTCTCTGGTTTGCCAACAGGTTGCTGTTTGTTTGTTTATTCTATTTTATGTCAACGAAAGTACTCCCTTTGTCTAATAGCATTGTCATAGACATCTGCATATACGTTTCACAGAATTTTAACATTAGCATGAAAGACTGAAACTTATTTACAGTGATAAAATAACCAAAAAGAACGATACCACTAGCATATACTCTAAGGTTGGGGTTGAGGAAGATTATTTTTTTTTATCTTTTTATGTTTTTTATGAAATGGAAAAGTACGAATCTCGGGGTTTGAATTTGGGGGGTTGGTATTTCTACCGATTACTTCTACTTATCTAATTATCTAAGCTAAGGTGTATGTAGTCTATGTCTATTGTTGTGTGCTCGTATGATAGTTAAAAATGTATTTGCTTAGGCTTTATTACTCCCTAGTTATCTCCTATTGATGGTTGAATTGTCACATCCTTATTCTTAATCGCGTGTTGTTTCTAAGGTCGTAGGGTATGCGTTTATCCCTAACTCTTTGAAGCTACCAAAGGTTAATGACTACAAAATCTCTAGGATTTATACACCTTAGCCTACCCTGTAGTCTTTATTTGTGATTGGAAGTCATCATTTGCCTAAGTTCAAGGTTCAAGTGGAAAAGTTTGGGAATCACGCTTTCGTCGACGACATATTCTTAAAGATCATTGAAGACCCCCCGAATTCCCATTGTTCATCTCAAGTGGAGGATGTTATGTTTATGTTGAAAAAAAAAAGCCCAAAAGCCCAAAAGTTATGGTCAGAAGTATTATGCATGTCCATTATCAAAAGTAAATAATTATACGTGTGCTTATTTTCGTAAATATATCAATAAATTTTTTGTTAAGAATACATTTCTTATAATTGTTTCATCATGTAACAGCCAAGGACAGAAGACTATGGGTGTCCATACTTTATGTAGAAGGATGTATTTCAACAAAAGTACTTTAGTCAAGGCTCTTATTCAATGCAGTGCTCAAACTGCGAAACTAAAGATAACACGATCAACATGCTTGAAACAAGAAACCAGATGTTATTGTCTCAAAACAATATGTTGAAGGCAAGAATAAAGACGTTGGAGGCATCGCTGGAATTGGCAAGAAATCCCGTTGATCATGCATGTCAGTCGAGTACTCTATGACCTTATAGATGACATTAATAATCTTCATGTGAAGTAGATTTCGTTGTAGTAGTAGTAGCATTTGTTGTTGTACTTGTTTAATATTTTAATATTTAATGTTATTGTTTAATTAAATGGAAACAAATACACAATAAAAAAACATAACGTAAAAAACTATACAAATATATTTTACATAAATAAATATACACACATATAAAAACACTACACAAATAAATATACTCTACATATAAAAACACTACACAAATAAATACACTATACATATTCAAACACTACACAAATTAAATATACTACACAAATTAAACACTACACAATTAAATACAAAAAAAAAAAAAAAAAAAAAAAAGTACAAAGTACGGTACCTACTCTATGGGGTGCTTGGGAAGCATTTTATGGGGTGCCCCATTAGACTACCCCTTTTCTATATAATAAGTGTTTTGACTCTCTGGTTTGCCAACAGGTTGCTGTTTGTTTGTTTATTCTATTTTATGTCAACGAAAGTACTCCCTTTGTCTAATAGCATTGTCATAGACATCTGCATATACGTTTCACAGAATTTTAACATTAGCATGAAAGACTGAAACTTATTTACAGTGATAAAATAACCAAAAAGAACGATACCACTAGCATATACTCTAAGGTTGGGGTTGAGGAAGATTATTTTTTATCTTTTTTATGTTTTTTATGAAATGGAAAAGTACGAATCTCGGGGTTTGGATTTGGGGTTGGTATTTCTACCGATTACTTCTACTTATCTAATTATCTAAGCTAAGGTGTATGTAGTCTATGTCTATTGTTGTGTGCTCGTATGATAGTTAAAAATGTATTTGCTTAGGCTTTATTACTCCCTAGTTATCTCCTATTGATAGTTGAATTGTCACATCCTTATTCTTAATCGCGTTGTGTTTCTAAGGTCGTAGGGTATGCTTTTATCCCTAACTCTCTGAAGCTACCAAAGGTTAATGACTACAAAATCTCTAGGATTTATACACCTTAGCCTACCCTGTAGTCTTTATTTGTGATTGGGAAGTCATCATTTGCCTAAGTTCAAGGTTCAAGTGGAAATGTTCGGGAATCACGCTTTCGTCGACGACATATTCTTAAAGATCATTGAAGACCCCCCGAATTCCCATTGTTCATCCCAAGTGGGGGGATGTTATGTTTAGTTGTTATGTTTATGTTGAAAACAAAAAGCCCAAAAGCCCAAAAGTTATGGTCAGAAGTATTATGCATGTCCTTTATCAAAAGTAAATAATTATACGTTTGCTTATTTTCGTAAATATATCAATAACTTTTTTGTTAAGAATACATTTCTTATAATTGTTTCACCATGTAACAGCCAGGGACAGAAGACTATGGGTGTCCATACTTTATGTGGAAGGATGTATTTCAACAAAAGTACTTTAGTCAAGGCTCTTCTTCAATGCAGTGCTCAAACTGCGAAACTAAAGATAACACGATCAACATGCTTGAAACAAGAAACCAGATGTTATTGTCTCAAAACAATATGTTGAAGGCAAGAATAAAGACGTTGGAGGCATCGCTGGAATTGGCAAGAAATCCCGTTGATCATGCATGTCAGTCGAGTACTCTATGACCTTATAGATGACATTAATAATCTTCATGTGGAGTAGATTTCGTTGTAGTAGTAGTAGCATTTGTTGTTGTACTTGTTTAATATTTTAATATTTAATGTTATTGTTTAATTAAATGGAAACAAATACACAATATAAAAACATAACGTAAAAAACTACACAAATATATTTTACACAAATAAATATACACGCATATAAAAACACTACACAATTAAATATACTTTACATATAAAAACACTACACAAATAAATACACTATACATATTCAAACACTACACAAATTAAATATACTACACAAATTAAACACTACACAATTAAATACAAAAAAAAAAAAAAGTACAAAGTACGGTACCTACTCTATGGGGTGCTTGGGAAGCATTTTATGGGGTGCCCCATTAGACTACTCCTTTTCTATATAATAAATGTTTTGAATCTCTGGTTTGCCAACAGGTTGCTGTTTGTTTGTTTATTCTATTTTATGTCAACGAAAGTACTCCCTTTGTCTAATAGCATTGTCATAGACATCTGCATATACGTTTCACAGAATTTTAACATTATCATGAAAGACTGAAACTTATTTATAGTGATAGAATAACCAAAAAGAACGATACCACTAGCATATACTCTAAGTTTGGGGTTGAGGAAGATTATTTTTTTTTATCTTTTTATGTTTTTTATGAAATGGAAAAGTACGAATCTCGGGGTTTGAATTTGGGGGTTGGTATTTCTACCGATTACTTCTACTTATCTAATTATCTAAGCTAATGTGTATGTAGTCTATGTCTATTGTTGTGTGCTCGTATGATAGTTAAAAATGTATTTGCTTAGGCTTTATTACTCCCTAGTTATCTCCTATTGATGGTTGAATTGTCACATCCTTATTCTTAATCGCGTTGTGTTTCTAAGGTCGTAGGGTATGCGTTTATCCCTAACTCTTTGAAGCTACCAAAGGTTAATGACTACAAAATCTCTAGGATTTATACACCTTAGCCTATTATATAGTCTTTATTTGTGATTGGGAAGTCATCATTTGCCTAAGTTCAAGGTTCAAGTGGAAAGGTTCGGGAATCACGCTTTCGTCGACGACATATTCTTAAAGATCATTGAAGACCCCCCGAATTCCCATTGTTCATCTCAAGTGGGGGGGATGTTATGTTTATGTTGAAAACAAAAAGCCCAAAAGCCCAAAAGTTATGGTCAGAAGTATTATGCATGTCTTTTATCAAAAGTAAATAATTATACGTTTGCTTATTTTCGTAAATATATCAATAACTTTTTTGTTAAGAATACATTTCTTATAGTTGTTTCACTATGTAACAGCCAGGGACAGAAGACTATGGGTGTCCATACTTTATGTGGAAGGATGTATTTCAACAAAAGTACTTTAGTCAAGGCTCTTCTTCAATGCAGTGCTCAAACTGCGAAACTTAAGATAACACGATCAACATGCTTGAAACAAGAAACCAGATGTTATTGTCTCAAAACAATATGTTGAAGGCAAGAATAAAGACGTTGGAGGCATCGTTGGAATTGGCAAGAAATCCCGTTGATCATGCATGTCAGTCGAGTACTCTATGACCTTATAGATGACATTAATAATCTTTATGTGGAGTAGATTTCGTTGTAGTAGTAGTAGCATTTGTTGTTGTACTTGTTTAATATTTTAATATTTAATGTTATTGTTTAATTAAATGGAAACAAATACACAATAAAAAAACATAACGTAAAAAACTACACAAATATATTTTACACAAATAAATATACACACATATAAAACACTACACAAATAAATATACTCTACATATAAAAACACTACACAAATAAATACACTATACATGTTCAAACACTACACAAATTAAATATACTACACAAATTAAACACTACACAATTAAATACAAAAAAAAAAAAAAAAAAAAAAAAAAGGTACAAAGTACGGTACCTACTCTATGGGGTGCTTGGGAAGCATTTTATGGGGTGCCCCATTAGACTACCCCTTTTCTATATAATAAGTGTTTTGACTCTCTGGTTTGCCAACAGGTTGCTGTTTGTTTGTTTATTCTATTTTATGTTAACGAAAGTACTCCCTTTGTCTAATAACATTGTCATAGACATCTGCATATACGTTTCACAGAATTTTAACATTAGCATTGAAGACTGAAACTTATTTACAGTGATAAAATAACCAAAAAGAACGATACCACTAGCATATACTCTAAGGTTGGGGTTGAGGAAGATTATTTTTTTTATCTTTTTATGTTTTTTTGAAATGGAAAAGTACGAATCTCGGGGTTTGGATTTGGGGGTTGGCATTTCTACCGATTACTTCTACTTATCTAATTATCTAAGCTAAGGTGTATGTAGTCTATGTCTATTGTTGTGTGCTCGTATGATAGTTAAAAATGTATTTGCTTAGGCTTTATTACTCCCTAGTTATCTCCTATTGATGGTTGAATTGTCACATCCTTATTCTTAATCGCGTTGTGTTTCTAAGGTCGTAGGGTATGCGTTTATCCCTAACTCTTTGAAGCTACCAAAGGTTAATGACTACAAAATCTCTAGGATTTATACACCTTAGCCTACCCTGTAGTCTTTATTTGTGATTGGGAAGTCATCATTTGCCTAAGTTCAAGGTTCAAGTGGAAAGGTTCGGGAATCACGCTTTCGTCGACGACATATTCTTAAAGATCATTGAAGACCCCCGAATTCCCATTGTTCATCTCAAGTGGGGGGATGCTATGTTTAGATGTTATGTTTATGTTGAAAAAAAAAGCCCAAAAGCCCAAAAGTTATGGTCAGAAGTATTATGCATGTCCTTTACCAAAAGTAAATAATTATACGTTTACTTATTTTTGTAAATATATCAATAACTTTTTTGTTAAGAATACATTTCTTATAATTGTTTCACCATGTAACAGCCAGGGACAGAAGACTATGGGTGTCCATACTTTATGTGGAAGGATGTATTTCAACAAAAGTACTTTAGTCAAGGCTCTTATTCAACGCAGTGCTCAAACTGCGAAACTAAAGATAACATGATCAACATGCTTGAAACCAGAAACCAGATGTTATTTGTGGAAAACTAGAAGGGGGGTTGAATAGTTTTGCCGATTTTAAGTTGATTTCAAAAACTTTAGATTCGATATTATGTGA
This sequence comes from Chrysanthemum makinoi, assembly GCA_910596185.1. Lineage (NCBI taxonomy): Eukaryota > Viridiplantae > Streptophyta > Magnoliopsida > Asterales > Asteraceae > Chrysanthemum > Chrysanthemum makinoi. The sequence goes on along the minus strand of OU343216.1, from coordinate 146,788,999 downwards.
AATCGTATGGATGTTGAGAACGTATAGATCTAATGATAATGCAAGCAAATAAATAAATTTAAGGGATAGAAATGACACAACCGATATATAGTGGTTCGGCTACAAGGTCACCTTCCTTGCCCTACTCCACTCCCCGAGTCACCTACTCGAGAGTTCAAGCACTATGTCAACAAACTCCTTCACTTGGCGGAGAAGCCTTCACAACGTTGCTTGCACTTTTTCCGGTACAAAGCTAGATACCGTAGCACGGTGGACCAAACCAACACAACTATTACACAACAAATATGTGAAATATCAAATACAAGATCTTCGCTACAGAAATATTGCGGAGTGACAAATCAATCAAGGACCCCTTGCTTGGATGACTTGTAGAATGCTCGTGATCTCGCCTTAGAGAAGGACCTATATGAGGATCACAAATAGAAAGAAAGAAGAGCAACTCTCTAGATCAAGTGATCTATATGTTAGAAGAGAATGAGAGTGTATGAGAGATTTAGTAAGAAGAGGGGTGAGTTAGAATGAAGAAATGGCTCTCTATTTATAGGCAAATTTCTTCTCTGTTCCACGGATCCCACGGATCCCACCCACTTGGGATCCGGCTAGTGTAATCCTAGG